>OX155905.1:33995210-34480210 GCA_944588485.1 Phosphuga atrata | reverse complement strand
CTTTAGTCTAGTCTATCTAGTCTTTTCTGTTTAGTCTTGTCTGTCTAGTCTTGTCTGTCTAGTCTTGTCTGTCTAGTCTTGTCTGTCTAGTCTTGTCTGTCTAGTCTTGTCTGTCTAGTCTTGTCTGTCTAGTCTTGTCTGTCTAGTTTTGTCTGTCTAGTCTTGTCTGTCTAGTCTTGTCTGTCTAGTCTGGTCTGTCTAGTCTTGCCTGTCTAGTCTTGTCTGTCTAGTCTTGTCTGTCTAGTCTTGTCTGTCTAGTCTTGTCTGTCTAGTCTTGTCTGTCTAGTCTTGTCTGTCTAGTCTTGTCTGTCTAGTCTTGTCTGTCTAGTCTTGTCTGTCTAGTCTTGTCTGTCTAGTCTTGTCTGTCTAGTCTTGTCTGTCTAGTCTTGTCTGTCTAGTCTTGTCTGTCTAGTCTTGTCTGTCTAGTCTTGTCTGTCTAGTCTTGTCTGTCTAGTCTTGTCTGTCTAGTCTTGTCTGTCTAGTCTTGTCTGTCTAGTCTTGTCTGTCTAGTCTTGTCTGTCTAGTCTTGTCTGTCTAGTCTTGTCTGTCTAGTCTTGTCTGTCTAGTCTTGTCTGTCTAGTCTTGTCTGTCTAGTCTTGTCTGTCTAGTCTTGTCTGTCTAGTCTTGTCTGTCTAGTCTTGTCTGTCTAGTCTTGTCTGTCTAGTCTTGTCTGTCTAGTCTTGTCTGTCTAGTCTTGTCTGTCTAGTCTTGTCTGTCTAGTCTTGTCTGTCTAGTCTTGTCTGTCTAGTCTTGTCTGTCTAGTCTTGTCTGTCTAGTCTTGTCTGTCTAGTCTTGTCTGTCTAGTCTTGTCTGTCTAGTCTTGTCTGTCTAGTCTTGTCTGTCTAGTCTTGTCTGTCTAGTCTTGTCTGTCTAGTCTTGTCTGTCTAGTCTTGTCTGTCTAGTCTTGTCTGTCTAGTCTTGTCTGTCTAGTCTTGTCTGTCTAGTCTTGTCTGTCTAGTCTTGTCTGTCTAGTCTTGTCTGTCTAGTCTTGTCTGTCTAGTCTTGTCTGTCTAGTCTTGTCTGTCTAGTCTTGTCTGTCTAGTCTTGTCTGTCTAGTCTTGTCTGTCTAGTCTTGTCTGTCTAGTCTTGTCTGTCTAGTCTTGTCTGTCTAGTCTTGTCTGTCTAGTCTTGTCTGTCTAGTCTTGTCTGTCTAGTCTTGTCTGTCTAGTCTTGTCTGTCTAGTCTTGTCTGTCTAGTCTTGTCTGTCTAGTCTTGTCTGTCTAGTCTTGTCTGTCTAGTCTTGTCTGTCTAGTCTTGTCTGTCTAGTCTTGTCTGTCTAGTCTTGTCTGTCTAGTCTTGTCTGTCTAGTCTTGTCTGTCTAGTCTTGTCTGTCTAGTCTTGTCTGTCTAGTCTTGTCTGTCTAGTCTTGTCTGTCTAGTCTTGTCTGTCTAGTCTTGTCTGTCTAGTCTTGTCTGTCTAGTCTTGTCTGTCTAGTCTTGTCTGTCTAGTCTTGTCTGTCTAGTCTTGTCTGTCTAGTCTTGTCTGTCTAGTCTTGTCTGTCTAGTCTTGTCTGTCTAGTCTTGTCTGTCTAGTCTTGTCTGTCTAGTCTTGTCTGTCTAGTCTTGTCTGTCTAGTCTTGTCTGTCTAGTCTTGTCTGTCTAGTCTTGTCTGTCTAGTCTTGTCTGTCTAGTCTTGTCTGTCTAGTCTTGTCTGTCTAGTCTTGTCTGTCTAGTCTTGTCTGTCTAGTCTTGTCTGTCTAGTCTTGTCTGTCTAGTCTTGTCTGTCTAGTCTTGTCTGTCTAGTCTTGTCTGTCTAGTCTTGTCTGTCTAGTCTTGTCTGTCTAGTCTTGTCTGTCTAGTCTTGTCTGTCTAGTCTTGTCTGTCTAGTCTTGTCTGTCTAGTCTTGTCTGTCTAGTCTTGTCTGTCTAGTCTTGTCTGTCTAGTCTTGTCTGTCTAGTCTTGTCTGTCTAGTCTTGTCTGTCTAGTCTTGTCTGTCTAGTCTTGTCTGTCTAGTCTTGTCTGTCTAGTCTTGTCTGTCTAGTCTTGTCTGTCTAGTCTTGTCTGTCTAGTCTTGTCTGTCTAGTCTTGTCTGTCTAGTCTTGTCTGTCTAGTCTTGTCTGTCTAGTCTTGTCTGTCTAGTCTTGTCTGTCTAGTCTTGTCTGTCTAGTCTTGTCTGTCTAGTCTTGTCTGTCTAGTCTTGTCTGTCTAGTCTTGTCTGTCTAGTCTTGTCTGTCTAGTCTTGTCTGTCTAGTCTTGTCTGTCTAGTCTTGTCTGTCTAGTCTTGTCTGTCTAGTCTTGTCTGTCTAGTCTTGTCTGTCTAGTCTTGTCTGTCTAGTCTTGTCTGTCTAGTCTTGTCTGTCTAGTCTTGTCTGTCTAGTCTTGTCTGTCTAGTCTTGTCTGTCTAGTCTTGTCTGTCTAGTCTTGTCTGTCTAGTCTTGTCTGTCTAGTCTTGTCTGTCTAGTCTTGTCTGTCTAGTCTTGTCTGTCTAGTCTTGTCTGTCTAGTCTTGTCTGTCTAGTCTTGTCTGTCTAGTCTTGTCTGTCTAGTCTTGTCTGTCTAGTCTTGTCTGTCTAGTCTTGTCTGTCTAGTCTTGTCTGTCTAGTCTTGTCTGTCTAGTCTTGTCTGTCTAGTCTTGTCTGTCTAGTCTTGTCTGTCTAGTCTTGTCTGTCTAGTCTTGTCTGTCTAGTCTTGTCTGTCTAGTCTTGTCTGTCTAGTCTTGTCTGTCTAGTCTTGTCTGTCTAGTCTTGTCTGTCTAGTCTTGTCTGTCTAGTCTTGTCTGTCTAGTCTTGTCTGTCTAGTCTTGTCTGTCTAGTCTTGTCTGTCTAGTCTTGTCTGTCTAGTCTTGTCTGTCTAGTCTTGTCTGTCTAGTCTTGTCTCTCTAGTCTTGTCTGTCTAGTCTTGTCTGTCTAGTCTTGTCTGTCTAGTCTTGTTTGTCTAGTCTTGTCTGTCTAGTCTTGTCTGTCTAGTCTTGTCTGTCTAGTCTTGTCTGTCTAGTCTTGTCTGTCTAGTCTTGTCTGTCTAGTCTTGTCTGTCTAGTCTTGTCTGTCTAGTTTTGTCTGTCTAGTCTTGTCTGTCTAGTCTTGTCTGTCTAATCTTGTCTGTCTAGTCTTGTCTGTCTAGTCTTGTCTGTCTAGTCTTGTCTGTCTAGTCTTGTCTGTCTAGTCTTGTCTGTCTAGTCTTGCCTGTCTAGGCTTCTCTTTTTAGGCTCTATTTGTCTAGATTTAACCTAATATTTTAGACTTTAGACTAGCGCAAATATAGTTGAATGTAAGTTTTTGTTTAAACTTCTTAAACAATATTTGCAAGAAAAATTTGAATGAAAACGGACCTTTATTAAATAAAAAACCAAATAAATAAACAACATTTATTGCTAAAACCAATTTTGCTACTTCAAGCTATAATACGCCCAAAGTTAGTCCTTTCTTCATTTTGCGTGAATAATTTAGATTTGAGTGAATAAACGATTTTAAAAATTGAACAAAAGCTATAAATAACAAAGCGTACAAAACTTAATAGACGTTTTTATAGTTAAAACTTTTTAATGCGCATGCGTGAATTTCCTCCATGTTTTCGGGCACTTTTTTCACGTACAACCATTGAAAATAACAAAATGTGCCCGAAACTTTCATATTCCCGCCTTTTAAAAAAGGCGGGCGCACATGCGCTTAACTAACCGTAAAAAGGACCATTACAAACATTTCAATTTTTCATTTAAAATAACATAATTAATATTTAGGAAATCAATTTTGGCCAACAAATATTTACCAAACCTTTCTGTCGCAATACGCATTCAAATATCTCGACACAACCGAAACCAACGGATACTTTAATTGTTCAAACAGTCGCAAATGCAATCGATTATATAACCGGCACCTGTAGAAACTTATAGTTAGTGTCAGTTTGTGGTAATTAGACTAGAAAAAAATGAGAAATTTGTCGCCAGATTTAATCGTTTAATCGACGATTCAACACGGTTATGTCATTAATCTTATAACAATAACAACAAAAACAAAACAAAATGCTATTTATATAAACTATATAGTCAACAGATTTAATATTAACTCAGTCTTCACAGAAGTGAATAGCTAAACATATCTAGTTAGACTTGTCTGTCTAGTGTTGTCTGTATAGTCCTGTCTGTCTAGTCTAGTCTGTCTTGCCCTGTCTGTCTTGTCTGTCTAATCTTGTCTATCTAGTCTTGTCTGTCTAGTCTTGACAAACGGACGGACGTATTTAGTTCTAATTAGTTTTAGTTGATTAGCAACGGATCTTTAAGTATGGAAACATTAACTATTTCCGTGTAGTTAGGCAACTTTTTGAGATGTTGCTTTTCAAACTTTCAATTAGTCGAACAAAATCGATCTAGTTGCTGCGACTAGTTGCTTAAAAATGGCAATTATTGACAGGCAGACGAATATATTGGGTTTTAATTAGTTTTAGTTAATTAGCAACTGATCTCTAAGTAAGGAAATATTTACTGCTACCATGTAGTTAGCCCACTTTTTGAGTTGTGGCTTCTCAAACTTAATCAAAGAAAATCGATCGTGTTGTTGCGACTAGTTACATAAAAATGACAATTACAAACGGACGGACGAACGTATTTACTTGTAAATATTTTCAGATGATTAGTAACTGATATGTAAAGGAGGAAATATTAACGGCTTCCATGTAATTAGCCTAGTTTTTGAATTGTGGCTTCTCAAACATAGTCAAAGAAAATCGATCGAGTTGTTGTTACTAATTGCAATAATAGACAAACGGACGAACTTATTCAGTCCTAATTAGTCTTAGTTGATTAGCAACTGATCTCTAAGTAAAGAAATATCAACTGCTTCCATGTAGTTAGCCTACCATTTGAGTTGTAGTTTCTGAAACTTACAATTAGTCAAAGAAAATCGATCGGGTTGTTGAAACTAGTTGCATATAAATTGCAATTATAGCCAGACGGACGGAGCTATTTAGTTCTAATTAGTTTTAGTTGATACGAAACTGATTTATAAAAAAAAAATAGTCATGGAAACTAGTCATTCCCAGGAATGACTTGTCAGCCTTGTTTGTCTAGCCCTGTGTGTCTAGTCTTGTCTCCCTAGTCTTGTCTGTCTAGTCTTCTCTGTCTAGTATTGCTTGTATAATCTTCTTTGTCAAGTCTTGTCTGTCTAGACTTGTTTATCTAGTCTTGCTTGTCTAGTCTTGTCCGCATAGCAGTGTCCGTCTAATCTTGTCTGTATAGTTTAGTCTGTCTAATATTGTCTGTCTGGTCTTGTCTGTCTAGTCTTGTCTGCCTAATCATGTCTGTCTAGTCTTATCTGTCTAGTCTTGTGTATCTAGTCCTGTTCGTCTAGTCTTGTATATATAGTCTTGTCCGTTTAATCATGTCTGTCTCGTCTTCTCTATCTTGTCTTCTCTATCTCGTCTTGTCTTCTCTACCTTGTCTTGTCTGTCTAGTCTTATCTGTCTGTCTTGTTTTGTCCGTCTTTTCTTGTCCGTCAAGTCAACTTATCTATCTATTCATATCTGCTTAAGTTTATCTGGAAAATCTTGTCTATCTAGTCTTGTCCGTCTATTCTTATATGTCTTGTAGATTAATATAAAGACGATATTTTATTCACATTGCTTTGTGGAAGATTTCTATTTGACATTCCAATCTCTTTCAATTTATTATTTGCTCTGCGGTTTCTGCTAAAAACGAGAAAAAAAACGAAACAGACAAAGACTTAATTCAAATGCCGTTTGAGTTTTCTCGGTCTCTTAATTCCTTTTTATGCACTAATTACCAATTTTACTTATACATACAGTTACATAGCACTACATATACAAATTTATACGCATGAGACTAAGCAGACAAGATTAGTGAGACTAAACGAACAAAACTAGCCTAGATATTTATTATTAAATAGACAATATCTGGCAACGACAATCTACTACACTATATTCGACAAGACTAGTAAGTTTAGATGTGGTAGATTACATATATGTGACTAAAATAACAAGAAATGCGTAAGACTAGACGAAATTAGATAATTGAAAGTTGGTGGTATGCAACTACATAATCTTCTAAGTCAGTAAAGGGCACGACTGGGTCCTTCGCCACAGTCCAACAAAAAGGGACTCCCGAAGCGCTCATACAGTGAGATCATGAAAGATCATCTGGTATGGGCGGTCATTGACAGAGGTCACCGGGATGGGAGTATCGCGCCAGCCAAAGGGGGACTGGTGGAAGCGGCTCTCTTGGGCAAATACCTGGACATTCTCCAGAAGAATGCAGGCCCAGCTCCTTGCTGCAGAGACGCAGGTTGGCATCAAGGACATATCAAGCTGGTGGCTTGTGCAGATCAACTATCAGCGGACCTATACAAGCAAGCCATCGGGGAAGTGGGGGAAGTCTGGCCAGGCGCCCGAATCGAGGCTGTCTCAAGGGACAAGATCCCGAGCAGACCGAGATCGAGAGCCTGGATCCCGACGGAACCATCTGACCCGAGGAAAATTCTGAAGATAATTCAGACCAGCAACCCCACGCTTCCAACTGAGGATTGGAGCATTATCAAAGTTAGCGAGGCAGCGGGTATGAGAAGGCAAGTAATTGTCATCTTAAACGAAGCATCTCTAGCGCCACTGGCAGAAAGTAAGGGAGTGATCAGCTACGGCTTCGGCTCCACTACCCTGAATGTTTACAAGAGTGACCAGAGAACCCCAATCCCCTCGAGGGAAGGGGAGCCTCGGTCACATTCAGACAGTGAGATGTCATATATGGGGGTCACTAATATGTTCGGATCTCTCCATCTAGATGAGATTAGCGAAGCAGAGGAGAATCTGGCGCTAATCTCTGACACCGAAGACGACAACGACGTAACGATCGTCGCGGTACCAGAAAACTCTCTCAGCGATGGTGGGGGTAATACAATGTAACCTCCACCACTCCAAAGCAGCCTCGGCTGCTCTGCTCCTCCAACTGTCAAAGGGAGGAGTCGACATCGCCCTAATCCAAGAACCCTGGGTCGTGGGTACCAAGATCTGTGGACTGGGCTCTGACAAGTACAGGTTACTATACGTTAAAAACGCAGGTAAGCCACGCTCGTGCGTCCTGGCGGATAAAAGCATCAATGCTTTTATGATGCCTAACCACAGCGATTGCGACACTGTCACTGTATCAATGGGACTTTTTAACCGTAGGTTATGGATGATCTCAGGATACTTCGCCCATGAGAAGGAAAGTCCCCCAGAGGGTTTCCATGGTATAATCACAGAAGCCAACCGAGTAGGGGCGGACGTGATTATTGGAGCCGATGCCAATGCCCACCACACCATATGGGGCAGCTCGGACACGAACAACAGAGGTGAGTCTTTACTAGAATTTATACTAACCTCCGACCTAGAAATATGTAATATAGGTAACACTCCCACCTTCACCACAGCCGTGAGAGAGGAGGTACTTGATATTACACTCGTTTCCACTAAAACGCCTAACCTTGTAAGCAATTGGAAAGTGTCAAAAGAACACTCCTTTTCTGATCATAGGTATATTGAATTTAAGGTAGGCATACAGATGCAAACAAGGCCATTGTTTGTAGACAAACGGAAGACTGACTGGGGTAAGTACAAAACTACCCTATCGGGTCTTCTATCGGAAGAGCCGCCCCCAACACCAAAAACAGGGGATGAGCTAGACAGAACTATAAAACAGTTCACAGGTGCCTGTAACAAGGCCATGCGCACATCATGCAAAGTCGTGAGCAGGATAGGTAAGAGCAAACCACGGTGGTGGACGCCGTTAATAAGCTCCCTAAGAAAGGAAAGCAGGAGGCTGTTCAACGAGGCAAAAAGCACCAATGAGTGGACTGCCTATAAGAACAGCCTACGAAATTTCAAAACGGAGGTTAGGAAGTCCAAAAGGTCATCCTTTGCTCGGCTCTGCGAGCAAATAGAGGAAACATCAGATGCCAGCCGACTGCGAAAAACTGTATCTAAGGATCCGGCAGTCCAAAGCTTCATACAGAAGCAAGATGGAAACTGGACAACCTCATGTACAGAAACGCTGGAGCTACTCAAGGATACACACTTTCCAAACAATGGAATAAGTGTAGTGGACTCCACCATAACTGCTCCACCTCGGTATCTGCCTGACAGAATTGTAGGTGGAGATAAGTTAACCTGGAGCATCAGAAGCTTCAAACCCTTTAAGTCACCTGGACCTGACGGTATCAGTCCAGTTGAGCTGCAAGAGGCCATAGATATAGTTACACCTTGGTTGGAGACTATGTTTAAGGCATGTATAAACCTCTCATACATCCCAAAAATATGGAGAGAGGTCGAAGCGGTCTTCATCCCAAAAGGAGGAAAGGCCTCACACACGTCCCCCAAAGACCTGAGACCAATCAGCTTATCATCGTTCCTGCTAAAGACACTTGAAAGACTGATTGACTTGCACATGAAGGAGGCATTACACTCTGAAATGCTGTCAATGTCTCAGCACGCATACACAAAGGGGAAATCCGTGGAAACAGCACTCCACGCCTTGGTAAACCAGATAGAGAGCTCGATAAGGCATAAGGAGTTCACGATGGTTGTCTTCCTCGATATAGAAGGGGCATTTAACAACGTGAAGCCTGAAGCCATGGAATCAGCCTTAACTGGACTAGCTATGGACAACGCTCTATGTCACCTGATCGGAAAAATGCTCCGTGAAAGGAACATTAGGGCCACAATCGGAGAATCCCACATAAGAAGGAAGGTGAGTAGGGGAACCCCACAAGGAGGCGTCCTCTCACCATTGCTTTGGAACATCACGCTAAATGAGCTGCTCCTCCAACTTAGGAAATCCGGCTGCAGGGTCGTCGCCTATGCGGATGACGTGCGATGAATAGCGGCCTCAGGGAAACACCTCAATACAATGTCGCAACTTGTTGAAGGGGCCCTATCGAAACTAGCTCAATGGTGCAAAAGGTGTGGGGTAGATGTCAACCCGGCGAAAACCGAGCTAGTCGTTTTCACAAGGAAACACAACATTCCAGGATTCAGGCTCCCAATGCTAAAGGGCACTGAACAGACGATCAAGGAGAGCGCCAAGTACTTAGGTCTCATACTAGACCGAAAGTTATCATGGAAGCTCAACATAAACGAAAGAGTACGGAAAGCAACGGTGGCACTGTACTCTTGCAAGAGAGCGGTGGGGAAATCTTGGGGCCTCAACCCCAAGATTACCTTCTGGCTATACAGAGCCGTATTTACACCAATACTCTACTACGGCGTTTTCATATGGTGGCCGGCACTTAATAAAAGAGTCCATCAAATGGCGCTTACAAAAGTGCAGAGAATGGCGGCGCTCATGATAACGGGAGCCATGCGAACGACGCCTACGAAAGCCTTGGAGACAATCCTGGACATAGCCCCGGTCGATTTAATGGGCAAGCAACTTGCCATTACCACAGCACTTAGACTAAAGTCAGTGCGAATGTTGACATCGGACTATCGTGGACACGCCGGAATAATCAATGAATTTAAAGGGGTGCCCAAAAACATAGACCGATGTCTAGCAACACCTGCTTTTGGCAACAACTTCTCATACCGCATACCATGCTCAATTCATCCACGGCTCAAAATGGTTTGACAAAATCCCCTGAGGAGGGTTGTACTCCAAGTACCGTGGTAACACAACGAGCCCATCTGAGGCCTATGTGAGCATTAGCTGCCACTTAAACCTAACCTAACCTAAGTCAGTAAAACTTTGCCTGTAGTATTACTCTACTTAAGTAAATAAAATAATATAAATTGGCCATTGACTAATGAATACTTAATTGACGTATTCATTAGTCATTAATGGAATTCGCTAATTATTAGTTATGTTGAATCAGTTAATATAGAAGTGCATTAGACAAATATTTTATTTCTGAATTAGATTTCACCTCTAAAATAATTTGATTAAATGCAAGCAAATGAATTTTGTTAAAATCGTTATTTATCGAATTATTAGAAGAGTAACCAAATGTTTGTAAAATCCAATTTAAGGCTCTTCTTCTATTTTCGTGCAAGCTTTTTCTACAGTATAATTTAGCAGTTACTTACGCATTATTATTACTTATGCATATTTTAAGCACAAATTAATTCAAATCGGTTGGAAATTTCTCGAGAATACCAAACATCAGCGAAGCTCTTTATTGATGATATGGGTGTTTTGTATAAAGTGACCACACGTCCCGATTTTGCCGGGACAGTCCCGCTTTTTGGAGGACTGTCCCGCCAATTTTTAAAATGTCCCGATTTTTATAAAATATCTGTATTTTTTATTTTAAATGTACTGTAATATATAAAATAAGAGTTTTCCACATATTTCACTTTACACTTTTTTTAGTGTCACCCAATGAAATTTTTTAATAACCTCGAATTGAACTGTTATTATAAATAAAGCAGTTATTATTAACAAAATTTGACTTCTTTCAGAAAATCCGGTCGTTTACCTGGCACCTTGTTTTGAAATTTTCATTGGGCGACATTGAAAAAGGATATTTTATGGGAATATGTGGAAAAATCTTTTGAATATACAGGGTGCTTCAAAAAAATGTATACACACTTTGAACTTCCATAGAAAATTTATTTACCGTTCTACAAAGTTAAATTTCAGGAAAATAGAAAGCTGAAAGTCCAATGTAAATGAAACATAAATAACAAATGTTAATACTGTTCAAATTGGTGACCTGCAGCATCAATACAATTCTGAGTACGAGTCACCACTGATTCTGTACATCGTATCAAAACGTCCAATGAGATTTCTCTACACACTGCTTGAATCTCATTCCAAAGAATGTCTAGGTTACGTGGTTTACGTTTGTACACCTCATCTTTGACTGTGCCCCACAAGAAGAAATCCAGTGGTGTAAGGTCTGGAGAGCGTGCTGGAAACTCGATTGGCCCCCTGCGTCCTATCCACTGTCCCGACAAATTTTGATCCAGGTAAGCTCGTACGTCCCTGTGATAGTGCGGCGGGGCACCATCTTATTGAAAATAAAAATCATCATTACCGTATAATGCACGAATGGCAGGAAATATGGAATCAGCAAGCATTGTTAGGTAATTAATACCAGTTACAGTGCCTTTAAATCGAAAAGGTCCAATGAGTCCCCTTGAAGACAAACCGCACCACAAATTTACACCAGGCAAATTTACAGCTTTTTCAATTGTAATGTGAGGATTTTCTTCACCCCAGTAAACACAATTGTGCCTATTGGCAGTTCCATTAAGTTTGAATTGGGCTTCATCCGACCAAATGATGCTACCCATAAATCCCGGTTCACGTATCACCATCTCCTGAATCCATTCACAAAATTGCAACCTTTGATCTGGATCGTCGTCATTTAGCTGTTGCACCAGCCTTGGAATGTAAACACGATACTTGCCTCTCTTCAGAATGCGTAGCACGCTGCTAGCACTTACATCACTTTCACGTGCCCCTTGCCTTGAAGATTTGTTAGGAGAGCGTTGAAACAGTTCCAAGACTGCCGTTGATGACTCATCACTTGTAGCTGTTCGAGGCCGACCTGAATGACCTTTATGCACATCACACACTGTTCCATGAACTTCGAATTTGTCTCGTATGCGTGTAATTGTTAATCTTGAAGGTGGTTCTGTATCATACTCCCTTCTCCACTGTCTTTGAACTTCATTTACATTCTCAAACTTCCAGTACCACTTAATAACCTGCTTACGTTCTTCAAAACTCAAACGTACGTCCCCCATGTTGATATTACAAATTCCAACTGATAATATAACATAGAGGGACGATTATGCTGGCACCTGGCGAAGAAATATAACATTAGCCTTGTAGAGCGGGAAAACTACAACAGTTTAAAGTGTGTATACATTTTTTTGAAGCACCCTGTATTAGTAACCATTTTCTGAAAAATAATATTTGCGAAAATGATCTTTTTGTGATGAATGATCGTTATTGGTAAAAAGATACGTTACATACTACCTTAAGAGTTTTCACTACGTCTACGTTTTTTTTGTTTAATGACGCAAGTTGTTCCCATAGTAACAACAAACAGAAATCGTTTAATAACAAAACTCCATTTGATTTACAATGGACTTTAACGCACGATTTGAATACGTTTACACACCATTATAATAATGGCATTCTTCACATACAATAATGTATTTATGTGTTCATTTTGGTGTGTGAGTATATAATAATAATATATTTTTAGGGTTCCGTACCGAAAACGGAACCCTTATAGGATCACTTTGTTGTCCGTCTGTCTGTCTGTCCGTCTGTCAGACCGTCTGTCTGTCTGTCAAGACCATTTTTCTCAGGAACGATAGAGGTAACAAGTTGAAATTTGTATCAAATACTCGGGTCTGCAGTCTCTTTCAGCTGTGAAAAAATCAAACTTGTAAGTCAACGCGATCAAAAGATATGACCGTTTATGCCGCATATTTTGCGATTTCACATGGGAATCAAAACCTGTAGGGTACTTCCCGTTTACCTAGAATCATGAAATTTGGCAAGAAACGGTGTCTTACAGCAGTGGTTCTTAACCTATGGGTCGCGACCCAAAATTGGGTCGTGAGACAAATTTCTTGGATCGAACTAAGAGGTGAAACAGAAAAGTTTTTTCCGTAATTTTACGAGAAAACATAGGTATATGAACTATGTAACCTTGGGTTACATACACATGATTTAGCCTTCTTTAAATTATCTTCCAGTTTTGCTTTTTCCAAAGCCTTTTTAACATCCTTGATATACAAAAATCTTGTGTTTTCATACAACGGATGAAAACACGGGATAGTTGTAGGCTCTGTTGAACGACCATGGAGTTATTACCGATGAAATGGGGAAAAAGCTGTTCCCCATTTCATCGGTAATAACTCCATGGCCGTTCAACAAAGCCCCCAACTCTCGAAAACTCAAAGTGTGCCCTCCCACCCCTTTGTGAAGAATCACGAAATATCACATGATAGTGAGATATCACGTTTATTTATTTTTTCGTAGAACGCGCAATTTTGAATTTTGTTGAACGCTTAAAACATCACGTGATTAATGGACGACCCCTTTCGTGCTTCCCAACAAAACTTTGTTGATTGCAGAATATTTCAATAAAGTCGATAGCAAATTGTTTTTGGATATTATCTGCTTCCGATAAGTGTTTAGACTTCAACTGATTCCTCTTTGCCTAAAACAAACTTGGTTTAAATTTGAAATTTTTAACTGGCGATTCTATTTACATACTATTGTTTGGGTTTTGAGTGCGGCAACTCCGCCATCGAAAACAAACACCGGTTTGATCCTGAAGTACAAGAGTTTGCAAACCCGATGGTAAATCCCCAATAGATGCGCGTTGGGCAGTGGCGCCCCCTAGGAGTCCTGAAAGCCTTTGTTTGCCTGGTGCAGCCAAATCGAAACATCTCATCTTAAGCTAAGGACCAAAACCAACTAATTCTGTACAGGTTAGATACTGGGGAAGGATACCGATGGCCAAAACATTGATTTCTAACGTTTCTAGTGGTACTGGTTTTCCTGAGGGCTCGATCAGCCTCCTCAAACCGTGAACTCCTATAGTTCAACTAATTCTTTAGTTATAACCATTTAATATTTTAAAGCTAATTCGAAACGTCGACTGCAGAAACTAAATTAAAGAATAACATTGGGTGGTGGTTACCCATTATTATTTATTAGGTTATTCATTAAATTTTCCTTGGATCGAAAAATAGCTTTATTTATCTTTTACTTGAAAATGACTTTCAACAGTCGAAATTCGAGTCGTGTAAAGTGTGTAGATTTATATAACTTTACAGTTATCTTTAAAAATGACCTAATCAAAAATTTGCAAAAGTGAGTAACTCAACAGGGACACTTTTAACTGTAGATATTTTGATGTTAAAGTCTTGACCATTTTTGGCCCATGTTAGAAGGTTAAAATTATCTACGTATATTGGCTCGGACAATTTTTTCACATAAAGGTATCATCAGTTTTGCCTCCACAACCCATTATGGGCCTTGGCCTCCTCTATAATTTTTTTTCCATTCCAATCAATTCCGGTTTAGTTTTCGGTCTAGTTTTAGTTTTCCTCGTCGTCGTAGATTCAGGCCGGTCTCTTTACTTTCGGTTTTTGTTTCTGTGATGTAGTTGTTGGCCCCAAGGTAAACCCCCTTATCGGAGGGCCATCTCTCCCGCTCTCATTAGCCCTGACCTCGCCTTCCACACCGATTGGTTACCGCATCTCCGACGCTTACTCAGGTTACCAGGGTTCACCACGTGGAGGTGAGAGTTGGAATTGGGTAGGAGAGGCTATGCGACAATCTCGTCCTATGCGGTTGTAGTGCGGTGCGCATGCACTACCCTTAAACCCCTCATATAAAGGTAGCAGACGTTAAAACGACTTGAGCAGATTATCTCATTTTAGTCAATTTTCGACTTGATCACTTTTGGCAGTACAGCCACGATATGTGACTTAAAATGTCGTAATTGTAAAATTAAAGATTTTTTTTTAAAATGGTCTAAAAATTCTTCCTTTTGGTCTTTTGGGTCGCGCTATAAACTTATTCCTTAAAATTGGGTCGCGGCTTAAAAAGGTTAAGAACCACTGTCTTACAGCACATGTAAAGGGAAAAATCTGAAAACCGTAAATATGTAGTTTAATTATAAGAAAAATGCGAATTTACTATTAGAAACTTGAAAATACATTAATGTGTTGCGTGGTATTGTCAGGCACCAGAAACATATGGGTTGCATACAGTTAGGTCCTCCTCGGCTATGTCCTCCTCGGTTATGTCCGAAGGTTAAAAAGTATGTGTCGGCACCAAGTTGTTTATTCTGTATTTTCTTATGCATTTTTTTTATATTCGTTAACGTTTATATTCGTTTATATATACAGGGTATATATATACTCAAGTCCCGTAACATCCTGTATATATTATATTTCGTCTAATTTTTGTTTATAATCTAAATATACTTAAATCACGTACGCCCTATATTTGTTGGTAGTCAATTGCCCAAAAGCAGTCATTTGAACAACTGAATGTTAAGAGTATCGAAATAGATCTAGAAATAGTTAATATATTAGTTTATATTAGATCTAGAAATAGTTAGATCTTAATATAAGTTAGTGAATAAGTGAAATACTACAATAAAGTTTTCTTTTTATAAGTTAAAAAATTCGCGTTATTTAAAAAAAATACCCTGTATAGATTTATACAGGGTATATAGGTATACAGGCAAAATTGAGCAGTATGGTATGGATGTATGGTAATAAAATATAGGGTAGAATTTCATCGTACGACAGCGACATCTTGAGGTTATGCTTGCAGCGGTACTAAGATGGTCGTGATTTCAAGAGGGCCACTTGTCAAGTTAACTGAATGTGCTTGCTACGTCCTCCACAAAAAAAAGATACCTTACTTACAAGTTTGTACGGAACCCTAGGTGCGCGAGTCACAACTCGCACTTGGCCGTTTTTTTTTAAATTATTGGTCTGACAATAAATTATAATTCTAATTTCATCCCATTTGTCTCAAGGAAAATGTGGTCACTTTAGTTTTGTAGCCTAATTTAATTAAATATAAACAAGTTTTCTTGTTACTTACGGATGCTGCTCCTTATATGGTTAAAGCAGCAGATGCTCTTAAAGTTTTATATTCCAAAATTATCCATGTAACGTGCATAGCACATGGTATAAATAGATTAGCCGAATACATCAGGTCCCAGTTTAAAAAGGTTGATAGTTTACTACCAAATGTGAAGACAATCTTTTGAAAGCACCAAGCAGGTGCCCTCCTTTGAAAAAAACCCTCCTTTGCCGCCGGAGCCAGTGCAGGCACGTTGGGGTACATGGCTGACAGCAGTTGAATAGTACACTCAACATTTTAATGAAATCAAATCAATTATTTGTGAATTAGAAGATGAGGCTGCTAGTATTTTAGTCTCAAAAGAACTCCTTGAAGATGAGACTCTGCGTAACGATTTGGTCTATATAAAAAGCAATTATTGTTTTTTTATAACACCAGATAAAGGCAGTGAAAAAAGTGTCTGAAGTGGAAGGCCTCGTTACTGACGGGGTTAAGGAAAAATTATGATTTGTTTTGCAAAAAAATAAAGGATTTGATACCCTAAAAAAAAATTAACAGCATGCTGGGCGGAAGATTAGAAGACAACTTAGACGTGTCCCACTTACTTGCAGAATTGTGCAAATTTATCAATGCTCCAGTGACATCCTGTGATGTTGAAAGATCATTCAGCCAGTACAAAGCATTATTTCGACCAAATAGAAAGAGTTTATAAAAATATGTGATTGTGTACTGAAATAATTTCAATAATGTTAATGTAACGGAAGGCAAAATATATTGTTATTATTTATTTTTCAGATTAAACTGTGTTTTTATTAAACTATACTTTAAAGTTATTGTTAAATCCATATTTTCCATATTTTAGATTTTTTGGTCCATATTATATGTACATATTTTGCAATTTTTAATGCATATTTGTGCCCATAATTATGAAAGTGGTCTAAGTCAAAATTAAAAAAAATAATAGTTTATCAGATATTTCACACAGCATTATTTTAAACTTTAGATATTCTACCCTCCATACAGACTTTGGTCATCCGAATGAGTTTCTTTGGTATTGAGAACTCCGCCATGTCATTCCATACTTGGCTTCTTTCTACGCTATCATATGCCTGTCGAAAGTCTATGAAAAGATTGTGTATGGGTTTGTTATACTCCCATCCCTTTTCTAGAAGTTGTCTCAGCGTGAATAGTTGATCTATTGTTGATCTGTTTGCCCTAAACCCGGCTTGATATTCGCCTAGGACATTTTCAGCATAAGGGATTAGTCTACTAAGAATGATGTTTGAGAGGGTTTTATATGCCGTGTTTAGGAGTGAGATTCCTCTATAATTCGCGCATTTTGTTTTGTCCCCTTTTTTGTGGATAGGCACTATTATGTTTTCCTTCCATCGTGCTGGTATCCTTTCTTCTAACCATATGTGCGTTATTAGCTGGTGGATTTGGCGATGTAGTGCGTCTCCCCCATATTTCAGAAGTTCTGCTGGTATCTCGTCCGTACCCATCGCTTTATGATTTTTCAGCATATTTAAGGCCTTTTGGGTTTCTTCAAAGGAAGGATTTTCGACGGGCATGTCCGCTGTGATATAGATCTCTTCTTTGTGCTGTTCTTCCTGTATGATGTTTAGAAGGTCTGTAAAATACTTTTTCCATTCTTCAGTTATTTCTTTACCGTCGATTATCATACGGCCTTGGTTGTCTCTCAGTATGTGGATGGAATTGGCTCTATGCCCTCTTTTCTCAGAGGAAATTGCTTTGTAGAATTCTCTGGAGCCTGGTTTGGGCCGGTCTCTCTCCATAGTTTCATATTTTTGTTGTTCGTAGTTTCTTTTCTTTGTGCGTATTATTTTTCTTGTTTCTTTTCGACAGTCGTCATATTCCTTTTTACTTTGGTCTGTTTGCAGTTGTATCCAAGTCTTTCTTACTGTTTGTCTTTTTTCCAGTTGTTTCCGACATTCCTCGTCATACCATGTTTTTGCCCTCTTCTGCTTACTCCTTCCAAAGATCTTGTCAGCTGTCTTGGTTATTATTTCGGCAGTCGCTTCCCATAGCTGTTCTATATCATTGTCTTCTCTTTCAGAGTTCAAGTTTTGTTCAAGTTGTTCTCTATAGTTTTGTTGTTTCTCTGCATTGTCTATTTCGTCCATGTTCCATTGTGGGTTTATTGTTGTTTTATTGTATTTGTGGCTAGATATTCTGGACTTGACTTTTGCTCTGACTAAGTAATGATCTGTGTCTCCGTCTATTCCTCTCAGGCTTCTTACGTCTATAATATTGTTGCCATGACGGGCATCTATAATGATGTGGTCAATTTGGTTGCGTGTAATATGGTCGTTTGAGACCCAGGTTTGCTTATGGATGTCTTTATGCGGAAACATGGTTGACTTTATTAGCATATTATTAGCTGCTGCAGTTTCTGTGAGTCTTAAGCCATTGTCGTTGGATATATTGTGTAGGCTGTGTTTACCTATTGTGGGGTATAGGCTGGGCTCTTTGCCTATTTTAGCATTAAAGTCCCCGCAGAGTATGCGCATATCCTGTTTGGGCATCGTATCTATATCTCTTTCTAGGGCATCGTAGAAGTCATCCTTGATATCTTCATCCTCCTCTTCCGTTGGTGCATGCGCTGAGATAATCGAAATGTTGTATCGCTCTCCCTTCATTCGTATGTAGCATATCCTTTCATTTATAGGTTTAAAATTTAGTATATTCTGTACTAGGTTGTCTCTAATCACAAAGCCCGTTCCAAATTCATGTCTTCCGTTTTTGTTACCGCTGAAGAAGATGGTGGATTTACTTATTTTTATATTTCCATCGTCTGGCCATCTTATTTCTTGGACGGCTGTTATATCCATTCCTATGTTTTCCAGTTGTTCCACAGCATTTATAGCAGCTCCAGGTCTGTACCAACTCTGGACATTCCAAGTTCCAATATTCATGGTCCTTTTACATTGGATTTGTCGTTTTTTGTGTTTGTCTGTCCGGTTCCGAGGCAAAGTTGCAGTTTTCATAACTAGTTTCTTTTTTCCGAGGGTGGGTAGTTAACCCTCCGCTCAACCCTCCTCTTTTATCCGGGCTTGGGACCGGCTGCAGTAAGGTGATTTCAGAGCTGCATTATTTGCCAATTTTCAATGTGTCAAAATTATGACACATTCAAGTACGTGTAAATAATAAACTGTCTGGCAGCTTTGAAATCAACAGTGGACTTAAACAGGGTGATGCGTTATCTCCACTACTATTCAACCTTGTAGTAGAGAAAGCTATGAGGTCGGCCGAAATAAAAACAGAATTGCTATCGGGTCAAGGTCACAAAGTGTTACTCGCATATGCAGATGACATAGATCTCGTTGGAGACTCCATTCTATCCACGAAAGACATTTTCAACAAGGTGGAAGGAGCAACAAGTGAAGTAGGGCTGAAGATTAATGAAGAGAAAACGAAATATATGTGTATAAATAGAACGACACGAAGAGACAGAATAGGACAAAATATGACGATCAACACCTTTAATTTCGAAAGAGTACAACGTTTTAAGTATCTGGGGGCCGTAATCACAGCGGACAACGATGTTACCGAAGAAATAAAAGACAGAATCCAATCTGCAAACCGCTGTCTATTTGCACTGAATAAGCTCATAAAATCAAAAAATCTCACAAGAAGTTCAAAGATCAAAATCTATAAATCCATCGTCAGACCTGTAATAACATACGGATGCGAAACGTGGACCATGAACAAAGCAAACGAAGAAAAGCTCAGACGCTTTGAACAAAAAATACTTAGAAAAATTTTCGGACCTCACCATGACATCACCACAGACCAGTATAAGATCAGAACCAATATCGAATTAAAAGCACTCTACAACGACACCGATATTGTCCAAGAAATTAAATCACAGCGACTAAGATGGGCAGGCCACGTGCACAGACTGCATAACGAAAGACTTGTAAAACTGGTATGTGAGGAGATTCCCACAGGCAAGAGACCGCTCGGACGTCCGAGAATACGATGGAGAGATAACATCCAAGCAGATCTCCGGAAAATGAACATTCCATTTGACCCTAGGTTGATGGAAGACGTACGCAGAGAGCATTATAGGACAGTATCAGACAGGTTTCCGGAAAGGAAAGTCGACGACTGACCAAATGTTTACACTCAGACAAATACTAGAAAAGATATGGGAAATGAACATCAGCACATACCAGGTCTTCGTAGACTTTAAACAAGCGTTTGATACTATCGATAGAAGAACTCTCATGAAGACAATGGAAGAATTCGAGATACCACAAAAGATCATTAAATTGGTAAATTGTACGTTAAAAAAGACTTGGAACCAAGTCGGCATCCAAAAAACGACATCGCACAAGTTTGAAACCATTACAGGTCTGAGACAAGGAGACAGTCTATCACCCATATTATTTAACATCGCGCTCGAAAAAGCTATAAGGAAAGCTCAGATAGAATGCAACGGTACCATCTACAATAAATCCACGCAACTTTTGGGCTATGCTGACGACCTAAACATCATCGGTAGATCGCTAACGGCAATGAAAGATGCTTACGGTAAAATGGAGAAGAGAGCCAAGGAGATAGGTCTGTCAATAAACAAGGATAAAACAAAAGTAATGATGGTAAGACCGGGAGCGCCAGTACACGCAGTAAATAATCTGGATATGGGAGAGTACACTGTAGAAGTCGTCAACAACTTTAAATATCTGGGATCAACCGTCACGGATCAGAACGACGAAGGGGTGGAAGTACAACATAGAATCATGCAAGCCAACACTCTTAAATCCATCCTTAACTCGAAGCTAGCTAGCAGACAAACGAAGTGTAATATATATAAAGCAATCATACGACCCATCCTCACATATGGAAGCGAAGCATGGACGCTGACCCAGAAATCGGAAAAGATGCTGGAGATTTTTGAGCGAAAGATCCTGAGGAAAATTTATGGGGCAATTAACAGCGAAGAGGGCTGGAGAATTAGGATGAACTTCGAACTATATCAGTTATACAAAAGCCCAGATGTGGTATCCCACATAAAACTAAGCAGGCTAAGATGGGCGGGACATGTGTGCCGGATGGCTCCAACAGCAGTGCCGAGACAAATACTCAGAGTGCCGGAAGGTAGAAGGAAAGCGGGCAGGCCAAGGGCGAGATGGGAGGAAAGTGTGAAAAGGGATGCGAGAGAGATGCTGGGGGTGCGGAACTGGCGGGCGGCGGCAGAGGAAAGGGAACGCTGGAGACAACGTTTGGTGGAGGCCAGGGCTCGCTTCGGGCTGTAGCGCCATTGGAGAGAGTGATGGAAGACCGAACAAATTGGAAAAAAGTTGTACAGTCAGCCAAGACCCACCCAGGGTTGTAGCGCTACGTGATGATGATTATTTTAAACTAAATTTATTCAATGTAATTTTTACGATATCGTCAAAAATGAACCATTAGGTAGTGGTTATAATTTCAACAATATATGGAATTCATTTAGTGTTAATAATGTGGTGTGAAATAACTGACAAGCTCAATTTTTTTAAATTTTGACTTAGACCACTTTCATAATTATGGGCACATTTATCCGAGCCCTAGTAATAATCAATAAACGCCAAATGCAGCGACACGTTGAATTCATTGCATTTTTCGATCAGGGTGCGTATGGTGTGTAGATGGTCGATTCTACTAAAAAAATTCGGAACCCTACTTGCTCGACTGGCTGGTATTAGTCTAGTTTGTCGATTAGCCGGTTTGTCAATGTTTTAGTGAACAAATTATATAGGTATGATAACAAGCTTATAGGTCTATAATTTTCGATATTCCGGCTGTGGTCTTTTTGAATACTATGATCACTTCTATGTTATGCCAGTTTTCGGGGATTTTCCCCTCATATAGACATTTGTTTAATAAGATTTTTATTGCTTCCACAGTCTCCTCCCCTCCTACTTTGATCAACACCTGAAATTCTGTCCTCTCCTGGACTTTTCCTGTTATTCATCAGTTTCAATGCTGCTCTACTAGTATGAAACTAGTATACCGAGTTGCCTAACTTCAAACAAGACTTAAATTAAGCTGCATTAAGGTGCCCTCACACGGTCAATATAATTGCTTCAATATCGTATTTCTATCAATTTATTGATCGCCGCAGGACCACATTGTATCCATAAGATTTAAGACAATTAAATTGAGACATTTCAAATAAATTTGATTTTTTTTTAATCTCCTTCGAGGTATGGAAGCAGTGTCAATATTTATTGACGCTGAGATGGGTATATTGACATTATGTTCACCATTTTGCGCCAGTGGTGGCAACTTGTGAAAAATCTTCACCGAAACAAAACTGATAAGATCGTAACTGACCAAATATTGAAGCAAGGATATTGACCGTGTCAGGGGCATCCTCAATATTTGGTCCATAATATTGAAGCAATTATATAGGCCGTGTAAGGGACATCTCCTTTTGCGCCGACCATTACATGATCAGTGTCTCCATCCGCTAATATAAGATCCGTGTCTTGCATCCACCGGTATATGGACGTTTGTCCACTCTTTATGTATCCTTTCATGCTCACATATGGTGGATTTGATGTGCATGTTAGTGCGGACAGCAAAGTTGTCAAGACTGCATGCGTTTCCGCCAATAATGAACTATAGGCTATGTTTACCTACATGAAGTTGTAGAATTGTTTCCTTTCCACTTTTGGCATTAAGACCGTCTAGTATGATATTGATGTCATACATTATCCTTAATCTTTATCCTTAGCACGCGCAGTGATCCCGTGAAGAACATGGCACATAGACTCCTAGACCTGGAAAGGGGAAAATAGGGAACATACCATTCAAGCCGAGGGACTTCGTCATGACTCCAAAGAGAACCAAGAGAGGCTAGGTGTACAAATAAACAAGAATCTCTTATTGGCCTGGTAAAGAAAGCCCCCGAGAATGCCCAAAACAGCTTGACAGCGCTAGAAAGGCTTATACCCAATGTAGGAGGACCCAGGAGCTGCAAAAGAAAATTACTATGTTCGGTGTCCCTTTCTCTAATGCTCTGTGCGGCCCCAATATGGGCAAGAGCTATAAACGTAGAAAGCACCAAGCACAAAATAGGGAATGCTCACAATTAGGGTCAGCAGTGCTTACAGAAGAATGTCAAGGGAGGCGTCCCCGGTAATTGCTAGTCCAGGAAAGGATAAGAATATATACAGAGAGACCTAGAAACGCCAACAAAACAAAAACGAGGAAGACGTCAAGGACTTAACTACCTCGGACATGGCAGAAGGACTGGAAAGCAAGCGACTAGGGCCAATGAACCAAACTATTGATAAATGATGTGGAAAATGAAGAACCAGGAAGCATGGAGAAGTAAACTACCATTACCACCAAAGAGCTATGAACATAGAAGCAACCAAGCACACACTAGAGAATGCTCACAATTAGAGACAGCAGTGCTTACAGAACAGTGTGAAGGGAGGCATCCCCGGAAATTGAGGGCATACTGCCAATAGAGTTGCTAGTCCAGGAGAGGATAAGAATATACACAGAGAGACCAAGAAACGCCAACAAAACAGAAACAAGGAAGACGGCAAGGACTGACCTACTCCGGACATGGCAGAAGGACTGCAAGGCAAGCGACAAGGGGCAATGCAACAAACTATTGATAAATGATGTGGAAAATGGAGAACCAGGAATCATGGAGAAGTAAACTACCACTACCACCTAAGAGCTATGAGCATAGAAGCAACCAAGCACAAACTAGAGAATGCTCACAATTAGAGTCAGCAGTGCTTACAGAACAGTGCGAAGGGAGGCATCCCCGGAAATTAAGGGCATACTGCCAATAGAGTTGCTAGGCCAGCAGAGGATAAGAATATACACAGAGAGACCAAGAAACGCCAACAAAATAGAAACAAGGAAGACGGCAAGAACTGGACTACTCCGGACATGGCAGAAGGACTGGGAAGCAAGCAACAAGGGGCAATGGACAAAACTATTGATACATGATGTGGAAAATGGGGAACCAGGAAGCATGGAGAAGTAAACTACCATTACCACCAAAGAGCTATGAACTTAGAAGCAACCAAGCACAAACTAGAATGTTCACAATTGGAGTCAGCAGTGCTTACAGAACAGTGTCAAGAGAGGCATCCTTTGGTAATTGCGGGCATACCGCCAATAGAGTTGCTAGTCCAGGAGAGGATAAGAATATACACAGAAAGACCTAGAAACGCCAACAAAACAGAAACCAGGAATACGGCAAGGACTGAACTACTTCGGACCAAACTATTGATAAATGATGTGGAAAATGGAGAATCAGGAAGCATGGAGCAGTAAACTACCATTACCACCTCAGATCTATGGGCGTAGAAGCAACCAAGCACAAATTAGAGAATGCTCACAATTAGAGTCAGTAGTGTCAGCAGTGTCAGAGTTAACTAAGCTGAGCGTAGGCGTCCGCCGTATAAGCGGACATACTGCCAATAGAGTTGCTAGTTCAGGAGAGGATAAGGATATACACAGAGAGAGGGAAAGGCCAACAGAAAAGAAACCAAGAAGATGGCAAGGACTAAACTACTCCGGACATGGCAGAAGGACTGGGAAGCAAGCGACAAGAGGCAATGGACCAAACTATTGACTTTGGACAACCAGGAAGCATGGAGAAGTAAACTACCACCTAACCCAAGCAATCAGCGGGCATAGCTATTTCCGGGATTCCAGGTCTGTGAGTACTGTGGGGAAGAGGAGAGCGTGCCACACATCATATTCACATGTAACAGGTGAGATATCGATAGGTATACCCTACTAAATGGCTGAGAACCCCGAACGACAATAACCTACATGCTGGAGTACACAAAATAATGAGCTACAAGGAGCAAGACGAAAGAACGAGGCAGAAGGCAGAGAAACAACTACTCAACCCGAACCCTCAATCAATATGGCTGGAAGGGGGAAGTAAGGTACGTAAAACATCTAATGCACCAGCATCTTGAAGTAGCAGTGCAAGAATGCCAGGGTTTTTGTGCCGGCCACTCGCCAAGCAACCCAGCGGTGCTTGCTATGTCCCAAAAACTTCTAGACCTTATACAGATGCTGGACCTATTTACAAGATTTAAACAATGTGAGGAAATACAATAGGCCAGGGTTGGCGAACCTTTATGTGTCAACGTTCTATTTTTTAAAGAAATATTTCTTGAGGCCATAGACATGCCGTCAAATAATTTTGACTTACAATTAGAGATTATTGGGAAAATAATAATACTAAATACTATCCACTCAAAATGCGCGAATGAGATCTGTCCTGACGGTAATTGTTTTATTTGTGCTTTGAAGCTTTACCATAAATTCTATGAAATGTTAGCATATTTCTGTAAAAAAATATCAATTTTGAAAGCCACATTGTACAGTGAGCATTGTACAATTTTTCCCTCATTTTGCAGATCACTCCGTGGCGTAGTCTAGTAGAAACGCTAGTACCCCCTAGTAGCTAGTACTAGCGTTCGTTCGTATTATGGCACTTCATAGTGAACTTTGTTATTTTGAACTAAAACGCAAACCGTTTTGATCGGTGGCGCGCCAAAAATATTCTGTCGCGTGCCATCAATTGCACACGCGCCATTGGTTCGTCATCCCTGCAATAGAACAATACTCGGTGTTTTAAGGGCTTACTACCTGGACCCACATTGGAGACAAAGTGGGCATGAGCAGATATTATAAAATAATTGTAGAATTATCCTCTGAACCGTAGGTTAGTTAGGCCTTTCGTTAACTGCTCCAATAGATTGTAGATTATAGATATGGTGGTGACGACTTGTACTGCGACCTTTATAGATCTATTGTACCCCACCCTCTTCCTCTAAGCGTTGGTATACTGACCCATTTAGAGCGCCTCCTCTAGTCCGTATTCCTTTAGGAACTGGTTCAATAGATTTGATATCAATTTTTCTTTGATGGCAAAACCCGTCCCGCACTGATGTTTATTCAAACACTCAGAATAAACATCAGTTCGAGACGACTTCTTCGGGAGCACTTCTTCTTTTCTCGTGGATGGGTCACTTAGGACCACGCGGAATCAACGTATGATAAGCCTTCCTCCTTAGCTAATACCTCGCATATGCATGGATTGTTGTAGATTCTGTTCCTCCAAACATGCACGTCGTGAAAGTTCACAATTGGAGTCAGCAGTGCTTACAGAACAGTGTCAAGAGAGGCATCCTTGGTAATTGCGGGCATACCGCCAATAGAGTTGCTAGTCCAGGAGAGGATAAGAATATACACAGAAAGACCTAGAAACGCCAACAAAACAGAAACCAGGAATACGGCAAGGACTGAACTACTTCGGACCAAACTATTGATAAATGATGTGGAAAATGGAGAATCAGGAAGCATGGAGCAGTAAACTACCATTACCACCTCAGATCTATGGGCGTAGAAGCAACCAAGCACAAATTAGAGAATGCTCACAATTAGAGTCAGTAGTGTCAGCAGTATCAGAGTTAACTAAGCTGAGCGTAGGCGTCCGCCGTATTTGCGGGCATACTGCCAATAGAGTTGCTAGTTCAGGAGAGGATAAGGATATACGCAGAGAGAGGGAAAGGCCAACAGAAAAGAAACCAAGAAGATGACAAGGACTAAACTGCTCCGGACATGGCAGAAGGACTGGAAAGCAAGCGACAAGAGGCAATGGACCAAACTATTGACTATGGACAACCAGGAAGCATGGAGAAGTAAACTACCACCTAACCCAAGTAATCAGCGGGCATAGGTATTTCCGGGATTCCAGCTCTGTGAGTACTGTGGGGAAGAGGAGAGCGTGCCACACATCATATTCACATGTAACAGGTGACATATCGATAGGTATACCCTACTAAATGGCTGAGAACCCCGAACGACAATAACCTACATGCTGGAGTACACAAAATAATGAGCTACAAGGAGCAAGACGAAAGAACGAGGCAGAAGGCAGAGAAACAACTACTAAACCCGAACCCTCAATCAATATGGCTGGAAGGGGGAAGTAAGGTACGTAAAACATCTAATGCACCAGCATCTTGAAGTAGCAGTGCAAGAATGCCAGGGTTTTCATGCCGGCCACTCGCCAAGCAACCCAGCGGTGCTTGCTATGTCCCAAAAACTTCTAGACCTTATACAGATGCTGGACCTATTTACAAGATTTAAACAATGCGAGGAAATACAATAGGCCAGGGTTGGCGAACCTTTATGTGTCAACGTTCTATTTTTTAAAGAAATATTTCTTGAGGCCATAGACGTGCCGTCAAATAATTTTGACTTACAATTAGAGATTATTGGGAAAATAATAATACTAAATACTATCCACTCAAAATGCGCGAATGAGATTTGTCCTGACGGTAATTGTTTTATTTGTGCTTTGAAGCTTTACCATGAATTCTATGAAATGTTAGCATATGTCTGTAAAAAAATATCAATTTTGAAAGCCACATAACAACAGTGAGCATTGTACAATTTTTCCCTCATTTTGCAGATCACTCCGTGGCGTAGTCTAGTAGAAACGCTAGTACCCCGTACTAGCGTTCGTTCGTATTATAACACTTCATAGTGAACTTTGTTATTTTGAACTAAAACGCAAACCGTTTTGATCGGTGGCGCGCCAAAAATATTCTGTCGCGTGCCATCAATTGCACACGTGCCATTGGTTCGTCATCCCTGCAATAGGACAATACTCGGTGTTTTAAGGGCTTACTACTTGGACCCACATTGGGGACAAAGTGGGCATGAGCAGATATTATAAAATAATTGTAGAATTATCCTCTGAACCAGGTTAGTTAGGCCTTTCGTTAACTGGTTCAATAGATTGTAGATTATAGATATGGTGGTGACGACTTGTACTGCGACCTTTATAGATCTATAGTACCCCACCCTCTTCCTCTAAGCGTTGGTATACTGACCCATTTAGAGCGCCTCCCCTAGTCCGGATTCCTTTAAGAACTGGTTCAATAGATTTGATATCAATTTTTCTTTGATGGCAAAACCCGTCCCGCACTGATGTTTATTCAAACACTCAGAATAAACATCAGTTCGAGACGACTTCATCGGGAGCACTTATTCTTTTCTCGTGGATGGGTCACTTAGGACCACGCGGAATCAACGTATGTTGAGCCTTCCTCCTTAGCTAATACCTCGCATATGCATGGATTGTTGTAGATTCTGTTCCTCCAAACATGCACGTCGTGTTGGTTTCTTCTCATCTTCCTCAAATCCTCTTGTGTGAACAATATTCCTGATCACATTTCAATTCATCAAATCTGGCGATACCATCTCCACTTGTTTGTACCACCTTGTACGTTTGTTCTGTAGAAATTTGTGGATTCGGTAAGTAAGTCTCGTATGATGCATTCGTTCCAAATGACCCAAAAATTGAATTCCTCTCATTCTCATGGTATCGGCAAGTTTAGCAATTTTCCTATATATTTCAGAATTGAGTTTGGGATAGTGTATGCCTTTTTTAATTCTGAGCCCTAATATCTATATACTCAACTTTAAATATACTCAACTATCTATAAATATACTCAACCTTTCCGGAAGCTCTATAATAGTCATGAGTCTTTTTAGGACTACCTAAATTATTATTTAATTATATAAGTATTATAGAGCTCTGGAAAGGTTGAGTATATTTATATATTCAAGCTTTGTTCCGTCTTTATTAAGTTTATCTGATTATCTATAATGTTGTATGGTTTTACCAATTTAAAACTTTGTAGATAGTTTAAAAACCCAGTCATCTAAATGCTGTCTAAATCCAAAACTAACGATCCGATTTGTCTCAAAATTGACATCAAGAGAGTACAAACTATTATTAATGAGTTACCAACATTTTAATAGAATGCGATAATAAGCTTTTGAGTAATTTTATTTTGAAATTTGCATGTTTGAGGAAATTCAGTTTAAAAATCTTGTCTTAGTAAATGCATCATCATGCACTTCAGAACTAGTGATCCAATTTGTCTCAAAATTTCCAATAACTCGACAAATAACGATTTTAGTGAAATAAATTTTCTCTCATTTTCAGCCGATATCACGAACTTATCACTAAACCATAAAAGAAGTTTTGCTTCAACCGCCTGTGAAAGTTACGCACCCATTTTTCCTCATTTCAGAATTTGGAGCTTCAAGCAACCAAGAAGTGGCCAAACCCGCTAAGCAAACCAACGGCTTTGTAACACCTTACGTGTTGCAATCAGGTTTCACCGATTTCAAAGCTCAATACCCTTTTGCTTCCAAAGATTACTTCGAAGAGACTCAAAAACAGCAACAAAACAACGAAAACTTTGAGCAAAAGGACGAGGCGGAAGTTAAACCAGGACCTAGTTACGTCTCTCACAAAACTGTAGCTCCAGCAACCGCTAAAACTTACAATTACGCAGCCAAAGTTAGTGATCTTAACAAAGGCGTTGATTACACACCTTACAAAAATACCAAGCTGGGCGTTGACGAAGAAAAACGCACGTTTGAAGAAGCTAAAGCTCCCAAATACGATTTCGATTACACGCAACAATACCCATTAGTTCCTTTGCTTAAACACCCTGTAGTTGATCCCAAATATCTTCCACAGATTACAGCTAAATCTCCTCACCTCGCTCCTTACAAAAAGTTTAGTTTCCAGCTGGTAACTTCCTACTCACCTGCTGCCTAAACCAGCAGCTATTACAAAACAGATCCAACTCTTCCAAACTACGAATATTCGCCAAGCGAAACCGTTGTCAATCTCTTAACCGACAAGGATTGCAAGAAGGTCTTCAAGGAGGTTCCCAAGAAGGATAGCGGCGAAGCCATGGATTGTTACGTCTGTAAAGACGCGAAATCCGGAGCTAACCACGAGCAATGATCTTACGGCTCGCAGCCTAGCCCAAAGGATTATTATTTGGAAACCTCCAAGAAGTTCACCAAACCAGGAAATGCAGAAAATGTTAGGCATAGAAGAGCAGCGAAAAAAAGAAGAAGATCCTTATGAGTTAGTAAAGGCGCAATCTCAGAAATATTACTCGAAACCCAAGGAATTTGAGGCTGAGTATTACCACCCCAAGGATTTCGCCAGAGAAGAATATAGGTGTGGACCTGAGTACTTTAACGACGAGGAGAAAAGCTCCTCGGAATTGCACGCTGAAGAATTGGTGAAAAACGGAGAGAATTGCAAGAAGATCCAGAAGGATAACAAGACTTGTATGGTTTGTAAGAATGAGAAGACTGGAGGTAACTACGAGCAGTGCGCTTGTTCTTCGAAACCTAACGAGAAGAAGTACGCCTATGCCATTGAAAGGAATCAGGGAACTTACCAACCTGTTTGAAACGTAGAGTCTTCGATCAATGCGTCCTACCCGTCTTAACATACGGTGTAGAGACATCAACACTAATAAAGAAGGTAATCAATAAGATGAAGGTAACACAACATGCAATCGAGAGATCCATGTTGGGATTATCGATTAGAGACCGAATCCCTAACACCGAAATCCGGAGAAGATCGGGAGAAGGAGATGCAATAAAACGAAAACAACCTTGAAATGAACTGGGCAGGGCACATTGCGAGAATGAAGGACAACCGATGGACCAGACGAATAATGGAATGGAGACCAAGACATGAAGATTTTCGAAGCAGAGAGCTCTCACCAGCAAGATGCTCCGATGATATTAAACGTATCCAAACAAATTGGATGCAAGCAGCGCAAGAACGACAGATGTGGGGCAGTCAAGGGAGGTCTACGTCCAGCAGTGGAGTACTATAGGCTAATTGATGATGATGATTTTCTTATTTCAATATCCCCAGTTCATGTTCATCATATTTCCTGGTCCTGCCTTTATGTCCATATTTCTCTAACTCTTGTATAATTCTTCTTCTTTGCGTACCTTATCCCTTCGGGATGCTAGCGATCAACATAGCAATTTCCGTTCTATCTACAGCCTGCCTGAAAAGTTGTGTGGAAATGAGCGAAAACCACTGCCTCAGGTTTCCTAGCCACGAGTTTCTTCTTCTACCTGGTCCTCTGTGTCCATCTACTCTTCCTTGCAGAACCAGCTGTAGTAAGCGGTATTTCTGGTTTCTCATTATATGGCCAAAAAAGCCTATTCTTTGCATTATCACCTCATTCGTAATATGATCCCGCCAGTATATGCGGAGCAGCTTTCTATATACCCAGAGCTCGAACGCCTCTATCTTCCTTTCTGTTGCTTCCGTTAGCGTCCATGCTTCTGCGCCGTACAACAGAACAGAGAAAACGTAACACCTGACCATTCGGACCTTCAGTTGTAATGTCAGGTTGCTGCTGCATAGCATTGTTTTGAGTTTATTAAATGCCGCTATAGCCTTCTCTGTTCTGCAGTGCAACTTTACCGAGTGCTCCCAGTTGTCGTTGACAATAGTTCCCAGGTAAGGGTACTTCTCTACTCTTTTGATGATCTCTCCTTCTAACATCAATAGGTAGGCTGGGATCTGAAGCATTTCGGCTTATTAGCATGTGTGTTGTTTTGCTTTTGTTGAGCTTGAGGCCATATTCCGAGCTAGTGGTGTGAATCTTGGTCTTTGGTTCTTGTAAGCCTTCCAAACTGCTAGCAAGTACGATGGTATCGTCGGCGTATCGGATGTTGTTTATAAGCTCACCATTCATCTTGATGACTTCGCTGGTGTTTTTGAGCGCTGCTTTGAAGATTTTCTCCGAATACAGGTTAAATAGAGTCTGAGATAATACGCATCCTTGTCGCACGCCTCTGCGGATGTTAATCTTTTGTATAATTACAAAAAAATTAATTAATTACAAAATGCGTTTTACAAACTGCGTTGGAATAATTTGCAAGCAGTTATGGTTCTGGGTCGAAAGTTTTCGGTGGTTCAACATAAGAATCTTTCAGAAGAAGTTTGCAAGGATGCCTGCAAATAACTAGATCTCTTCTGGCTGTTAAAGCCCGTCGGTAAGGACCAGCACTAGCAAAGAAACTCTTCCTGATCGCTTGTTTTTACGAATGATCACCTGCATCCCAGCTACAGGATGAGGTATCAAACTCTTATCTTCACTTTCTCCATTTGTTATTTTATCTTTAGTTTCTTCCTTGTCTTTATTCTTTGTAGATTTTCTCGACGATTTTCACGCCGGTCATGTTAACAGAGACGCCGGCATTTACCAAGACATTGCAGCTCTGCCATCTGGTTTGATTGGTTTGGATCTGGATAGAGATTCTGCTACCAAAACTTGGCTAATCAACGCCGAGAGCATCGCCCAAACCTTTCATCCTCGCTCCTCTGAAGAGATTTCTGAAGACGAGTTGGAAGAAACTCATCTTCAGAAATCTCTTCAAAATCTAAATCCATGTTCTCCTCTTCAATTGAATCTTCTTTGGAGATGATCGGAGAGGAAGGTTTTGCTGGTGGAGCTGTAATTTCTGGAACAGGTGTTTCTGGTTTTGGAATTTCACATTCCATTTCTTCATTTACATCAGAACTTTCTTTATCTCTATTCAAGATTTCATCTGCATACTCACTAATTTCACTGCGATCATCGACTAAGGGTTCCTCAACGCAAATCTTCTTGGGTTCTACAGGAGTGTCTGGTGGATTTTCTGAGGGACGTTTGCCCAAAATTACGTCTATTTTGAGTTCGCACAGGGGAGGAATAATTTCTTGAGGGGTTTTAGATTCAGGAGGATTATTCTGATCTAATTATAGGTAGAGATTCCTTTCTTCTTCAATCCATAGTTTCTTCTTCTCGATGCGAATTTCAGCTTCTAGGTCGGGAAACTTCGCTGTCTCTCCAAGTTCCTCCATCGTTCCACCTTCGTCTTTCATCAATGGTGCTCCAGCTATCCATGCTGCGACTGTAATGTCTCCAATCTTCTTATATCTGTGGATTTCCTTCACTTTCTCTGTACACTCTCTTCCCTGTTCTGCCCAAACAACTCGGTTTTTTTATAGCTTCTGTTGAAGCTCCTGACCTCTACCAGCCCAATACATTCCAAGCATCAATTTTCAATTCGCTTTTGCATCGCTCGCTTGCCAAAGTTGTGTCCGCCTGGTCATCAAAGTTGTGTACGGTAGGGTTGTTAGCCCTACGCATAACCCTCCTCCTGTATCAGCTGAGCTTGGGAGTATTTTGTCTTAAAATAGTCGCTAAATAATTTTGAAGCAATTTTATTGAGCGTGTGAGGGCCCCTTTACGATACGACCCGCGCTATTTAAACGCCTGAGATTTAAATTTTCGAATTTCAAACAAATTGAAGATTGACAAACAAATTGATGTTGAAGACAATTAACACGATAGGCATTTGTTATATATTTATAATTATTATTATTATTCAACCAGAAAAACAATAAACCTCAAATAAAAAATATTTTGTATTAGTCAGAACTGCCAATCTTTTGATTTGAGTCAGACTAGTTTGACTAATGCGAAATGTTTAGTAAATATGCGCTTGTAAATACGCATTAAACTCGATTAAATATTCGGAATAGTTGTGATAAGATAATTGAAACCCTGGTGCGAGAAATGTAAAAAATGCGCTAATCTCTGTGTTCATGAATGAAATGGACGTTGGTTCGGTTCAGTGCGGGCAAACTTGATAGTAAGACTGTGGAGGCCGTTAATCCAAGCCGTAGACTGGTTTTAAGTGTTGTCGGTGACGTGCACCTGCAATCGCTCCCACCATCCGGCATCTCAAGAGGACCGGCGATGGAGGAATGGAGGAGAGCGTTGGTTCAGTTCAGACCATTCCGGTGATCCCAACGGTCGCAACCATGAAATTCGCCATCGTTTTGGTAAGACAATTCAATTAAAACGCCAACAAAAAAGTTAAATTTACACACACGCTAGTTTCACACATGTTTTTCTTCACTTTTAGAGAAAAAAAAATTAATTGTTTGGTTTACTTTGACCCAGTTTCTAGTCAATGTTTCTGGACGTTTTTTTTTTCTTCAATTTACTGTTGCTTCAACCTTCCAATGTTTGTGTTAACAATAATTTATTAATCTCAACTTGCACACTTATCCACTTGGTCTAATATTGCTAGTTTATATTAGTTTTAATCTACGAATATCGCATTCTGTTTGGACGTGCTTCATGTTTCGACAAGACTACACAAGCAAGACAATCGACACGCCTAAACTGCATTAAACACAGGGAGACATGACTAGACCAGCAAGTCGACCGGAAAGATAAGAGAGACAAGAATAGATATTCTAGACTAAACTAGACGGACTAGACAGACGAGACTAAACAGGCAAGACTAGATAGACAAGACTAGACATACAAGACTAAACAGATAAGACTAGACAGACAAGACTAGACAGACATGACTAGACAGACAAGACTAGACATACAAGACTAGACAGACAAGACTAGACAGACAAGACTAGAGAGACAAGACTAGACAGACAAGACTCGACAGACAAGACTACACAGACAAGACTAGAAAGACAAGACTAGACAGACAAGACTAGACAGACAAGACTAGACAGACAAGACTAGACAGACAAGACTAGACAGAAAAGACTAGACAGACAAGACTAGACAGACAAGACTAGACAGACAAGACTAGACAGACAAGACTAGACAGACAAGACTAGACAGACAAGACTAGACAGACAAGACTAGACAGACAAGACTAGACAGACAAGACTAGACATACAAGACTAGACAGACAAGACTAGACAGACAAGACTAGAAAGACAAGACTAGACAGACAAGACTAGACAGACAAGACAAGACAGACAAGACTAGACAGACAAGACTAGACAGACAAGACTAGACAGACAAGACTAGACAGACAAGACTAGACAGACAAGACTAGACAGACAAGACTAGACAGACAAGACTAGACAGACAAGACTAGACAGACAATACTAGACAGACAAGACTAGTCAGACAAGACTAGACAGACAAGACTAGACAGACAAGACTAGACAGACAAGACTAGACAGACAAGACTAGACAGACAAGACTAGACAGACAAGACTAGACAGACAAGACTAGACAGACAAGACTAGACAGACAAGACTAGACAGACAAGACTAGACAGACAAGACTAGACAGACAAGACTAGACAGACAAGACTAGACAGACAAGACTAGACAGACAAGACTAGACAGACAAGACTAGACAGACAAGACTAGACAGACAAGACTAGACAGACAAGACTAGACAGACAAGACTAGACAGACAAGACTAGACAGACAAGACTAGACAGACAAGACTAGACAGACAAGACTAGACAGACAAGACTAGACAGACAAGACTAGACAGACAAGACTAGACAGACAAGACTAGACAGACAAGACTAGACAGACAAGACTAGACAGACAAGACTAGACAGACAAGACTAGACAGACAAGACTAGACAGACAAGACTAGACAGACAAGACTAGACAGACAAGACTAGACAGACAAGACTAGACAGACAAGACTAGACAGACAAGACTAGACAGACAAGACTAGACAGACAAGACTAGACAGACAAGACTAGACAGACAAGACTAGACAGACAAGACTAGACAGACAAGACTAGACAGACAAGACTAGACAGACAAGACTAGACAGACAAGACTAGACAGACAAGACTAGACAGACAAGACTAGACAGACAAGACTAGACAGACAAGACTAGACAGACAAGACTAGACAGACAAGACTAGACAGACAAGACTAGACAGACAAGACTAGACAGACAAGACTAGACAGACAAGACTAGACAGACAAGACTAGACAGACAAGACTAGACAGACAAGACTAGACAGACAAGACTAGACAGACAAGACTAGACAGACAAGACTAGACAGACAAGACTAGACAGACAAGACTAGACAGACAAGACTAGACAGACAAGACTAGACAGACAAGACTAGACAGACAAGACTAGACAGACAAGACTAGACAGACAAGACTAGACAGACAAGACTAGACAGACAAGACTAGACAGACAAGACTAGACAGACAAGACTAGACAGACAAGACTAGACAGACAAGACTAGACAGACAAGACTAGACAGACAAGACTAGACAGACAAGACTAGACAGACAAGACTAGACAGACAAGACTAGACAGACAAGACTAGACAGACAAGACTAGACAGACAAGACTAGACAGACAAGACTAGACAGACAAGACTAGACAGACAAGACTAGACAGACAAGACTAGACAGACAAGACTAGACAGACAAGACTAGACAGACAAGACTAGACAGACAAGACTAGACAGACAAGACTAGACAGACAAGACTAGACAGACAAGACTAGACAGACAAGACTAGACAGACAAGACTAGACAGACAAGACTAGACAGACAAGACTAGACAGACAAGACTAGACAGACAAGACTAGACAGACAAGACTAGACAGACAAGACTAGACAGACAAGACTAGACAGACAAGACTAGACAGACAAGACTAGACAGACAAGACTAGACAGACAAGACTAGACAGACAAGACTAGACAGACAAGACTAGACAGACAAGACTAGACAGACAAGACTAGACAGACAAGACTAGACAGACAAGACTAGACAGACAAGACTAGACAGACAAGACTAGACAGACAAGACTAGACAGACAAGACTAGACAGACAAGACTAGACAGACAAGACTAGACAGACAAGACTAGACAGACAAGACTAGACAGACAAGACTAGACAGACAAGACTAGACAGACAAGACTAGACAGACAAGACTAGACAGACAAGACTAGACAGACAAGACTAGACAGACAAGACTAGACAGACAAGACTAGACAGACAAGACTAGACAGACAAGACTAGACAGACAAGACTAGACAGACAAGACTAGACAGACAAGACTAGACAGACAAGACTAGACAGACAAGACTAGACAGACAAGACTAGACAGACAAGACTAGACAGACAAGACTAGACAGACAAGACTAGACAGACAAGACTAGACAGACAAGACTAGACAGACAAGACTAGACAGACAAGACTAGACAGACAAGACTAGACAGACAAGACTAGACAGACAAGACTAGACAGACAAGACTAGACAGACAAGACTAGACAGACAAGACTAGACAGACAAGACTAGACAGACAAGACTAGACAGACAAGACTAGACAGACAAGACTAGACAGACAAGACTAGACAGACAAGACTAGACAGACAAGACTAGACAGACAAGACTAGACAGACAAGACTAGACAGACAAGACTAGACAGACAAGACTAGACAGACAAGACTAGACAGACAAGACTAGACAGACAAGACTAGACAGACAAGACTAGACAGACAAGACTAGACAGACAAGACTAGACAGACAAGACTAGACAGACAAGACTAGACAGACAAGACTAGACAGACAAGACTAGACAGACAAGACTAGACAGACAAGACTAGACAGACAAGACTAGACAGACAAGACTAGACAGACAAGACTAGACAGACAAGACTAGACAGACAAGACTAGACAGACAAGACTAGACAGACAAGACTAGACAGACAAGACTAGACAGACAAGACTAGACAGACAAGACTAGACAGACAAGACTAGACAGAAAAGACTAGACAGACAAGACTAGACAGACAAGACTAGACAGACAAGACTAGACAGACAAGACTAGACAGACAAGACTAGACAGACAAGACTAGACAGACAAGACTAGACAGACAAGACTAGACAGACAAGACTAGACAGACAAGACTAGGCAGACAAGACTAGACAGACAAGACTAGACAGACAAGACTAGACAGACAAGACTAGACAGACAAGACTAGACAGACAAGACTAGACAGACAAGACTAGACAGATAAGACTAGACAGACAAGACTAGACAGACAAGACTAGACAGACAAGACTAGACAGACAAGACTAGACAGACAAGACTAGACAGACAAGACTAGACAGACAAGACTATACAGACAAGACTAGACAGACAAGACTAGACAGACAAGACTAGACAGACAAGACTAGACAGACAAGACTAGACAGACAAGACTAGACAGACAAGACTAGACAGACAAGACTAGACAGACAAGACTAGACAGACAAGACTAGACAGACAAGACTAGACAGACAAGACTAGACAGACAAGACTAGGCAGACAAGACTAGACAGACAAGACTAGACAGACAAGACTAGACAGACAAGACTAGACAGACAAGACTAGACAGACAAGACTAGACAGACAAGACTAGACAGATAAGACTAGACAGACAAGACTAGACAGACAAGACTAGACAGACAAGACTAGACAGACAAGACTAGACAGACAAGACTAGACAGACAAGACTAGACAGACAAGACTATACAGACAAGACTAGACAGACAAGACTAGACAGACTAGAGTAGACAGACAAGACTAGACACACTAGACTAGACATACTAGACTAGACAGACTAGACTAGACTACATTGTATATTAAATTAGTTAGTGTGCATTCTATAGTAAAGTAGTTCGTGTTGTTTGCAGTATAATATTAAGATATCTGATAGAAAGTGTTTTTGTTCGATTGCCGATTTCTTCAGTTTAGTTATAGTTTGGAGACCACACATGTTCAAGATTTACAAAAACCACGGTTGCACGTAAATTCCTTATCAACTTGGACAAGTTTGAATTGTCCAACTTGGTAGAAAGCGGTTTTTCAACAGTAAAATGTTGCAGCCTTAACCAATTCCTGAGAGAAATTTGTTCGCCAAAATATAAATGGCTTTCAATGAAACTGTTGTTTGAAACAGATTAAAATAATTTATTAATGTTCGTCTGTCGGATTTGGTCAGCACGTCTAAAGCAAATTGTAAATTTGTGTGTACTTCCTCTGGCAATCTTTGTGTACCGCGCGCGCTGTTTTATTAATTTTTTCGTTGATGTCACCTTCAAGAAATAATTTCCGTTATCTTGACTATAATTCACGTCCATTATCGCAGAGTAAACAATTCTGAACGACTTTTCTGGTTTGTTTCGACCGAAAAACATTCACCGAAACAAAGACTTAATTTTTTGATTATCAGAAATCCTGTTACCACATTAAGATAAAATTGTGCGAAAACGCTAAACAATGTGTTTCGCCGTTGCTTATCGCCAAGTGTAAACAACTAATTTGTTAATATTTACAAGAAAAAAATTACTAAATTATATAACAAAGAAAAACTACGGTTAAAACAAACAACAACGTTTTTAAAGTCACTGATTTCAAGGTAGTCTACATTTCAAAGCTTTTAAAGAGTCGTGTCCATTAAGTCTACTCTTGTCTGTCCACTTTTTTCTCTATTTGTCTAAATTTGCTTTGCTAGTGTTTTGTGTATATATCTAGTCCTGTTTATGAATCTAGAATTTCTAGTCTAATAACTACAAACTATCAATAAATATAGAAAGTTTTAAATTTAATCTATGTAGATATTAACGTAAATAGATAGTTGTAATTTAAACTTTTTTTTATAAGATGTATATATAACTTTTGTTTATAAGATAGTTGTGATTTAAACTACATAGAGAACTGTATTTAGTTAATTAATTTTAGACAGAAAAGTCTAGGCTTGTCTTGTCTGTCTAGTTCCGTCTATCTAGTCCGTGTAGTCTTGTCCTGGAAATGACTTTGACTAACGGAAATAAGCTTAGATTAAGTGATATCTACATATCTCTCTCTAAGAGTTGTAACATTTTGACATTTCTCAACATTGAAAAATTAAAATTATTTTCTGACCTAGTAGTAGTAAGTAAAGTCTATATTCTGCTTACTTTCTCATTCCTTTTCTTAACATTTTCTATTACCTTAATAGACTTTTTAATCTTGTTAATTAATGACGGTTTCGCTGCGAATTACTTTTTGAAGTGATGTGTGTGTTCCATATTCTGAACATACATTATAGCCCGTGCGGAATACTTTTATAACTTTGTATTATTTGCAATAAGGGGTCGTCGTGATGTTTTTAGCAACTCTTTAACCCTCCTCCCCCCCTGGTGATACGTGGTGAGGTTTTAGGTTACACCCTCCTCCCCCACCCAACATCACGTGTATTTTTTTGGTACAAAGCATCTAAAAAAAAATTCAGAATATTATCTTTAAACACAGGTATAATCTTATAGAATATAAGAAAAGTTTCTCTTACCCGAACAATTAGTCGCAGGTGTACATAGACATGCGGACTGGTATATATAAGTTTGAATAAAAAATCCAAAATAAGTTTTGCAAATTCTGTTTTCGCAGGAACAAAGGCAGAATTATCAAAAATCTAGTTTTACCCTCGAAAATGGGTAAAAAAATGGTGGTCTTGAACTAAGTGAGTATCTAAATCATTAGGATACATTTCTTCCAAGAAAAGGACTTTTACTGTAAGGGTTGATGATGAAAATTCACCCATTTTGGTCAAAAATTAAAACTTTTCATTGAACCTGTTGAAGGCCTCCTGTTGCCTCCTGTCTTTTTTAATTAGGATTCGAGTCTATCAATAAAGACGAGAAATGTATTACCCCTGAAAGTATCACTTGTATTGTGACTAACTTGTCACTCTCATTTCTTCATCGCGTGTTTCAGCATATATTTTTTTCCTTTTCGGTTGTCTTTTCCCATGTCTTTTCTTTACTGCTTCGACAAGCTTAATTCCATCGCATTTTCTTCAAAATGATTTAAAAATTTTCTCGCTCAGCTACGAAAAACTTTGGGCAAAAGGGATTTTTGAAGCAAAGTGATTCGTAAAGATCGGCAACAGTGATCGCATCTAAGGTAAATGCCTGCATTTGAATATTCACTTTGTTTATTCTTACAAAAAAAAAACACATCACACAACAGATAACCATTACCGCAGCTTCCAGTTACTCTAAATTTGAAAGTATTCACGTCGCTTCGTTTCGCGTTACAGGTTTTTCGATACAATCATCCTTCATTGATTCTAAAGTTTTGAGAACTTTGTGCCAAGAAACACTAAACTTCTAGATGCGTCCTCTCTAGCTGACCAACGCACAGCGGGCTGGATTGTCGAAAAGGGGACAAAAATAAAAAATTCAAAATTTAAAAAATACCTTTTTTTCTTATATTATCTTCTAGAAGAAGCCTGTATGCATGTCTTAACGAAAGATAAGACAGCTGGCTTCAAAACCTGCGGCTACACAACATCCCGAAGTTGCCTACTTTTGACGTACATATGACGCGTCAATCCGTTGCGAAAAACGTTCTCCGCTTAAAGTGCTGCTAATTTTTTGTTTGAGTGCAATATCAAATCCGCTCAATGCTGGGTGATCCCAAAAGTATGTGGAATATTTGTATATTTTTTACATTATTAAATAATAGTTTATGCTCATTCACTAGCTGACTGATAATTGCGAGTAGAAAACCTTTTTTAAAATAATTTACTGTAAAAATAGTTAATCGCCCAATACATCCCGGGCTAGTTTCACGTTTATCGCGGTAGGTAATACTCTATGAAATCATAATTCTTGATAGTAGCATACCGAAACGTGCCTATACATGTTTGGTACCGTATAAATTACTACTATACGCAATGCAAAGTCTGGAGAAGTGAGAGATGTATTGTATTACAGAACCGAATACGACCGGCAGGGCCAAGTGGACATTAACAAAGTTGGAAATTTTTGATTCTTTAAAAAAAAATTTTTATGCTCAGCCGGCAGATACTCAGCAGAACCAGGCTTCGAAAGTTTTAACGACGGCAACACCGCAAGACGCTTTTTTGAAAATGTTTCACTTTCTGCAGAAATTTTTAAAGTTGATGAATATTTAATAAGGAGGTGTTACAATACTGCAAGTTAAGTCTTGTGGATTGGCGATCGGTGTTGCTGCTTTCAAAACGTATTGTTTGGAAACTGAGGAATTGTTTGTCGAGAAGTACCAATGGTATTGTATGATCGACTACAATTCATAAAGTACATATACATGGGCCTCAAATATTGGCCCCACTTCCGATTGGTCAGATGTCAGAAGACGCCCAAGAAGCACGTAACAAAGATAAAAAATATCGAGAAAATTTCACAAGAAAAAACTGTAGAAAAGCTACATTGGAGGATGTATTTAATAGGCTTCTTATTACATCCGACCCTTATATGTTGAGCATGAGCCGGAAATACTCCAAAAGTAGTAAAAGTTTGTCTGCCATTTTGTTTTTGAACATTTTGATAACAGATTCGTCTTCAACAGCGTAGAAAACCTATGTAACCAAAATTTCTAATATATAGGACAGGCATTCTGTTTTTAAAAAAACACTTTTTCGACAATCCAGCCCACTGTGCAACGTGTCAAATTTACTCTCTTTAGCGTCTTCTCTTTTCCAATTTCAGTCATTAACTTTTGCCTGCGTTGTGTCGTATTTACAAAAATCTTAGTCTTAGATATTCAACATGACTCGCTAAGAATCGAAGAAGAATCGAATTCAGCTAACAGTTCCAAAATCATACAATAAATTCCGTTATTCTGATCACTGAACTTCTCATTTTTCCCTCTATAGCACACAACTGAAGAAAAATTAATTCATATAGGAAATTGCATGACTCAATCAACAGAGGCGGCTTTTCTTTTCGGCGGCTTTTTCGTTTGTATCGCCGCTCTATATCTGACTGTCACAAACTCAATGCTACTACGCGGCGTATGCCCCTAACAGCTCGGCGGCGTCGATCCTGCTTCGGACCAACCACTACTACGCACATTGTAGATTAGACATTGTTTTGAGACAAAACATACAAGGCAACGATTTACGCATGTATACGGCGTCAAAATCACAGACTTCTATGGGGACTGACAGCGAGTCGCGCGCCACTTTTCGGTTTAAAAATTGTGCGTTCAATGAAAAAATAAATACACGTGATATCTCACTACAACACCCTCCCCCTCCGCCCTCGTGATGTTCCGTGATTTAAAAAATTTTAAACGTTTGCCTCACGTGATTAATGGACGATCCCTAATTTGCAAATATTGCCAAATTTTCAAAAACCAAAATCTCTGTATTTTGTTTTTTTGTGAATTTTAGTGGACAAACATTTCAAAATTATTTTGTTTTATGTCAAAAATGGACGAAACGGTCAAAATAATGGGCAAATGTTGCCAAATTTTTAAAACCAAAATCTCTATTCGAAGCATAATTTGTTTTCTTTTTTGTTGATTTGAATCGAGAAACCTTGCAAAATTCTTTTGTTTTGTGTCAAAATTGGACGAAAACGTCAAAATAATTTGCAAATATTACCAAATTTTCTAAAACCAAAACCTTTATTCGAATCAAATTCTGTTGATTTTGGTGGACACACTGCAAAATTATTGTCAAAAATTATGTCAAAATTGAACGAAAACGAGAAAATAATTTGAAATTCTAGTCTTGTCTACCTATTCTTGTCTGTGCAGCCTCGTCCAGTGCCGGCACGTGCGCCTGGTCGGCCAGGCGAAAGCCTTACGGCGCCATGTTTTTGAGGCGGCATATTTTTGTAGCGGGAAATTTTTCGTGCGGTATTCTACTTTTTAAAAATGATTATATTGTTTTATCGAGTTTTAACCGATTATGAGTTCTTTCTACATTCCACTTCTAGATAAAAGACATTTTTTGAAAATTATTGAATTTTTGGTAAAATTTAATCCATTTATTAGTGAGCATTTTAAACAGAGTTTCAAAAAAACACAATTGTTCTCATTATTTGAGCAAAGAAATTCAAAACTCATAATAAATTTAATGGGAGAAAAAGTACGTGCTACTATTATTTCCAAAATTATAGAACCCAAATGTTATCATTATTTTAGATTGCACTCCAGATGTTAGTAGAATTGAACAAATGTCTCTTGTTATTGGCGTTCTAAATAAAGATAGTGAAGAATTTGTTCCTAAAGAATATTTCATCAAATTTTTACCTGTAGAATCATCTACTGGGGAGAGTTTTTACTGATTTAATTTTGCAAGAATTAGATAAATTAGGTCTCAAAATTGAATATATATATGTGGCCAGGTATACGAATATGATGCAAACATGAAAGGTATGCATTCTGGTGTGCAAAACCGAATTTTAGATAAAAATCCTAAGGCCTTTTTCGTACCCTGTTGGTGTCATTCTTTAAACTTATTTGTAAAGGACGCAGCCAAAAAATCGGGTGAACTAAGTAAGTTTTTTTCAATTATTCAAGAATTGTTTGTATTCTTTTCTAATTTAACATACCTCTAGATAGGCTATATTAAAAAGATACTTCAAATCTCTGTAAAATTCACTGTAAAATGCGTTAGTGCTACACGCTGGGAAAGCAGAGAAGCTATTAAATCACTAAAGTATGATTTGTGTAATATTTATGATGCGCTAATAGAAATTTTTTGGACGAAGAGAGAAATCACGAAACTAGAAACAAAAGTATGTAAATTTCTAGTTTCAAATTTATTTGCAGTATTATTGTATGATATGAAGTTTCTTCGTCATATAGCGTCAAAACTTTTACAAAGCCCAAATATAATTTTATCAGAATGTGTTAATAATATATTACGTGACAAGAGTTGTAAGAAGCATATTACGTACGAGCGGAACACTTATTTAGCGAGTACGTAATTGCCTTATAACTCGAGTTATGTACTATACTTTATCTACAATCACACTAATTTGTTTCTCTTTAATAAGAAAAATATGTTTGATGTAACACCTTCGACCTTATTTAACTTGATAAAAATAAAAAGAAATACATTCATAATGGTTACATACCTTTTTATTTAGTACTTATTTGGGTTAAACTGGAATAAGAGTGTTCATAGATATAGGAAACCTAATGTACGCAATCTCAATTTCCGTTAATTTGAATTGTAGCACGGGGGGCGCTGAACGTATGAGCACGTAGTAGCAGCTCTCAACCAATTCACGAATCGTAAACTAAACGCACGTGTGTGTTATCAATCATAACTTATCATTATTTTTATATTCGTCTGTTCTCTTTTCATGTCTCTCGTCATCAGCATATACTTGGTTTTTTCTACATTTAACTTTAATCCAGCCTTCCTTGCTTCTTTTTCTAATTCACAATATGCAGTCTTTAGGGTTTGTTCTGTTCTTGTTAGTACCACTACGTCGTCTGTGTATGCTAGATATTGGCAGGTTCTGTTATAAATATTCCCTCCTGGATTTGTATCTATCTTTCTTATACATCTTATAAATCAATGAGAGTTGTAAGAAGCATATTACGTATAAATGGAATCTGGTATAAATACTTTTGAGCAAATAATTTGCAAAGCTAAAGAAATAGCTAATGAAATGGAAATAAATGCAGATATCGAAAGCAGTCTTTCAATTAAAATTAAAGAAGAAGAAGCAAAATTAAAGAAGAAAAAAAAGATGTAAAAGCAAATTATTTATTTACGAAGGAACAGATAAACCAATAGAAAATCTGTCTACAAAATTTGAAGTAGAAATATTTAATTATCTCTTAATTATTTGTACTAATTCTGTTACAGAAAGATTTACACAATTGGAAAATCAAAATACATTTTTTGAATTTTTATATGATATTCCATCAACAGCGCAAAAAAAAATAGACGAAATTCTTAAAAATTGTCAGGATTTGCACATGTACCTAACAGACGATATAGAACCTTTAAATTTGTCTAACGATTTACCAATTGGGGCGGCGAAAGTTGTATTCGCCTTAGGCGACATATTTTGACGCGCCGGCCCTGGCCTCGTCTGTCTAGCCTTGCCTGTCTAGTCTTACCTGTCTAGTATTGTCTGTCTAGTCTTGTCTGTCTAGTCTTGTCTGTCTAGTCTTGTCTGTCTAGTCTTGTCTTCTAGTCTTGTCTTCTAGTCTTGTCTGTCTAGTCTTGTCTGTCCAGTCTTGTCTGTCTAGTCTTGTCTGTCTAGTTTTGTCTGTCTAGTCTTGTCTGTCTAGTCTTGTCTGTCTAATCTTGTCTGTCTAGTCTTGTCTGTCAAGTCTTGTCTGTCTAGTCTTGTCTGTCTAGTCTTGTCTGTCTAGTCTTGTCTGTCTAGTCTTGTCTGTCTAGTCTTGTCTGTCTAGTCTTGTCTGTCTAGTCTTGTCTTCTAGTCTTGTCTTCTAGTCTTGTCTGTCTAGTCTTGTCTGTCTAGTCTTGTCTGTCTAGTCTTGTCTGTCTAGTTTTGTCTGTCTAGTCTTGTCTGTCTAGTCTTGTCTGTCTAGTCTTGTCTGTCTAGACTTGTCTGTCTAGTCTTGTCTGTCAAGTCTTGTCTGTCTAGTCTTGTCTGTCTAGTCTTGTCTGTCTAGTCTTGTCTGTCTAGTCTTGTCTGTCTAGTCTTGTCTGTCTAGTCTTGTCTGTCTAGTCTTGTCTGTCTAGTCTTGTCTGTCTAGTCTTGTCTGTCTAGTCTTGTCTGTCTAGTCTTGTCTGTCTAGTCTTGTCTGTCTAGTCTTGTCTGTCTAGTCTTGTCTGTCTAGTCTTGTCTGTCTAGTCTTGTCTGTCTAGTCTTGTCTGTCTAGTCTTGTCTGTCTAGTCTTGTCTGTCTAGTCTTGTCTGTCTAGTCTTGTCTGTCTAGTCTTGTCTGTCTAGTCTTGTCTGTCTAGTCTTGTCTGTCTAGTCTTGTCTGTCTAGTCTTGTCTGTCTAGTCTTGTCTGTCTAGTCTTGTCTGTCTAGTCTTGTCTGTCTAGTCTTGTCTGTCTAGTCTTGTCTGTCTAGTCTTGTCTGTCTAGTCTTGTCTGTCTAGTCTTGTCTGTCTAGTCTTGTCTGTCTAGTCTTGTCTGTCTAGTCTTGTCTGTCTAGTCTTGTCTGTCTAGTCTTGTCTGTCTAGTCTTGTCTGTCTAGTCTTGTCTGTCTAGTCTTGTCTGTCTAGTCTTGTCTGTCTAGTCTTGTCTGTCTAATCTTGTCTGTCTAGTCTTGTCTGTCTAGTTTTGTCTGTCTAGTCTTGTCTGTCTAGTCTTGTCTGTCTAGTCTTGTCTGTCTAGTCTTGTCTGTCTAGTCTTGTCTGTCTAGTCTTGTCTGTCTAATCGTGTCTGTCTAGTCTTGTCTGTCTAGTCTTGTCTGTCTAGTCTTGTCTGTCTAGTTTTGTCTGTCTAGTCTTGTCCGTCTAGTCTTGTCTGTCTAGCCTTGTCTGTCTAGTCTTGTCTGTCTAGTCTTGTCTGTCTAGTCTTGTCTGTCTAGTCTTGTCTGTCTAGTCTTGTCTGTCTAGTCTTGTCTGTCTAGTCTTGTCTGTCTAGTCTTGTCTGTCTAGTCTTGTCTGTCTAGTCTTGTCTGTCTAGTCTTGTCTGTCTAGTCTTGTCTGTCTAGTCTTGTCTGTCTAGTCTTGTCTGTCTAGTCTTGTCTGTCTAGTCTTGTCGGTCTAGTCTTGTCTGTCTAGTCTTGTCTGTCTAGTCTTGTCTGTCTAGTATTGTCTGTCTAGTCTTGTCTGTCTAGTCTTGTCTGTCTAGTATTGTCTGTCTAGTCTTATCTGTCTAGTCTTGTCTGTCTAGTCTTGTCTGTCTAGTCTTGTCCGTCTAGTCTTGTCTGTCTAGTCTTGTCTGTCTAGTCTTGTCTGTCTAGTCTTGTCCGTCTAGTCTTGTCTGTCTAGTCTTGTCTGTCTAGTCTTGTCTGTCTAGTCTTGTCTGTCTAGTCTTGTCCGTCTAGTCTTGTCTGTCTAGTCTTGTCTGTCTAGTCTTGTCTGTCTAGTCTTGTCTGTCTAGTCTTGTCTGTCTAGTCTTGTCTGTTTAGTCTTGTCTGTCTAGTCTTGTCTGTCTAGTCTTGTCTGTCTAGTCTTGTCTGTCTAGTCTTGTCTGTCTAGTCTTGTCTGTCTAGTCTTGTTTGTCTAGTCTTGTCTGTCTAGTCTTGTCTGTCTAGTCTTGTCTGTCTAGTCTTGTCTGTCTAGTCTTGTCTGTCTAGTCTTGTCTGTCTAGTCTTGTCTTTCTAGTCTTGTCTGTCTAGTCTTGTCTGTCTAGTCTTATCTGTCTAGTCGTATCTGTCTAGTCTTGTCTGTCTAGTCTAGTCTGTAGACTTCTGTCTGTACTAGTCTTGACTGTGCAAGTCTTGTTAGTCCTAGTCTTATTTGTCCTAATCTTATTTGTCCTAGTCTTGTATGTCCTAGTCTTATCTGTCCCAAACTTGTCTGACCAAGTCTTGTATGTCTCAGTCTTGTCTGTCCTTGCCATGTCTGCCCCTGTTTTGTCTGTCCTAGTCTTGTCTGTCTTAGTTTCTATATCCTAGTCTTGTATGTCTTAGTCTTGTCTGCCCTAGACTTGTATGTCCTAGTCTTGTATGTCCCAGTCTAGTTTGTCCGAGTCTTGTATGTCCTAGTCTTGTATGTCCCAGCCTTGTCTGAACTAGTCTTGTATGTCCTAGTCTTGTTCGTTCAAGTGTTGTATGTCCTAGTCTTGTCTGTCCTAGTCTTGTCTGTCCTAGTTTTGTATGTCCTTGTCTTGTATGTCCTAGTTTTTTCTGTCATAGTCTTGTATGTCTTTGCCTTGTCTGTCCTAGTGTTGTATATCCTAGTCTTGCCTGTTCTAATCTTGTCTGTCCTAGTCTTGTCTGTCCTACTCTTGTTTATCTTAGTTTCGTCTGTCCCCTAGTCTTGTATGTCGTAGCCTTGTCTGTCCTAGTCTTGTCTGGCATAGTTTTGTATGTGATTGCCCTGTTTGTCCTAGTCTTGTATATCCTATTCTTGTCTCTCCTAGTCTTGTCTGTCCGAGTCTTTTATGTCCCAGTCTTGTCTGTCCTACTTTTGTATGTGCTAGTCTTGTCTGTCCTAGCCTTGTCTGTCCTAGTCTTGTATGTCTTAGTTTTGTCTGTTCTAATCTTGTATGTCCTAGTCTTGTTTGTCTTAGTTTTGTATATCTCAGTCCTGCCTGTCCTAGTCTTGTCTGTCCTAGTCTTGTATATCCCAATCCTGTCTGTCTTAATCTAGTCTGTCCTAGTCTTTTCTGTCCTAGTTTTGTATATCCCAGTCCTGTCTGTTCTAGTGGTATCTGTCCTAATTTAGTCGGTCCTAGTCTTGTATATCCTACTTTTGTGCGTCTAGTCTTGTCTATCCAGTCTTATCTGTCTAGTCTTGTCGGTCTTATCGGTCTAACTTGTGTATCTAGTCTTGTTTTGTGTGAAACAAATTCAAGTTGAAACAACTTCATGTTGCGACAAATTCATGTTGCGACTTCGTATTCCAACTACTTCATGTTGCAACAACTTCATGTTGAAGCGACTTCATCGAAACAATCTTCAATTATGAAGTTTCAACTATGAGAAGAGATTTTTTCACCTCGAATCCTCATTTCATCTTCAATTTCATGTTGAAACAACTTCATGTTGCGACAACTTCATGTTGAAACAACTTCATGTATCGACAACTTGACTTATTATGTTGGCTTCGTATTATTACAACTTCAAGTTGCAACAAGACTCGACAAGATTAGAGAAGACTGGACAAGATTACTGTTTCTATTTAAAAGTGAATACCTATTCAGTGAGTACAAAATTAACAACGAGAAGACCACAAGGTATGCAAATCTAAACTACAACGTTCCCAAACCTAAACTGACTATGTCTGAAAAATGTCCTCCATATGTAAATATTAAATTATTGTGCCCTGCTACGGTCAATGCCCTGCTACGGTCAATTAAAGAACAAACAAAATTCAGGGATTATAAGAAAAAGCTTCACCATATCCTAATTAATATTGAGCTATACTTGATGCAGGAGTACTACGCTTCAATAAAAAACTATTAAAGTTTCAGGCAAATTCGGATTTTGACACATTTCTTTTAGCATGCATTCAGAATCTTGTCACATTTATGTAATTATTTCCCCTTATGTAAGCTTATATATTGAAATAAATTGAATTGAATTGATTAGACAAGATGACAAGATTATACAAGGCTTCAAATTTAAAAAAATATATGTGGCTATCCGCATAGTTTACAATTATTTTTGAGATTTTTTGAAATATTCATCTTTCCAACGATAACTCCCGAATCTTTCACCCAGGGTAACGCAACGCTCCAATGAGAGTGTACATATTTATTAATCCCTTTGTTATATTTAAAAAAGCCGCAGTGAATTCATGAAGTCGGTAGACTGCTATAGCAGTCCATAGCATCTGGCCGCCAAATCAATTGGAGTACTATAACAGTCCATAGCACCTGGGCGTCAAATCAATTGAACTGCTATAGCAGCGAAAGGGTTAAAGGTTCAAAACATTCTCACTTACACCTCGATTCGATTTTCTAATACCTAATTGCTGGTGCATGTTCCTCGGTATTTACTACACGTATATTTACATTCAACATTCCTGCGGCTAAACCACCACACACTACATGGCCTAACCAAACACGCACAAAACTTAATCGAAATCCATAAATACCCAATTATTATTCATCGAAATATATTCTGATTCGAACGTGAACAAGATTCGTAGACTTGTTTTTCTAGTTTTGTATCTATTTTACTTATTCTAGGCTGTTATCAATTTATACTTGTTTCTTTAACATCTTGTCTACTTAGTCTTACATACAACGTTTGTCTAGTCTAGCTCTATTCGTACTCTATCAACTTAGCACCCGGTTTCTTCAAAATAATACTTGGAACCAATTTTTATATACCATTTCGTTTGTACTTGAATGTACTGAGAGTAAATTTTTTTGTACCTTTACCAAAAAACAAAAAATCTTCATTTAGAAAAAGTGAGCACCCCCTTTTAAGGGAGGCGATTATTTAAGGTACAAACAATTCAATTGAATGTACTTTAATGTACTTTTCGATTTTCATAAAACACAATTAGTGTTAATGATATTACAATTATTTACAAATACAGCACCCCTTTTTAAGGGAGGCGAATATTTTCCTAGGTACAAACAATTCAATTGAATGTACTTTTAACGATTTGAATAAAAAACAATTAGTGTTAGTAATAATTTATTTTGTACTTGTACATTTCGTTTGAACTTGAATACAAACAAAATGGTATATAAAAATTCGTTCCAAATATTATTTTGAAGAAACCGGGTGCTAAGTTAATAGAGCTCTCTTTGCCTTGTTCTGTTTGCCTACTCTTACTAGTAAAACCATTCTCAAACTTTACAAAGATTGTAAAATCATCATTGCAAACTTGTTTTGTTTCTGGGAAACGTGAATTAAAAAATATCAGTCAGCAAACTTATACAGAGTTTACGGTTTTGTTCTTGCCTACAAACTAAATCTCGCATGCCGCAGCAATAATTAACTGTAATAATAGTTATGTAACGTCCATTAAAACGTCAGAATTTCGCAAGATCGATGCAGGAAATAATAAATCTACAGAAGCTGTCTTAACGTAAGTAGTTTAATGTAGATTTAGTCTAGATTGATTTTCAACAAACTTAACATATTTCAATCTGATCTACGCAATCTAGGGGCTAAACTGCATCTAATAAAACAGATTGTCCTGACACATAATCTAGACTGATTTGAAACAAATAGAATTTCAGATTGTTATAGAGCTCCGGAAAGTTTCAAATTCAAATTATTAGTCTATAGCAGGGCTTCTGAAACTTTTTTCATTCACGACCCCATTTATGATTGTATTTTTTTCGAAACCCAAAAAAGATAAAATAAAGATAAATAGATTAAAGTTTAAGAAGATTATTGTTATTAAAGGACGAAATCGAAATATTATTAATCACACAAAAATCATAGCTGATAGATAATAGCTTGGAAAACCCATAAATCATTTGAAAAAAAGTAGCAAAATCACGTTTTTGTTCGATTAATAATATTTCGATTTCATCCTTTAATAACAATAATCTTCTTAAACTTTGAGCTCTTGATATCCTTCTTACTTCTGCATGTAATAATAAATTTGTATGGTGGGAATCCCTATCCTTACATAGATTTGAAAATAAGGGGGTGTTAAAAACATCTTAATAACATTTATAATCTTAACAGCATCCAGATGATGATATGGGTTCAATTCTGGTACTATTTTTTGCTCTGAGGGCTTTCAGAATAAGGCAGTGCGTAAAAATTATATGATCATAATGAGCTGCTTGAAAAAATGATTTAAAACCAATATTTTGACTTCGTCGCTTTTCATATATCCGTGCATACTCCACACCAATTTTTATATTCAATCCCTTCAATTTTTAAAAATTTGTCAACTTTACAATATATGTCTTTTTCGAACGTTTATTTTATTATTGTATTTTAATATTTAACATCAAAATTCCGCGACCCCAACATTTCGCTAAACGACCCCATTTAGGGTCGCGACCCATAGTTTAAGAAGCCCTGGTCTATAGATGTAATAATTATACATATTAGGCAGGTCAAAGTTAAAATACATAGAGTACAAGAATACATAAGCACATATAAAAAAAAATATTAGACATCATTAAAAAAATCACTGACAGCATAATAGCATTTATCTAGGAGGTAAGTTTTAAGGCGTATTCCGAAACTTCTATAACTGGCTAACTCCTTAATAACCAACGATAACTGGTTATAGATTTGAATACCTATTCGATTAGGAGCACCTTTGCAAATGGTGAGATTACTTTTCACTGGTCTTAGGTTCAAATAATTTCTTGCGGCTCATATCCATGGCGGCTATTTTTAAAAATATGACATGCTAACTCCCATATATAAATACATGGAATGGTGAGGATTTTAAGATTTTTAAAGTATGATCTGCAAGAGGTGGTTCTTGTGATGCCTGCTATTGTTCGTATTATCCTTTTTTGTGCAAGAAATACTCCTTGACTAAGTGAAGCAGCTCCCCAGACTAAAATGCCATAAGCCAGAACCGAATGAGTTTCGGCATGGTATACGCTGAGAAGAACATCTTCACCCACCGTTTGTCGTACTTTTCTTAACAAATACGACTTACTGTGCAGCTTATGAATTATTGCATCAGTGGTTGCAGTCCATGTCAGGTGTTCCTCTAGGTATATACCTAGAAATTTTTTCCTGGCGAGTCAGCTTGCAGTTGCCAATTTTGAGAGGAATGTCATCAGTGGGATTTCTTCGACTGCATTGAAAAATAACATAGCTTGTTTTTCCAGGTTATTGGCACAGAACCATGTGTATAGTTTTAACAGGATAATGTTCAGTTGTGTTGCCGTTGATTCAAGTGAACGTTCCGAAACTAGTATACTCGAATCTTCCGCAAACAGGGTGCAGTGATAAGGGCCGATAAAATGTATCATGTCAGCTGTATACAGAGAAAACAGAATCGGCGCTAAGATACTACCTTGCGGCAACCCTATTCTGAGAACTTTAGTATTGGAATATCCTGTCCAACCTATTGAATTTATTCTGACGTATAGTCTTCTATTATTTAAGTAGGACTCGAACCAACGACCAGCCTTTCCTCTAATTCCATAGGTATATAGTTTGTCCAGGAGATTTTCATGTGCGACGCAGTCAAAGGCTTTTGACAGGTCGCAAAAAATTCCCACCGGACATTTCCCTTCATCTACCTTAGGGGTCGGCAAACTCTATAAACTTAAGGGCCAAATTTTTATTTAAAATGATTTAAACTGGATCAAGAGCCACGTTTTTCATAAAGTCATATTTTCGTATTTTCTTCACAATTGACGATGATTAAGCGCCTTTGCGATAATATTATTGGTGGCCTTGACTACCAAATCCATCCAACTTTACCAATATCTTCTGGAAAAGTTTGTGCGCAAAGTTCTTCCTGGTGAAGTATGCAATGGCAAGATAACACGTCATTGTTTGCGGAATAATTATTGCCACACCCATTGTCCCCGTAGGTTATTAAGCCACGACATCTAGTCCAATGTTCTTTCTTCCCATAATCTTCCCTTGTATTATCAGTTGTAGCAGTGGATATTTGGGTCATCTCATTATGTGACCTAAGTATTATAATGAATAGGATGGTTGCGAACGTTACTAAGTGGTAATACATACTTATACTGGATTTATAAATTGCTAAATGTTTTAACCACACTTAGTATGTAAAAACTATTTATTCACAAATTTTGACACTTATCACGACTCGAATTTCGATTTTTCCATTTTCTTCAGTTTTTCTATTCTAGTCACCTTGTCACATCAAGAGATCCGCCATATCTTGCGTTAGCTTCTTCTTGGAATTCCTCCCCTATCGTAGATTGGAAACGATCACCATAATCCTGGCCTTGTCGATGGCGCGTCTGAAGAGTTCTGCGGACGTGCAACCAATACACTTCATTAAGTTACGCAGCCAAGAGATTCGTCTTCGGTCGATCGTTCTCTTCCCCTTGATTTTTCCTTCTACAATCAGCTGAAAGATGTTGTACCCATCTCCTCTCAGAACATTTCCTATATATTCTAATTAGCCTTCAATAAAATAAGGCTAAATAGCATAATGAGACCTAAATAGCCTTTTTATGGTGTTACTAATTTCTTTATTTGTTTTATTCATTCGGCGTATCACTTCCTAGTTCGAAACCTTATCGACCCATGGTATCGACCTATAACACCACATTTCAAATCGTTCTATGTTCTTGGTGTTTTCTGGTTCGAGTGTCCAAGCCTCCGGAATAATTATTGGCACACCCATTGTCCCCGCAGGTTATTATTGCATTCCATGCAATAGATTGGACAATATATAGCTTTTTTGCGATCTGATTCTCAGTTCGAAACTTATATCCCTGCAGCAGAGTATTTTATTCATTTTTATAAAAGTGTGGCGAGCTACTTCAGTTTAAATAAGTTATGAACGAGCATCGAGATAAGTTAGTAATCGAGATAAGTCCTTTTCGTCAATCTACAAAACTAATCTCCTGTTGAAACGCAACAGATATTTGTATGCTATTCACTAGCCCCCAGTTCACATCACATCACATTTTTCTTTTAAAATTGTGACAAGTCGTTTTTTATTACCCACCATATTTTTAGCGCTATCTGTTGCAATTGAAACAATTTTAGTAATGGGATGTAATTTTTCTTCAGACTTCTTATCATCACTTAACACATACGATGTATATAATAGATCGCCACACATCCCCACACTATGCGAAACTTGATTGCGGGACACAATAACTAATGCGACTGCGAGGCACAATAACTAATCACAATCAATACAATCGAGATCTGAGATAATATGTACGAGACGCGCGGTGACTATGAGTTGTGAACTTGGCGGCGGCGGTCGTAAGACAGCAGGTATAGTTTTGTACCATTTTGTGATTTTTGTTTATATTTCAATATATTTCTGAAGAGACATAAGCTCACATCAAAAGAGACTCGCTAGCCACACATTGCCGACCCTGGTCTACCTCATTAACGATTTTGTTGTAGAATTCACTGATTGCTGTGGAGGTGGATTTTTGTTTGCAGAATCCATGTTGCTGGCGAGGAATTAGATGATGTCGCGTAATGAAAGGCATTAATCGCCTTTCCATAGAATGTTCAAGGAGTCAAGTTTGAATATATTTATATATTCAGGCTATGTTGCGATTGTTTTAATTTCGTATGTTTATCTATAACGTAGGATGGTTTTACCAATTCTATCTTATCATTTAAAACAATAACCTGCTAAGTTCATGTCTCTCTCTGTAAATGTCAAATTAAAATTAATCAAGTGAGTGTTTTACAAATTGTTATTAATAAAAGCAAAGCTGCACTGGTGAGAGATAAATCTAGAAACGCGTCTGCAGATGGCTACTTACTTAAGTTATCGGAAAGACGTGATCTTAAAACAATGATATTTTTATGGTTTTTGGGTACTTACGTATTAACGCCATCACCGCTACATTTTTAAATGCCGCCAATCTACACCTAAAATTTTTATGATAAATCATAAAATAAAACATTATATTTAAAATTAAAACATTTTTAAAACTCAAAACTTTATTACTACTACTACTACTACTTTATTACTTTATTTTTAACCCCGGTTAGATTAAGTCGTCCATCGCAAAGCGAACAGATAAGTCAAAACATACGCGCGGCAGCGCGAACTCTCTATCTAATATATAGCGGTGGTGGCGTTAATACGTAAGTACCGATTTTTGTTGAGTGCCACGAAGGTGGACTGAAAGCTATTAAATAATTGACAAATTTCACAAAAGGCCTACGATTCCATCGATAGAGAAACGCTTAACAAAGTACTCCAGGAACTAGCTCTAGACAACAAAACCCGCAGACTAATCCTAGAAACTTTGACCAACACCCATTCCAAGGTTAAATTTAGAGGCGAGATTTCAGAAAGCTTCGAAATAAAAACTGGAGTGAGACAAGGTGATGGACTTTCCCCACTTCTCTTCAACTGTGTCCTTGAAAAGGTTATGAGGGAATGGCGCAAGGAACTAAACAATTTGGGTGCTCAGAGTGGTATCTACCTGGGACGTAAGAACGATGGACTGGTTGTAGATTGCCTGGCCTTTGTAGATGACATGGCACTGTTTGCTGATTCTCTTGAGATGGCAACAATGCAGGTAAACTGTCTCAGAAAACAGGCTGCCAAAGTGGGTCTTCAAGTATCGCTGGAGAAAACAGAATTCTTCACCAACATTAGAGAAGCAAACAGAGAGATGTTACTAGAACAGGGAAACATCAAGAGGACTGAGAAATTTAAGTATCTCGGCGAATGGATTGAACCCAACTTATCAGAAAGAGCATCATTATCCAAGAGAGTCAGCAAGTTAGAACTAGCCTATCGGCTGACTAAGAACACTTACAATAAGAAATGCCTGTCACGCAACCTGAAACTTAAACACTACACATCAGTCTTACGACCAGAAGACCTATATGCCATGGAGTGTCTTTCCTTGAACCGAAGGGGTCTAATAGAGAAATTGGAAATCAGAGAGAGGAGAATCCTCAGGAAGATCCTAGGCCCGGTAAAGGAAGATGGGGCATTTCGAAGACGGCATAATTATGAGCTCTGCGAACATATTGAGATGCTCTCTGACTGTGCAAGGAAAAGAAGGGTAGCTTTCTTTGGCCACGTTGCAAGATTGCCTCCAAACCGACTAACCAACCGTCTGTTCACCTTCTGGCAAAACAAGAAGCTTCGTACCACTTGGTTGACAGAGACCGAGAAGGATATTAAAGAACTGGGAATAACAGATCTCAAAAACAGACAGTCTGTAAGACGCACCCTAAAAGAAGTCCATGGATTTCAGGAAAAAAACTCGAAGGAAAGGTACCCCTTGGACAGAAGAGAGAAAGGAGACACCGGCAGAAGATGCGACAATACTGGGCAAAGGTCAAAGCCCAACAGTTGAACAAGCGTGGTCCAAAGTAGGCCTATTCGAAAGAAGAAGAAGAACATTAGATTTGTTTCGGTAGTCCTAAAAAGACTCAGTAATTATTATAGAGCTCCGAAAAGGTTGAATATATTTATATATTCAGGCTGTGTTCCGATTGTTTTAAGTTTGTATGATTATCTATAATGTAGGATGGTTTCACCAATTCTAAATAGATTTCACTTTGACGTAGAGTCTACAATACTTCTGATAAGACACATTTTTTTGAGAGCCAGTAGATTGATTTTAAACAAATTTAATAAAGTTCACTTTGATCTAGACCAGATTGCTGGCGCTTGCTGGTGTAGGCCGGCGCGAGTGGTGTAGGCCGGCGCGAGTGGTGAAGGCAGGCGCGAGTAGTGTAGTGGCGACGCTCGTCGCCTCATGTTAGAGCGCTAACTAACAAGTATAGAGGTCCCGAGTTCTATCCCCAGTTCCGGCCGCATTTGTACCAGAAGACAAATGTGAAAAATATTAATTAGTGCAATTTACAATAACAACTGGGTTTCTGGGCCTATAAGTGAATGTGAATGCAAAATGCAATAGGCCACAAGTAGGCCGCAGTGTTTGAAGGGTTGGCAAACCCGGCATCCACATCGGACCAAACTTTTAAGAAAGAAAAAAAAAATTCGCCCGCGTGCAGTTTTTTTTTTAAATTTTCACAGTTTCAGATGCTGGCGCGCCAGGTAACTTTTACAATGAATGAATGAATATTTCTGATTGTCAAAATCAGTAACCGTATTTACCTTAATATAACACGTCTTATATTTTACACGCTGCGCGAGAGTAGATTGTGAAAACTTCGTTTAAAAAAATAGAAGTTAATGAAGTTTAGAAGGCACGCGAGAGAACGTGCCAGCTGTGATACGCGTGCCATATGGTCGCCACCACTGATCTAGACCATCTACATTCTAGACTACATGTAACAAAACAGATTGCCTTGATGGATAACGTAGACGTAACGTATATATACACAGTTGGGCATAGTTAATCCAAAGTTAACTTCGTTAATCGTTAACTCGTTAATAAAATAGTTAACTTCGTTAATCGTTAAAATTTCGAAAATTTAACGCAAGTTAAAGTTAACCGTTAAAAGTTAACCATTCAAAACGTATACTGCTTTTGGTACCTTTTGGGATAGTATACATTGGTAAATAAAACTAAAACAAGTAGATGGATTAATTGAATTCATTATTACATCGGTAGCGACCCGCCCTGGCTCGCACGGGTAGCAGAACATATACACACCTACAATGGAAGAAACAGGCTATTTATTGTATTATTCATAATTTGTCATTAGTTGTACGTTTATGTTGCCTTTCATGAACATAAGCAGATTAAAATTGTCATGACAGTGATGAGCGTTTAGCTCTCAAAATATGATTAACGAAGTTAACTTTTGGATTAACTGTGCCCACTTGTGTATATATACGTTACGTCTACGTTATCTATCAAGGCTATTGTAGACTCCTTTCCCTGTTGAAAATAGCCGTTCTACTGTGGCGCTTTATGGGATTGCAGTACTATAATATATTTAAAAAAAAAATTCTTTTGAATTTAAGTCTAGCCAAGTTCTCACCAAATTCTGCGTTCTAACCTATCTTCTTCAGACTCAGTAACAGAGCTTCTTCAACTTCTTCTTCTTCATTATTGCTGCTTTCGCTAATACTGGCACTATCCTTTTCATTTCCATTTGCTTCCCTTTCTCTGTTCAGAGAGTCTTCAACTTTTGCTTCCACAAGTTTCTTTACTTTTGATAACTTGCTGCTATCATACTTTTACAGCCACAGTAGTCGCAACTTTGGGTAAAGGGTTGCAGCCAGGTGGCATTCTTCATCTTCCATAAACCGTCCAAATCTTTTTTTTATGCCAGATAATAGAGCATTGACCAAAGGGGTACAACAATGAACCAGGTGACTAAGATCCTGCAGTTTGAACACTGTTGTCGCAATAATTGCTAATAGAGTCCCAAGATATGCTTGAGATTCAGTTTGAATTAGCCACTGGTAACATGACCTGCAAGTAGCCGCAATGACGAAGATTCACCAATGCTTTGTTCACGTAATCTTTTAACAGGTTGAGGTGAAAACAAATCGCTTTTACTGCTAATACTGTCTGCATCAACATCAGAAGAATTCAAATGCAGTTCTGAAGGTTTTCTTTTTCCCACGAGTTGACGCTGCTTTTCTTCAAACTGCACCTCTTTGGATGCATGCGTCGTTTTCACATGCTGTTTGAGATTATTAAGACTAGACATTTGAGCTTTCATTTTACAAACATTAGGCAAACACAGTTTGCATTCATAAATCAATTTATGTTCTCCAAGTTTTGATTGGAATACAAAGTAATCACTCAAGTGTGGCCAAGGATTTGATTCAGTTTCACTTTCAGAGCTTTGCGTACTTTGAGTAAAAGTAGTAGTGTTCATGATGTAATCTTGTGAATGTTACACTATCAAATATTTCTACCAAGAACCAACACAAACGAAAAGATAAATAAATGAAGAATAATAAAATATAAATGAAGTCGGTTAAAAATGACGCTAACGCTAAAAAAGTCAGGTTATAATAACTTCTATTCACTCGCAAAATGCAAATAATCAACAGGGTGGCTTTATTTTTTTCGGCTCTGGATTTTTGCCCTATTGAGCAGTTGCTGTTGTGCCGGGCCGCGCTGGTATGCCTGCGTGGTGCGTAATTCAAACAAAAAATGACAACATGTCAACAAACAACCAATGTAACGGACAAAAGTTAACGGAAGTTCAATTTAACGGAAGTTAACAAGAGTGTTAACATTTTTTTGAGTTAACTTAAAAGTTAATCAGTTGTTAAGTATTTTTTCAACTCCAGTCGTGCTTTTCTTTGTACTGCTGTATCGTTGTCGATGATCTTAACCATAACACTGTCGCGTTGTTTCTATGTCTTTAATTAATTTCAATTTATTATATGCTAATATTTCATAAATACATTCTACGCTTTCAAACTGCTGGCTAGCTGAAGATGTTTTAGCAGGTTTTCAAGCGTTGATGCGATGTCACAATCTTTTGGTAGGTTTATAAAATGCAGCAGCCACTCGTTGTAATAATCGGCAAAGTTTAATGTTTACAAACGTTCCAAACAATAATCAATTAATTTAAATAAACCATCTAACTTGCATACTGCCGTTTGATCTAGATCGAATTGAACCCCTCTGCTTTGTAATGTGATATATCTGCTTGTATTCCGTTTAGCTGATGGGTGAAAAGTTATGGTGAAGCTATCGCAAGCGGGTACTATTTCGGTATATAATATTTCCGACTTTTGAGTTTCTAGCAAAGGGTTGCAGTTGGGACACTTCCTTTTAACTCCTCTTTGCGGTTTAATCGCTGACGTTGAAAAGAACGTATTCACCTTATGCCATTCAATTTTTAATGCGAACCATTCCATTGGAATTAATGGTTCTTCTTTTCATGGTTCTAACTTTTCTTGTGGAACTTCTTTGGGAGTTGAATATACGAACACAGGGGTAATAGCCTCTAACCGCGCTGAATCCAGTTGAAGCTGATAATGTCTTGGATATTGGGTAGCTAACTTCGTTTATGAGCCGATATTCACTTTTAATTTCTTCATTGAAATCGTGTAGTAAGTCATCCAAGAAAGTAGGTGAACTTATATCCGAATCTGACATGGATGCTGTTGATACTGACATTGTGTTGATATAACTAATTCATTATTAGTAGTGTGTCTCCTATTTATACCCAAACGGATTTTGAACGAGCCACTCAAAATGCTTCCAAATTTGCCCCGCCGACATCTAATTTTTAAATTTTCCCGCCTCGCATCTATTTTTTTTAATTTTCCCGCGCATCCTAAAATGGCGGCCAGAAGTAAAAAACCTGAAACCGGAAGTCAAAACCGGAAACAGGAAGTCAAAACCGGAAACCGGAAGTCGAAACCGGAAGTCAAAACCGAAAACCGGAAGTGTCAACGTCACGTTTCCAAGGTCGCAGGTGGGAAGGTGGTTCCAGAACGTAACATATATCCCTACTTTCGTTAATTAACGATTAACGGATTAACGAGTTAATGCTTATGTATATATAGTTAATATATTTAAAACTTTTTCAATTTCTTATAATTCTAGATTACTTCTAATTAAAGACTGATTGTGAAAAGTTTGAAAACATGTTGACTAATCCATTGTGTTGTTAAATAAATTCTATATTACTCGAATTATTAAACTCATTGTAATCAAACATTTAAGTACCAATCATCGCTGACTAATCTAGATACTATCTCTGCTGATAAATTTAATTTGTGGAATAAATTAGACATGAGCAACAAATAGATCTGGGGATTTAAAGCAATGAGAGTAAGACTGATGAGAGTGTTTGATTTAATCAATGGTTATTAATTAACACTTATAGATGCAGCAGGCAGAAGGTGGGACGATTTTAACACCACCATCCTTCAAAACGTTACCAGATTGTTGAAAAATCTGAGACTTTATGGTTTAATTAATTCCGGTTTGTTTATTTGCAGTTGCTTTCACTTGGAAATTGTGTGGTCCAGGGCGAATATAAATAGTTTGCATCGATTTATTCGTCGACACGTAAACTAAATGCCATATCGTGCCCGTTTATCATTATTTATAGCGCGAATGCTTCTAGAAAATGATCGGCTTTGTAAATAATGTCGGAAATCTCCCATTTTTTTTACAACTTAACAGATTTTTTTATAAATTCTGTTATTCTGGAGAAAAAAACTTCAATTCCCTGTATTTTTAGATCGTCTACGCAACTCGGCGTTTCCACTTCTTTTAAACATTTCGCATCGTTTAAAGTAATAACTTATAATAAGATCAGTGCGAAAACAAACTTGACTAAGTCCAGTAACTACGTATATAACGTAATAGTTAATATAAATACAATATTAATTCAACTTCTATAGACCACACAGACAAGACGAGACAGCTTATTTATTTATTGGACTCTTTGTCGCCAGCACTCTGCCAAGAAGGACACTATACTACATAATAATTATTACATCATAATTAATACATAATAACATAACTATATAATAAGAGGCAAAAACATTTAAAATTTTTTAGTTTGTGGTGATGACTAGGTCTTGATCCAATCTTTTTAGTTTTTTGGCACGTTCGTCAAAAATTTGCCACCATTTCAACTTACCTTAACTCCTCCTCATCTCGTGGTTAGGAGCATCCTGCATGGGACATACTCAGGTCGCTATCTAGCCTCCATTTTGAGACGACAGGGCAATACAAAAGCACGTGTGGAACTGTGTCTTCTTCACCGCATTGGCATAGTGGCGATGTCCTTTTGCCAAAGCGATGTGGGTAAGACTGAAAATTTCCATGGGCAGTGATCAGTTGGACAGCGTGGTGCAAGAGACAGATCTCCATATTAGTCCGCTTGTTGATTGAAAAGTTTTTAGTCCAAAGACCACTTCTTGATGCATTCCATCGCTGTTGAAACTCCCTGTTAAGGTAGATGTTGATCTCCTGTTTTATTGCCTGGCTTGGCACTTTTTTAGGGTTCCGTACCGAAAACGGAACCCTTATAGGATAACTCTGTTGTCCGTCTGTCCGTCCGTCCGTCTGTCTGTCTGTCAAGACCATTTTTCTCAGGAACGCGTAGAGGTAACAAGTTGAAATTTGTATCAAATACTCGGGTCTGCGGTCTCTTTCAAACTTGTGGGAAACTTAAGTTAAGTAAGTCAATGCGATCAAAAGATATGACCGTTTATGTCGTATATTTTGCGATTTCACAAGGGAATCAAAACCTATAGGGTACTTCCCGTTGACCTAGAATCATGAAATTTGGCAAGAAGCGGTGTCTTACAGCACATGTGAAGTAAAAAATCTAATAACCGTAAATATGTAGTTTAATTACAAGAAAAATGCGAATTTACTATTAGAAACTTATGAAAATACACTAATGTGTTGCGTGGTATTGTCAGGCACCAGAAGCATATGGGTTGCATACAGTTAGGTCCTGCTAAAGATACCTTACTTACAAGTTTGTACGGAACCCTCGGTGCGCGAGTCACCACTCGCACTTGGCCGGTTTTTTTTTTAAATTACTGCACTATTGTGAGGTTCTGGGCCTGTGGAGTCTTGCCAGACTGTCCGCTCTTTCGTTACCTGTCAGACCGTCATGTGCCCTCACTCAATGGAAGCTTAGATAAGTTTTTTATGAGACCTCGTTATAGAGCTGCCATTTGTCGAATTGTATCTCGGTTGGCGGCGCCATGTTTTGAAGGGCATCTAAAGCAGATTTGCTATCGGATAGTATAGAGCAGGGATGGCGAACCTTTTAGAGTAGTGGGTCAAATTTTGTTTATTAAATTGTTCGTACTAGCTCGTGGGTCACCATGTCAGTGGCATCATTTGGCATCATTTGGAAAATAGAAGGGAGGAGTAGTCTTTGTAAAGACTACTTTTTTGTTCTCACTATTAAAGGCTTTTGCGAAATTCAAGTTTCCTAGCTCCCTAGGCTTTGCATCATTTATTTCATCTCCTTATCGCTCTTTGCCACTACCACATCACCACATACTATCCACTACTACCACATCATCCGTGAACGCCAGACTCCATACTTTCTCTCTAGCTATCGGGTGCGTGATTGGTAGAGAGAAAGTATGGAGTCTGGCGTTCACGGATGATGTGGTAGTGGTGGCAAAGAGCGATAAGGAGATGAAATAAGTGATACAAGGCCTAGGGAGCTTGCTCCCTCTTAAACATTCTCTCCATATCTGCAACATATATCTTACTTAAATCATTATCTAAATTGCTCAATATTAAAAGATCTCAAATCATTCTCATAATTGCACTACTAGAAAGGAAAAGGCTAATGATTGGGGTGTGTAGAGGGAAGGAATTCCCGATAGACTTGGGTAAAAGTAATATGTCCGATTTTCAAAAAAAGAAGAGAAAACCAAAGTAGAAAACTACCGGGGAATAAGGGTTATTATATAAGGGCCCTTATTCCCCGGTAGTTTTCTTCTTTGGTTTTCTCTTCTTTTTTTGAAAATCGGACATATTACTTTTACCCAAGTCTATCGGGAATTCCTTCCCTCTACACACCCCAATCATTAGCTCCACCAGCCTTTCTATCATTCCCTTCGTCCCACACATCCACACTTCGTTCTGCATTCCATTTCACCCCGGTGTTTTTTCTTTTTCGACTTCTTTGCCTGCTTTTCTACCTCTTCTAATGCTATTTATGTACCCTATGGAGCTGCCTACGTCTTCCCCATTGCTGTTTTTGCTTCCTCGTCTTCCTTCCTCCGTTACAGGAGTCTCATGAAATGTTCTTCCCACTCTCTCATATTTATCTCCTCGCTCAATGTTTTTTCTTTCTCTCCCTGTTTATGTATTTTCACACCTCTTTCTCTGATTTTATTGCTTTTATTTCTCTCTCGTTTCGGTTTCTTCTTCTCGCTTCTGTTTCTTCTTTTCTCTGCATTTTTCTATGTATTTTCTCTTAATTTCTATAAAGGCACTCTTACTTTCTTTCGTCGTTCTCCGCTCGTTTAGCGCCCCGGTTGCTTCCCTTTTTTCAATTCTTTACGCTTCTTAATCAAGTCTTTGTCTTTAAAATCTGGAAATAAAGTAGCACTCTAAAAACGCTTGTTTTATAAAGTCTCTTTCTGAAAGATGTTTCTCGTCCTGTCTCGTCGAGCAATGCAGTGGGCAACTTGAAAACTAGCAGCTGTAATGGTAGTTTATCTTTGGCTCACCAAATAAACACATTAATAAGTAAATTATTGTATGTGAAAGTTGCCATCATTATAATCGTGTGTAAAAGTAACCAAATCGTGAGTAAAAGTTCAATGTAAATCAAATGGAGTTTCATTATTAAACTATTTCTGTGTTGTTACTATGGCAACAACTCACGTCACTACACAAAAAACATAGACGTAGTGAAAATAACTGACGTGTATTAAAATTGAATTAATGTTTCTTATTTTAAATCAAGAAGTCTCGACCTCTCAGTCTGGAGTTAACCTAACCTAACGATAACCTAATCTAGATTAAATCTAGGTTAGCCTAGATTACATCAACGACCAAATAGACCAAATAGTGTTCCCGTCACTGTGCCTTTTTACTAGTAAGCAATTTTTGCTACGGAGGCGCTAAACGTTTTAATCTTATTGTGTCTCAAAGTTACAATTTTTCAAAATTACTGGTAAGAAAGAATTATTTTTTTGTAGATTCAACAGTATTTGAACATGTTTGGTAGATAACATAATGTATGGTACACGTGTGTGTGAAAGGCTGTTGTGCGTGAGTTACAAAGTTTTTTTTAATCGCAATGAGTCTTTCTTCACACACTTGTATCATAAACTACTATTTTGGAATATAAAATGCTTTTAAAACACTTAATGATTCTTCTTTCTTCAATGAAAAATAAGTTTTTCTTTTTACATCTGTGGAAAAGCCGAGATCCGAAATCTGTGGAAAAGCCGAAAGTTGCATCCTAACCTTTGCAATTAACTCTGCTTGAAATATAAAGAAATATTGGTACTCAGCCAAAACAAATGTTTAGAAATTAATCTCCTCCTATTCATTGTAAGCTACAAAAGCTGCTATAACTCCTGCGTCTGATTTAGAGCCGTCTGTGAATATTTGTATTCGGTGTGAGTTGGTGGGTGACATAGTGTAGACAAGGAGACGAAAATAGGCGAGATAGATAAGATGTTCAAGATGGGTCTTTGTTTCGACAAGATCGGAGGATATGTTAAGGCCGGTTAATTCTCTTAGGGTCTGGTTTTCTAGAGAATGTCTGGTTTCTTACAAAGAGATTTGTTTTAGTCGTAAATCAAAAGGTATAAGTCAAAAGATATAAGTCAGAAGAAAAGTCGGAGATAACGCAAGCAGCCTCGGTGGATACCATCCGGTAAGCTTTGGCCGCTATGTACAGACTCGTTGTACACCCAGGAGCTTAGCTGTCTCCTTTAGTGTTGGTTCACGTTGGAACGCGCGGGCGCGGTGGAGGGTGCGGGCGCGGTAGACGTGGCGAGTTCGTGTTCACATTGGCCACCAGGCGTTTGCGCGAGTGTGACCTGTTGTCAGGTTAGGTTAGGTTAGTATACTAGCCTAAGTTTAAGTTTTGGTTAGTATACTAAGCTGAACAGCACTAATAAACTCTTCTGTATTGACAGACATGATGAAAACATGCTATCGTGGGTGCTCCACAAGCACACACGTACACAAGCTCCTGGGTGTACAACGAGTCTGTACATTAAGAGCGGCCAAAGCTTACCGGATGGTATCCACCGAGGATATAAAATACTTTCTAGCGATAAGTTCGTGCTAGTTGAACTTACTGACGTCGCGAGTGAATCGCGCGTTCCGCCGCTAGTTCTACGTCAACACACACAAAAATCTCACGCGTTTGATATTGCCGCGAGCGCGTCGCGCGCGCCAGTCGCTAGCTTGCCCGCTACTTAGACCGCACTGCGATTCGTATGTGAACACTTCGATATTACGCCATATGTTTGATATTTCGTGACCGCGCCCGCGAGTCAACGTGGATGAGCTCTTGCTCCACAAGACTTATGCCAAATGGGAGCGGCGTATAGTAATCCAAGTTCAATTGCTCCGCTATAAATGTGTTTCAATGCTAATTTTGCCTAAGCCCCATTCCTTCCTTACCACTCGGCCAAGCTGAACGCTCAACGCTAGTTTGATGTGTGCTTTAGAGTTTAGGTTTCTATCGATTGTGACACCCAGGTATTTTAAATTACCCTGACACTTGATCTGCTAATCTCCTAGTTTAAATACCGGTCTACGCTGCCTAGGATTTTTTCCAAAGAATATTGCCTCGGTCTTGTTTACATTAAAGATTAGTTTGTGGTTCTTGGCCCAAGCTAATAAAACTTCTAGTGCTTGATTGGTTTTCTCTTTTAGGCCCATTATAGTACCACAAGAAGTAATGAGCATGGTATCATCCGCGTAGGAAACTATAAAGTATCTTACTGGAAGATTGTATCGTATAGAATATTCCAGTAGGTATTCAGTAGGATTTGATTCAGTAGGTATGACAGTGTTATTTCGATCCTTGTGTGCAATCTTTGCTGACTGATCTCTCTTCGCATAAGCCTGGTTCAGAGATTATAGCTTTTCGGTTGCTGAAGTAATCTTTACTCAAGCTGATGAGATTATTTGGGCACTGTTTGCTTACTGTTCTATAATGTTCGGCCACCAGACATTGTCGAAAGCACCGCTTATGTCAAGTGCAATGCTTATGTCAAGTGCACAATATTGTTTCTTAGCAATATTGTCTTTGATAGATTGGATGACTTTGGTTTTGGCATCGGTGGTTTCAACGGCCTTTCTGAGTCCAGATTGGTTGTTACTAAGTAATTTGCGACTATAGAAATGGTAACCCATCCTGGAGATGAGCAAGGTGTCGATAACTTGCCCAATGACAGACATAAGACTTATGGGCCTAAAGTCTTTACAGGATGTACCTTGTCTAAATGGTTTGTGAATTATATTTACTAGCTGTAGTTTCCAAATTGCTGGAAAAACGCCACAACTTAGACAATTGTTAAATAGAGTATGGAAAACTTGAGGGGCAGCCTTAAATACCGCTGACACGATATCCGATAAGAGTTCGTCTATGCCTGGAACATTTTTGGGATTGATACCCAATGCCGGATTTATGCCTAGCCCTACACGGCCCGGGCCTAGGGGCCCTGCTAGCCTAGGCTCAATAGCACATAAGCTCAAAAGCCTGGCTCTTGTCCAAAATGGCGTGAATATTGATGCCGACTTTTCTTCAAGGCGTCAGTACGCAGATAAAACCAGGTATCTATCGCTGTCACTTTTTAGCCGAACATTAAGCAATGGTGAAATACGACCTGGAACTTGGCTCATGTGCACCTTGTAAGATGTTTCGCAAATTGGGGTCGCTAGCTAATGAAGGGCACAACGACTGGAAAAACGCAGTTCAAAGAATGAAGGAACATGATAATTCGAACGAACACAGGTCAGCACTTGCGTCACTATTAGCTAGGAAGAATGTTGGCGGTAGAGTTGACAAGAGTCTTGTTCTTCAAACAGAAGAAGAAACAAAATAATGGCATGGGTTTTGAGGCGCCTACTGGCTGTTGTGAAGTCACTTTTTGCACGCGGATTGCCGTTTAGAGGTTTTTACCGTTACCATGAGAGATTTGGATAAAAAAAATAGTGGGAACTATGTTATGACCCTTGAACTTTTGGTCGAGTTTTTTTTCTTTTTTGGCTTTGAGTTTTCTGGACATATACTTAAAACGACACGGTAACAAAGGAAGTGGCACAACATCATATATCTTCCCTCAAAAATATGCGATGAAATGATAAATATCTTTGCAAAAAACGTAATAAATACAATTGTGACTGAGATAAAGCATGCCAAATATTTCTCTATCTCTGTGGACTCTACTCCGGACATTTCTCATGTAGATCAACTTTCTTTTATAGTAAGATGTGTCTGAAAGAGGATGTCCTGTCGAACGATTTTTGAAATTCATTCCAAATTGTGGCCATAAAGCGGAAGACCTGGCTAAAGTCCACCTACAAACATTGAAAAATCACGACTTACAATTAGATATCGCCGATTGCCAGGGACAGTCTTACGACAATCTAGCAATATGCCGGGTGTATATTCTGGTCTTCAATCGAGAATAAAACAAGTTCCCTGTTCGGCTCACACACTGAATCTTGTTGTATCCTATGCGGCCGAGTCTTGTCAAGCTGCCGTATCTTTCTTCGGTATTTTTGTCATTGTATATTTTTTTTTCACACAGATGGGAAATTTTTCTGTCGAAACTGAAGTTAAATTCAACAGTCGTGAAGAGTCTTTTTCAGACAAGATGGTCTGCTCGAGCTGACGCCTGCCGAAGTCTATGTTGCTCCTGGGATGAGATCATGGCAGCTCTCCAGATAATTTCCAATGATGCAAATGAAAAACCATCTACGCGCTCTGAGGCTTCAGGTCTTCTGAATTCATTAGACTAATTGGAAACTTGCTTTTGTCACTTCTCTGAACTGACATTTGGAAAGGTTCAACAAAGTAAGCAAATCTCTCCAATCTGTTAACATCGACCAGGGTACGATCGTTGAACTGTATCAGTCTTTGGTAACATACCTAGAACACTGAAGAGTACCTGTACCTTTAACCATTTCGAGTCGAAAGTTATTGAAAAAGTAAAAGGAAACGAGATCGAACTCTCTAGCAGGGACAGCTTCAGAGTTACCATTTTTAACGTCATTATGAATAGACTAATTTCAGAACTACGAAGACGCGGATCTGCTTATGAGGAGTTAAGTAAAAAGTTTGACTTTCTTAATAAACTACATTATTTGAAATCTAAAGACATCCGTGAAGGAACCAGAAACCTTATAACTTTTCATGTCGGGCATTTGGATAGGACTTTGGAAATCGAGTGTCTGCACCTGCAAGCTCATTTGTCATCGAATTATGAAGGTATGGAGTTATCGTCACTGAAGCTATACAAATACTTATCGGAAAAAGCCTTTTAGGACATTTATCGGAATTACGCTCCGAATGCTGTTGTGTACACCAGAGTCAAACTGCTCAGCAGAAATGTAAAAAGTGCCTAGGGGCCCTGGGTCTCTAAGTCCGGACCTGTTTATACCGTTGATCGCCATTACAATCTCTCGAATTGTGAACAAAGGGTCTTCCTTTTCCTTCTAGAGCTATTTTCCTAGACTGTAAGTGTTTCGCAGAGTCTGTTTCACTATCATCCGGAAAGAAGGCTGTCAAGAGCTCGTGTGCTGTGCCGTGCAGTCTAGAGACGTGTTGCTCTTACTTAGGCTTGTGACGTTGCCTGAATTGGTTATCCGTCCTCGTATTACCTTGTAGACCGGACCCCAGAGATCCCCGTTGGAATGATTTGTACAGAAATCTCGCCCTTTTTGGGTTTTGGTTTCCACGATTAAACATTTGTATTCGACAAGACTAGGCAGACAAAACTAGACAAACAAGACTGGACAGACAAGACTAGACAGACAAGACTAGACAGACAAGACTAGACAGACAAGACTAGACAGACAAGACTAGACAGACAAGACTAGACAGACAAGACTAGGCAGACAAGACTAGACAGACAAGACTAGACAGACAAGACTAGACAGACAAGACTAGACAGAAGACAGACAAGACTAGACAGACAAGACTAGACAGACAAGACTAGACGGACAAGACTAGACGGACAAGACTAGACAGACAAGACTAGACAGACAAGACTAGACAGACAAGACTGGACAGACAAGACTAGACAGACAAGACTAGACAGACAAGACTAGACAGACAAGACTAGACAGACAAGACTAGACAGACAACACTAGACAGACAAGACTAGAGAGACAAGACTAGACAGAGAAGACTAGACAGACAAGACTAGACAGACAAGACTACACAGACAAGACTAGACAGACAAGACTAGACAGACAAGACTAGACAGACAAGACTAGACAGACAAGACTAGACAGACAAGACTAGACAGACAAGACTAGACAGACAAGACTAGACAGACAAGACTAGACAGAAGACAGACAAGACTAGACAGACAAGACTAGACAGACAAGACTAGACAGACAAGACTAGACAGACAAGACTAGACAGACAAGACTAGACAGACAAGACTAGACAAACAAGACTAGACAGACAAGACTAGACAGACAAGACTAGACAGACAAGACTAGACAGACAAGACTACACAGACAAGACTAGACAGACAAGACTAGACAGACAAGACTAGACAGACAAGACTAGACAGACAAGACTAGACAGACAAGACTAGACAGACAAGACTAGACAGACAAGACTAGACAGACAAGACTAGACAGACAAGACTAGACAGACAAGACTAGACAGACAAGACTAGACAGACAAGACTAGACAGACAAGACTAGACAGACAAGACTAGACAGACAAGACTACACAGACAAGACTAGACAGACAAGACTAGACAGACAAGACTAGACAGACAAGACTAGACAGACAAGACTAGACAGACAAGACTAGACAGACAAGACTAGACAGACAAGACTAGACCGACAAGACTAGACAGACAAGACTAGACAGACAAGACTAGACAGACAAGACTAGACAGACAAGACTAGAGATAGTATTATGCACAAGGGAAACGTATGAGGCGCCATTCGAGCGCAGCGACACTGACGCGCTCATCGTTATGCGTCAGTGTTGCTGCGCTCGACATACTTTTCCATAGTGCATAATACTATCGCTATGTCGCCGCGTCAGTATCGTTGCGTTAGAGACGCCAGAGCCGCGTTGCTCGGAAGTCTACCTTTAGGCTTCACCCGAATTGGATAAAAAGCGTCGCCGCGCTTACGACATCTTAGTTTAGACAAAGGTTTAGGACAAGGGACAAAGGAAACGTATGAGGTGCCATTCGAGCGCAGCGACACTGACGCGCTCAACGTCAATGCGTCAGTGTCGCTGCGCTCGAATGGCGCCTCATACTTTTCCATAATGCATAATACTATCGCTATGTCGCCGCGTCAGTATCGTTGCGTTAGTGACGCCAGAACCGCGTTGCTCGGAAGTCTGCCTTTAGGCTTCACCCGATTTGGATAAAAAGTGTCGGCGCGCTTATGACATCTTAGTTTAGACAAAGGTTTAATTAGAGTTAGTTCTTCTTGTATATCGTCTAGATTACAGAATTTCTTGATTTGCATCGAGATGTGCATGGCTGCAATCGCCCACCACTACAGGGCACTACACCCCTAAATAGAATTTGGCTTAACTACAGAAGTGTAGGCAGGGGAGTCTTGATTGTCTTGATGTGTCTTGAGCTTACACAAGTGTACTGTAGGGTAATTAGAGTAAGCACTCGAGAAAATAGTATGAATTTTAATTTATCTCAAAGTCTAAAAAATGAAGTGGTAAAAACTCTAACGTAAGAGATAACTTATTTATTTTATGGCGAATTCGTTTTAAAATGTGGCTGAGTTTACAACAAATTAGTTCAGACAAAGGTTTAACTCCAAATTAGAGTAAGAACTAGAAAACATAAAGCCTCGTCGCCTACTTTGGCCTCGTAGTCTAAAGAGTTACAGCGTTAGCTAGCAAATCTGGATGTCTCGGGTTCGATCCCGGGAGCGAGTTTTGGCCGAATTTGTACCATAATACAAATGCGTTATTTAATTAACGCCAATTAAAATAACACTTAGGTTTCTGGGCATATAAAGTGAAAATGGGGGCAATATAAAATAGGCTACTTGGATAGAATAGGCTACTTTTCTACAATAGGCTACTTGGATGGAATAGACTACTTTGCTATAATAGACCACTTGGATAGAATTGGGTACTTTGCTATAATAGGCCACTTGGATAGAATAGGCTACTTTGCTGCAACAGGCTACTTTGTTACAATAGCCCACTTGGATAGAATAGGCTACCTTGCTACAATGGGCTACTTGGATAGAATAGGCTACTTTGCTACAATAGGCTACTAGGATAGAATAGGATACTTGGCTACAATAGAGTACTTGGATAGAATAGGCTACATTGCTATAATAGGCCACTTGGATAGAATAGGCTACTTTGCTACAATAGACTACTTTGATAGAATAGGCTACTTTGTTACAATAGGCCACTTGGATAGAATAGGCTACTTTGCTACAATGGGCTACTTGGATAGAATAGGCTACTTTGCTACAATAGGGTACTAGGATAGAATAGGATACTTTGTTACAATAGACTACTTGGATATACTAAGGGTCCTGTGGATGGTGCCAATTTATGCAATCAATGCTTGGATTGGTCTGATGTATCCAAAATTGGCGATATACGTGGACTGCGCCAGGGAATGCTATGAGGGCTATGTTATCTAGAACTTCATGAAGTTTCTGCTGAACTATTTGAATATGGAAATGGACCCGGAGATGAGTCTCAAACCTCAAGTAAAACACATCTTCCCGCTGTGCTACCTCCCTTTATGTGTAATGGGCCGAGAGTTTGTGCACATTTGCAAACATGGAATTCTGCAATACAGCCCAGTCACAACAGCAATTGCTTTTATTTGAAAGGTAAATGATGTGTATGGGGATGGAGTGTTCATGAGGAACGTGGCGTTTCCTTATCTCTTGGCCGTGAACAATTTCTCGCAATTCGTCGCCATGTACTGCCTGGTGATGTTCTACAAGGCCAGCCTGGCCGAACTTCGCCCGATGAAACCGTGGCCAAAATTTGTATGCATTAAAGCCGTCGTCTTCTCCTCATTCTTTCAAGGTGTACTTATAGCAATACTCGTATACAGTGACTTGATCAAGCCAAGCAAAGACAACAAAGACGATGATAATGAGAGATGAATATATCGTCTAGATTACAGAATTTCTTGATTTGCATCGAGATGTGCATGGCTGCAATCGCCCACCACTACAGTTTTTCCTACAAGCCATACGTCAGACCTGGCTATTATATATAGTCCCAAACATGTTTGAGTGCTTTCCTCGCCATGTGGGACATTTCCGACGTCCAGAGGGACATCACCGAACATCTGGGAATAGTCGGTAGTTCTATATTTAAAAGGATAAGAAGGAGTATGTACACTTTGACTAAAGGAGAAGACGAATGGGCGAATTTGGTGTCGAGACAGGCAACGAGAGCCCCAACAAGCAGTCACTTGTACCAAAGCGACGGCGATGCTTTCCTGAGCTACGGATCCAGCGAAATCAAATACGATAGTCCAGATCATATCATTAGCGGTAGCATTAATCCAGAACCAAGTATCAAATCATAATATTGATCCATAAAATAAATAAAAAAATACTAAAATAGGATACTTGGATAAAATAGGCTACTTTGCTATAATAGGCCACTTGGATACTGCTATAATAGGCCACATGGATACAATAGGATGATTGGATACAATAGGCTACTTTGCTGCAGTAGGACACTGGGATAAAATAGGCTACTTTGTTACAATAGCCTACTTGAATAGAATAGGCTACTTTGCTACAATAGGCTACTTGGATAGAATAGACTACCTTGCTATAATAGGCTACTTGGATAGAATAGGCTACTTTGCTACAATAAGCTACTTGGATGCAAAAGGCTACTTGGCTATAATAGGTTTCTAGGCTCCAATATGCTACAATAGGCTACTTGGCAGTGTTTGAAGAGTTAATAACCCTCTATCGATTGACCGAACTTTTAAGAAAAAGATAACATAATATATATCTTAATTTATGTGAAACAAGTCTAGAAATGAAGTGCTGAATTAATTAATTTAGCATTTGAATATATCTGCTAAATGTGCAATAACCAATTTCCGCCTTAAACAAACAATGGACAAGTAGCTAAATGTTCAGTCACGATCAATGAATATTAGAATGTAATAATCAGTTTAAATTATAGTAATAAAGTAGTTATGGAAGATTGTCTTTCTTCCCTAGACACTAAATAGAAACTAAATGCTCAGTGGATAATATACTACTATGATTTAATTTATTTGTCATCTAAATAGCAGACAATTAATTATAATTGTCAATGAATTAAACAATATATTAGTTATTTTTAGATTAATTATGTTGATAATAATTTGATTCTTATCTTGTTTATTTGATTATCTATTTTAAGCTTCATTACAAGAATCATAAACAAAGAGATATTTGCAAACAATTCTTGCTTATTATCATTTTACTTGGAGTGGATTTCTCGATAAAAAAAATCACAAATATTGTCTGTCTAGTCTTGTATGCCCAGTCTTCTCTGTCTAGTCTTGTTTGACTAGTCTTGTCTGTCTAGTCTTGTCTGTCTAGTCTTGTCTGTCTAGTCTTGTCTGTCTAGTCTTGTCTGTCTAGTCTTGTTTGTCTAGTCTTGTCTGTCTAGTTTTGTCTGTCTAGTCTTGTCTGTCTAGTCTTGTCTGTCTAGTCTTGTCTGTCTAGTCTTGTCCGTCTAGTCTTGTCTGTCTTGTCTTGTCTGTCTAGTCTTGTCTGTCTAGTCTTGTCTGTCTAGTCTTGTCTGTCTAGACTTATCTGTCTAGTCTTGTCTGTCTAGTCTTGTCTGTCTAGTCTTGTCTGTCTAGTCTTGTCTGTGTAGTCTTGTCTGTCTAGTCTTGTCTGTCTAGTCTTGTCTGTCTAGTCTTGTCTGTCTAGTCTTGTCTGTCTAGTCTTGTCTGTCTAGTCTTGTCTGTCTAGTGCCATACGTTTCCTTTGTCCCTTGTCCTAAACCTTTGTCTAAACTAAGATGTCGTAAGCGCGGCGACGCTTTTTATCCAATTCGGGTGAAGCCTAAAGGTAGACTTCCGAGCAACGCGGCTCTGGCGTCTCTAACGCAACGATACTGACGCGGCGACATAGCGATAGTATTATGCACTATGGAAAAGTATGTCGAGCGCAGCAACACTGACGCATAACGATGAGCGCGTCAGTGTCGCTGCGCTCGAATGGCGCCTCATACGTTTCCCTTGTGCATAATACTATCTCTACGTCGCCGCGTCAGTGTCGCTGCGTTAGTGACGCCAGAGCCGCTTTGCTCGGAAGTCTACCTTGATATAAAAACGAATACTAATTAGACTAATTAATTTACTTCACTTATAAAATAATCTAAAATATCACACTAGAAACACTTCATATTTCTATTTAAATTTCAAACTTAATACAGTGTTTGACCAAAATTTAAACAATTGACCTTTTTTACGGTTTTTTACGGTTAGTGATACGCATGCGCATCCGCCAAGATTGAAAGGCGGGAATATGAAAGTTTCGGGCAAATAATATGGTTATAAGTCAAAAAGTTCGGGCAAAACATGGCGGAAATTGACACATGTGCACAAACAAATTTCAACTAGGAAAAGGTTTATCATGATGTTCATTCTCTATAAATCCATTTGGATGCAAGGAAAAAGATCTTTAACAACACCCTACATAACGGCTTGCGGTTACGCTTCAGGCGCTCACTCGGCAGTAGTCAGACTAGCCAGCTTTATAGACTACAACTTATTATTCAATTGTTATTCCAAGAACGCATTCCAACCCTCGCACTAGATCTTTTATAATCTCTTACGTCACGCCTCCGCAGCCTACCTGATCCTTTATACCAAGAATCCCTTTATCCACCAAAATAACAACAGAACAAAACAATATATAGACAAAGCTATATGGAATAGACTTATATGTTTTGTCTGAACTTATCCGTCTAATCTTGTCTGTCTAGTCTTGTCTAGTTTGATTTATATTGACTAAAAGCATTATCTTTATGTTGATTTGTTGTCAGGTGTGTCGTTTCCCATGATTATAAGAGCCGTAGCAATTGTTCGTTCGAACAAAGTCGACCGATAAATGTTTGTAGCAATTAAGGAAATTTTGAAATATGATTAATAAGTAAACAGCGTGTATGAGCGGCCGTGCGTTGCCGATGAAAGCTACCGGACCAGATATTGTTGACCCAGAAAATACAAATAGTTATTCTGTTCGGCAAATGTAGACTACGAGTTCCATAGCCTTGACAGGAAATCAACAATAAATACTATTTTATCTAAATAAGCAATATTTATGTAATAGTATAATCTAGTTTACTATCTATATACTTTAATTTGCAAGCTATTGTATATAGTAGGCAGAGAAAACTAGATAGAGAAGACTATACAGACAGGAATAGACAGACCAGACTAGACAGACAAGACTAGACAGACAAAACTAGACAGACAAGACTAGACAGACTAGACAGACAAGACTAGATAGACAAAACTAGACAGACAAGACTAGACAGACAAGACTAGACAGACAAGACTAGACAGACAAGACTAGACAGACAAGACTAGACAGACAAGACTAAAAAGACAAGACTAGACAGACAAGACTAGACAGACAAGACTAGACAGACAAGACTAGACAGACAAGACTAGACAGACAAGACTAGACAGACAAGACTAGACAGACAAGACTAGACAGACAAGACTAGACAGACAAGACTAGACAGACAAGACTAGACAGACAAGACTAGACAGACAAGACTAGACAGACAAGACTAGACAGACAAGACTAGACAGACAAGACTAGACAGACAAGACTAGACAGACAAGACTAGACAGACAAGACTAGACAGACAAGACTAGACAGACAAGACTAGACAGACAAGACTAGACAGACAAGACTAGACAGACAATACTAGACAGACAAGACTAGACAGACAAGACTAGACAGACAAGACTAGACAGACAAGACTAGACAGACAAGACTAGACAGACAAGACTAGACAGACAAGACTAGTTAGAAAAGACTAGGCAGACAAGACTAGACAGACAAGACTAGACAGACAAGACTAGACAGACAAGACTAGACAAACAAGGCTAGACAGACAAGACTAGACAGATAAGACTAGACAGACAAGACTAGACAGACAAGACTAGACAAACAAGACTAGACAGACAAGACAGAGAAGATTAGACAGACAAGACTAGACAGACAAGTATAGACAGACAAGACTAGACAGACGAGACTAGACAGACGAGACTAGACAGACAAGACAAGACAGACAAGACTAGACAGACAAGATTAGACAGACAAGACTGGACAGACAAGACTAGACAGACAAGAGTAGACAGACAAGACTAGACAGACAAGACTAGACAGACAAGGCTAGACAGACAAGACTAGACAGACAAGACTAGACAGACAAGACTAGACAGACAAGACTAGACAGACAAGACTAGACAGAATAGACAGACAAGACTAGACAGACAATATTAGACAAACAAGACTAGACAGACAAGACTAGACGGACAAGACTAAACAGACAGGACTTGACAGACAGGACTAGACAGACAAGACTAGACAGACAAGACAAGGCAGACAAGACTAGCTAGACAAGTTAAGGCAGACAAGACTAGACAGAGCTTCATATTTCTGTTTCATGTAGATCTAAACCGTAATTATTTTAAGCTTTCCAATGTCTTAATTTGACTGAATAATTGGTGAAGATATTGAGGAGAAAAGTGCGTGTCTGGAACTATAATAATTGGTTTTGATCGTGTAATGCCCTAAATGGAGAAGTCATACTCGCACGACAATCAAAATGCAACGATAATAATTGACGTGTCGGCAATTAAGTCTTTAAAGACAACCGTGACTAGTTTACCGACTTGTTTCTCTCATTTGTTCACTATTTTTAGAATCTTCAATAACATCAAGTTCAAAGATTCAAATACTACTATAAACTTATCGCAAAGAATTAGAAATACTTGGGATATAGATTGTATTAAACTCCCAAATATAATTTGCCTAGTCTTACATATCATGCATTGCTTGCTCAATCTTGTTGGTCTGTCAAAACGTGTCTAGTTGAAGATGCTTCTGTCTGGTTTGGTCTGGTCTTGTCTGATCTTCTCTGGTCTTGTCTAGCCTTGTATGGTCTTGCCGGTATTGCCTGGTCTTATCAGGTTTTGTCTGGTCTTTAAAGGCCTTGTCTAGTCTTGTTTGGTCTAGTCTGGTCTTGTCTGATCTTTTCAAGTCTTGTCTGATCTTATATGTCCTTGTATGGAGTTGTCTGGTCTTGTCTAGTCCTGTCTGGTTTTGTCTAGTCTTGTCTGTGCTTGGTGGACTTGTTTTGTTTGTCTGGTCTTGTCTGATCATTTGGTCGTATGGTGTAGTCTGGTCTTGTATGGTGTAGTCTGGTCTTGTCTAATCTTGTCTGGCCTTATGTGTCCTTGTGTGGTTTTGTCTGTCTAGTCTTGTCTGTCTAGTCTTGTCTGTCAAGTCTTGTCTGTCTAGTCTTGTCTGTCTAGTCTTGTCGGTCTAGTCTTGTCTGTCTAGTCTTGTCTGTCTAGTCTTGTCTGTCTAGTCTTGTCTGTCTAGTCTTGTCTGTCTAGTCTTGTCTGCCTAGTCTTGTCTGTCTAGTCTTGTCTGTCTAGTCTTGTCTGTCTAGTCTTGTCTGTCTAGTCTTGTCTGTCTAGTCTTGTCTGTCTAGTCTTGTCGGTCTAGTCTTGTCTGTCTAGTCTTGTCTGTCTAGTCTTGTCTGTCTAGTCTTGTCTGTCTAGTCTTGTCTGTCTAGTCTTGTCTGTCTAGTCTTGTCTGTCTAGTCTTGTCTGTCTAGTCTTGTCTGTCTAGTCTTGTCTGTCTAGTCTTGTCTGTCTAGTCTTGTCTGTCTAGTCTTGTCTGTCTAGTCTTGTCTGTCTAGTCTTGTCTGTCTAGTCTTGTCTGTCTAGTCTTGTCTGTCTAGTCTTGTCTGTCTAGTCTTGTCTGTCTAGTCTTGTCTGTCTAGTCTTGTCTGTCTAGTCTTGTCTGTCTAGTCTTGTCTGTCTAGTCTTGTCTGTCTAGTCTTGTCTGTCTAGTCTTGTCTGTCTAGTCTTGTCTGTCTAGTCTTGTCTGTCTAGTCTTGTCTGTCTAGTCTTGTCTGTCTAGTCTTGTCTGTCTAGTCTTGTCTGTCTAGTCTTGTCTGTCTAGTCTTGTCTGTCTAGTCTTGTCTGTCTAGTCTTGTCTGTCTAGTCTTGTCTGTCTAGTCTTGTCTGTCTAGTCTTGTCTGTCTAGTCTTGTCTGTCTAGTCTTGTCTGTCTAGTCTTGTCTCTCTAGTCTTGTCTGTCTAGTCTTGTCTGTCTAGTCTTGTCTGTCTAGTCTTGTCTGTCTAGTCTTGTCTGTCTAGTCTTGTCTGTCTAGTCTTGTCTGTCTAGTCTTGTCTGTCTAGTCTTGTCTGTCTAGTCTTGTCTGTCTAGTCTTGTCTGTCTAGTCTTGTCTGTCTAGTCTTGTCTGTCTAGTCTTGTCTGTCTAGTCTTATCTGTCTAGTCTTGTCTGTCTAGTCTTGTCTGTCTAGTCTTGTCTGTCTACTCTTGTCTGTCTAGTCTTGTCTGTCTAGTCTTGTCTGTCTAGTCTTGTCTGTCTAGTCTTGTCTGTCTAGTCTTGTCTGTCTAGTCTTGTCTGTCTAGTCTTGTCTGTCTAGTCTTGTCTGTCTAGTCTTGTCTGTCTAGTCTTGTCTGTCTAGTCTTGTCTGTCTAGTCTTGTCTGTCTAGTCTTGTCTGTCTAGTCTTGTCTGTCTAGTCTTGTCTGTCTAGTCTTGTCTGTCTAGTCTTGTCTGTCTAGTCTTGTCTGTCTAGTCTTGTCTGTCTAGTCTTGTCTGTCTAGTCTTGTCTGTCTAGTCTTGTCTGTCTAGTCTTGTCTGTCTAGTCTTGTCTGTCTAGTCTTGTCTGTCTAGTCTTGTCTGTCTAGTCTTGTCTGTCTAGTCTTGTCTGTCTAGTCTTGTCTGTCTAGTCTTGTCTGTCTAGTCTTGTCTGTCTAGTCTTGTCTGTCTAGTCTTGTCTGTCTAGTCTTGTCTGTCTAGTCTTGTCTGTCTAGTCTTGTCTGTCTAGTCTTGTCTGTCTAGTCTTGTCTGTCTAGTCTTGTCTGTCTAGTCTTGTCTGTCTAGTCTTGTCTGTCTAGTCTTGTCTGTCTAGTCTTGTCTGTCTAGTCTTGTCTGTCTAGTCTTGTCTGTCTAGTCTTGTCTGTCTAGTCTTGTCTGTCTAGTCTTGTCTGTCTAGTCTTGTCTGTCTAGTCTTGTCTGTCTAGTCTTGTCTGTCTAGTCTTGTCTGTCTAGTCTTGTCTGTCTAGTCTTGTCTGTCTAGTCTTGTCTGTCTAGTCTTGTCTGTCTAGTCTTGTCTGTCTAGTCTTGTCTGTCTAGTCTTGTCTGTCTAGTCTTGTCTGTCTAGTCTTGTCTGTCTAGTCTTGTCTGTCTAGTCTTGTCTGTCTAGTCTTGTCTGTCTAGTCTTGTCTGTCTAGTCTTGTCTGTCTAGTCTTGTCTGTCTAGTCTTGTCTGTCTAGTCTTGTCTGTCTAGTCTTGTCTGTCTAGTCTTGTCTGTCTAGTCTTGTCTGTCTAGTCTTGTCTGTCTAGTCTTGTCTGTCTAGTCTTGTCTGTCTAGTCTTGTCTGTCTAGTCTTGTCTGTCTAGTCTTGTCTGTCTAGTCTTGTCTGTCTAGTCTTGTCTGTCTAGTCTTGTCTGTCTAGTCTTGTCTGTCTAGTCTTGTCTGTCTAGTCTTGTCTGTCTAGTCTTGTCTGTCTAGTCTTGTCTGTCTAGTCTTGTCTGTCTAGTCTTGTCTGTCTAGTCTTGTCTGTCTAGTCTTGTCTGTCTAGTCTTGTCTGTCTAGTCTTGTCTGTCTAGTCTTGTCTGTCTAGTCTTGTCTGTCTAGTCTTGTCTGTCTAGTCTTGTCTGTCTAGTCTTGTCTGTCTAGTCTTGTCTGTCTAGTCTTGTCTGTCTAGTCTTGTCTGTCTAGTCTTGTCTGTCTAGTCTTGTCTGTCTAGTCTTGTCTGTCTAGTCTTGTCTGTCTAGTCTTGTCTGTCTAGTCTTGTCTGTCTAGTCTTGTCTGTCTAGTCTTGTCTGTCTAGTCTTGTCTGTCTAGTCTTGTCTGTCTAGTCTTGTCTGTCTAGTCTTGTCTGTCTAGTCTTGTCTGTCTAGTCTTGTCTGTCTAGTCTTGTCTGTCTAGTCTTGTCTGTCTAGTCTTGTCTGTCTAGTTTTGTCTGTCTAGTCTTGTCTGTCTAGTCTTGTCTGTCTAGTCTTGTCTGTCTAGTCTTGTCTGTCTAGTCTTGTCTGTCTAGTCTTGTCTGTCTAGTCTTGTCTAGTCTTGTCTGTATAGTCTTGTCTGTCTAGTCTTGTCTGTCTAGTCTTGTCTGTCTAGTCTTGTCTGTCTAGTCTTGTCTGTCTAGTCTTGTCTGTCTAGTCTTGTCTGTCTAGTCTTGTCTGTCTAGTCTTGTCTGTCTAGTCTTGTCTGTCTAGTCTTGTCTGTCTAGTCTTGTCTGTCTAGTCTTGTCTGTCTAGTCTTGTCTGTCTAGTCTGGTCCATCTAGTCTTGTCTGGTCTTGTATGATCTTGTCTGATCTAGTCTGGTCTTCTCGGTTCTCATCTAGTCTAGTCTTTTCTAGTCAAACCTTGTCTATCTAGTTTTATCTATTTCCACTATTAAGCTTAGGCAAGCCTGACTGAATGTTAAACACTTATTTGGTTATAGTTGTTGCACAGTTATTGCATGAACAATTTTGTGATTTTACGGACGAAGTGTTTGATTTTGAGTGCATCAAACTGTTCACTGAAGATTACGCAACGGACTGAGCTAAATCAAACGTGAAAAGGGATCGCAACCAAGCGGCGACTTCTTCGTTTCGGCAATAATACTTCCGCGATTGAGCATTTTTATTTGGAAAATAAAACCCGATCTCAAAATCGTTTTGTTTTGCTTTATTACGCAATTTGGTTTTCGCGTTTCCGAAGAACAATGTGAACGTTGGTGAATGTTTTACGCCAGATAGACCGCAAGATTCTTCCAGCCGTTATCTAAACGTTCATTTGCTTTTTTGTCTTTTGCAGTTTGTGGCCTGTGTGGCCTGCAGTGCAGCAACCGAGGCACCCAAAGCACCTGCCCATCACATCTCCAAGCATGAGTCTACCGATGTCGCCGTTCACCCTCATTCCAAAGCTGCAGGTAAACTTTATTGCACACTTAAACAAACATTTAAGAAAAGAAGAAACACGATAATATTGGCATCAAACCCATTTGGATTTAGTCAAAAACTCAATATATATGTTACGGTAAAAGTACAAAATCGGCAAATGTAAACATTTACCGGTATATGTATACATCTACCAATTTGATAGGTAAATGTGAGTTTAAATCTGAGATCAGCTTGATATATCTACTTTTACCGGAAAATCTGTACTTTTTGTATGTTACAATATCACGTGTGTCTTGTTGGACAACCCATGCGCTGTGTATGTTAATGTAAACAATTGCTAACAACATTAGGCATATGTATACATTTGCCGGAAATAATTGGTAAATGTAAGTTGAACTCACATTTACCAACCAAGAAGGTAAATGTGTACATATACCGGTAAATGTGAACATTTACCAAACTATGAACTTTTACCGTAACATATATCCTTATTTGATATCTGACTAAGAATGCAACAGTGTCGTATATCAGAAAACATGGTTTTGAGAAAGTGTTAATAGTGTTGAGAAAACTAAGATTAAAGTGATCGTCACCGTGACCATCCTTTAAGCGATGATCAATTTATCTGCAGATAAATATTGTTTTTTCATTCTAAATATTGGATGCTGTGTAGTTACGTTCATGAAGAATACCAAGTATTATCAAAATGATTTTCGTCCGTTTGCATGTAAGCACAATATATAAATCTCAGTGGATGAATAAATAATGCCAGTGCAAACATGTGGATCGTCAAAATGTGCTAAAAATAAGAAAATTTACAATAAAATCCGACTTTAAATAGTTTGCCAAATATAACTTCGTTGAATATTACAAACATATAATAATACTACTTATTGTTAGACAAGCTTCTATTATAACAATGACTAGAAAAACAAGACTAGACAGACAAGACTAGACAGACAAGACTAGACAGACAAGATTAGACAGACAAGACTAGACAGACAAGACTAGACAGACAAGACTAGACAGACAAGACTAGACAGACAAGACTAGACAGACAAGATTAGACAGACAAGACTAGACAGACAAGACTAGACAGACAAGACTAGATAGACAAGACTAGACAGACAAGACTAGAGAGACAAGACTAGACAGACAAGACTAGACAGACAAGACTAGACAGACAAGACTAGAGAGACAAGACTGGACAGACAAGACTAGACAGACAAGACTAGACAGACAAGACTAGACAGACAAGACTAGACAGACAAGACTAGACAGACAAGACTAGACAGACAAGATTAGACAGACAAGACTAGACAGACAAGACTAGACAGACAAGACTAGACAGACAAGACTAAACAGACAAGACTAGACAGACAAGACTAGACAGACAAGACTAGACGGACAAGACTAGACAGACAAGACTAGACAGACAAGACTAGACAGACAAGACTAGACAGACAAGACTAGACAGACAAGACTAGACAGACAAGACTAGACAGACAAGACTAGACAGACAAGACTAGACAGACAAGACTAGACAGACAAGACTAGACAGACAAGACTAGACAGACAAGACTAGACAGACAAGACTAGACAGACAAGACTAGACAGACAAGACTAGACAGACAAGACTAGACAGACAAGACTAGACAGACAAGACTAGACAGACAAGACTAGACAGACAAGACTAGACAGACAAGACTAGACAGACAAGACTAGACAGACAAGACTAGACAGACAAGACTAGACAGACAAGACTAGACAGACAAGACTAGACAGACAAGACTAGACAGACAAGACTAGACAGACAAGACTAGACAGACAAGACTAGACAGACAAGACTAGACAGACAAGACTAGACAGACAAGACTAGACAGACAAGACTAGACAGACAAGACTAGACAGACAAGACTAGACAGACAAGACTAGACAGACAAGACTAGACAGACAAGACTAGACAGACAAGACTAGACAGACAAGACTAGACAGACAAGACTAGACAGACAAGACTAGACAGACAAGACTAGACAGACAAGACTAGACAGACAAGACTAGACAGACAAGACTAGACAGACAAGACTAGACAGACAAGACTAGACAGACAAGACTAGACAGACAAGACTAGACAGACAAGACTAGACAGACAAGACTAGACAGACAAGACTAGACAGACAAGACTAGACAGACAAGACTAGACAGACAAGACTAGACAGACAAGACTAGACAGACAAGACTAGACAGACAAGACTAGACAGACAAGACTAGACAGACAAGACTAGACAGACAAGACTAGACAGACAAGACTAGACAGACAAGACTAGACAGACAAGACTAGACAGACAAGACTAGACAGACAAGACTAGACAGACAAGACTAGACAGACAAGACTAGACAGACAAGACTAGACAGACAAGACTAGACAGACAAGACTAGACAGACAAGACTAGACAGACAAGACTAGACAGACAAGACTAGACAGACAAGACTAGACAGACAAGACTAGACAGACAAGACTAGACAGACAAGACTAGACAGACAAGACTAGACAGACAAGACTAGACAGACAAGACTAGACAGACAAGACTAGACAGACAAGACTAGACAGACAAGACTAGACAGACAAGACTAGACAGACAAGACTAGACAGACAAGACTAGACAGACAAGACTAGACAGACAAGACTAGACAGACAAGACTAGACAGACAAGACTAGACAGACAAGACTAGACAGACAAGACTAGACAGACAAGACTAGACAGACAAGACTAGACAGACAAGACTAGACAGACAAGACTAGACAGACAAGACTAGACAGACAAGACTAGACAGACAAGACTAGACAGACAAGACTAGACAGACAAGACTAGACAGACAAGACTAGACAGACAAGACTAGACAGACAAGACTAGACAGACAAGACTAGACAGACAAGACTAGACAGACAAGACTAGACAGACAAGACTAGACAGACAAGACTAGACAGACAAGACTAGACAGACAAGACTAGACAGACAAGACTAGACAGACAAGACTAGACAGACAAGACTAGACAGACAAGACTAGACAGACAAGACTAGACAGACAAGACTAGACAGACAAGACTAGACAGACAAGACTAGACAGACAAGACTAGACAGACAAGACTAGACAGACAAGACTAGACAGACAAGACTAGACAGACAAGACTAGACAGACAAGACTAGACAGACAAGACTAGACAGACAAGACTAGACAGACAAGACTAGACAGACAAGACTAGACAGACAAGACTAGACAGACAAGACTAGACAGACAAGACTAGACAGACAAGACTAGACAGACAAGACTAGACAGACAAGACTAGAAGACAGACTAGACTAGACAGACAAGACTAGACAGACAAGACTAGACAGACAAGACTAGACAGACAAGACTAGACAGACAAGACTAGACAGACAAGACTAGACAGACAAGACTAGACAGACAAGACTAGACAGACAAGACTAGACAGACAAGACTAGACAGACAAGACTAGACAGACAAGACTAGACAGACAAGACTAGACAGACAAGACTAGACAGACAAGACTAGACAGACAAGACTAGACAGACAAGACTAGACAGACAAGACTAGACAGACAAGACTAGACAGACAAGACTAGACAGACAAGACTAGACAGACAAGACTAGACAGACAAGACTAGACAGACAAGGACTAGACAGACAAGACTAGACAGACAAGACTAGACAGACAAGACTAGACAGACAAGACTAGACAGACAAGACTATACAGACAAGACTAGACAGACAAGACTAGACAGACAAGACTAGACAGACAAGACTAGACAGACAAGACTAGACAGACAAGACTAGACAGACAAGACTAGACAGACAAGACTAGACAGACAAGACTAGACAGACAAGACTAGACAGACAAGACTAGACAGGACAAGACTAGACAGACAAGACTAGACAGACAAGACTAGACAGACAAGACTAGACAGACAAGACTAGACAGACAAGACTAGACAGACAAGACTAGACAGACAAGACTAGACAGACAAGACTAGACAGACAAGACTAGACAGACAAGACTAGACAGACAAGACTAGACAGACAAGACTAGACAGACAAGACTAGACAGACAAGACTAGACAGACAAGACTAGACAGACAAGACTAGACAGACAAGACTAGACAGACAAGACTAGACAGACAAGACTAGACAGACAAGACTAGACAGACAAGACTAGACAGACAAGACTAGACAGACAAGACTAGACAGACAAGACTAGACAGACAAGACTAGACAGACAAGACTAGACAGACAAGACTAGACAGACAAGACTAGACAGACAAGACTAGACAGACAAGACTAGACAGACAAGACTAGACAGACAAGACTAGACAGACAAGACTAGACAGACAAGACTAGACAGACAAGACTAGACAGACAAGACTAGACAGACAAGACTAGACAGACAAGACTAGACAGACAAGACTAGACAGACAAGACTAGACAGACAAGACTAGACAGACAAGACTAGACAGACAAGACTAGACAGACAAGACTAGACAGACAAGACTAGACAGACAAGACTAGACAGACAAGACTAGACAGACAAGACTAGACAGACAAGACTAGACAGACAAGACTAGACAGACAAGACTAGACAGACAAGACTAGACAGACAAGACTAGACAGACAAGACTAGACAGACAAGACTAGACAGACAAGACTAGACAGACAAGACTAGACAGACAAGACTAGACAGACAAGACTAGACAGACAAGACTAGACAGACAAGACTAGACAGACAAGACTAGACAGACAAGACTAGACAGACAAGACTAGACAGACAAGACTAGACAGACAAGACTAGACAGACAAGACTAGACAGACAAGACTAGACAGACAAGACTAGACAGACAAGACTAGACAGACAAGACTAGACAGACAAGACTAGACAGACAAGACTAGACAGACAAGACTAGACAGACAAGACTAGACAGACAAGACTAGACAGACAAGACTAGACAGACAAGACTAGACAGACAAGACTAGACAGACAAGACTAGACAGACAAGACTAGACAGACAAGACTAGACAGACAAGACTAGACAGACAAGACTAGACAGACAAGACTAGACAGACAAGACTAGACAGACAAGACTAGACAGACAAGACTAGACAGACAAGACTAGACAGACAAGACTAGACAGACAAGACTAGACAGACAAGACTAGACAGACAAGACTAGACAGACAAGACTAGACAGACAAGACTAGACAGACAAGACTAGACAGACAAGACTAGACAGACAAGACTAGACAGACAAGACTAGACAGACAAGACTAGACAGACAAGACTAGACAGACAAGACTAGACAGACAAGACTAGACAGACAAGACTAGACAGACAAGACTAGACAGACAAGACTAGACAGACAAGACTAGACAGACAAGACTAGACAGACAAGACTAGACAGACAAGACTAGACAGACAAGACTAGACAGACAAGACTAGACAGACAAGACTAGACAGACAAGACTAGACAGACAAGACTAGACAGACAAGACTAGACAGACAAGACTAGACAGACAAGACTAGACAGACAAGACTAGACAGACAAGACTAGACAGACAAGACTAGACAGACAAGACTAGACAGACAAGACTAGACAGACAAGACTAGACAGACAAGACTAGACAGACAAGACTAGACAGACAAGACTAGACAGACAAGACTAGACAGACAAGACTAGACAGACAAGACTAGACAGACAAGACTAGACAGACAAGACTAGACAGACAAGACTAGACAGACAAGACTAGACAGACAAGACTAGACAGACAAGACTAGACAGACAAGACTAGACAGACAAGACTAGAGAGACAAGACTAGACAGACAAGACTAGACCAACAAGACTAGACAGACAAGACTAGACAGACAAGACTAGACAGACAAGACTAGACAGACAAGACTAGACCAACAAGACTAGACAGACAAGACTAGACAGACAAGACTAGACAGACAAGACTAGACAGACAAGACTAGACAGACAAGACTAGACAGACAAGACTAGACAGACAAGACTAGACAGACAAGACTAGACCAACAAGACTAGACAGACAAGACTAGACAGACAAGACTAGACAGACAAGACTAGACAGACAAGACTAGACAGACAAGACTAGACCAACAAGACTAGACAGACAAGACTAGACAGACAAAACTAGACAGACAAGACTACACGGACAAGACTAGACAGACAAGACTAGACAGACAAGACTAGACAGACAAGACTAGACAGACAAGACTAGACAGACAAGACTAGACAGACAAGACTAGACAGACAAGACTAGACAGACAACACTAGTCAGACAAGACTAGACAGGTAACACTAGACAGACAAGACTAGACAGGTAACACTAGACATACAGGAGTAGACAGCCAATGCTAGATTAAATAAGCAAATCAAATTGTGAAAGTGTGTATAAACAAATTATGTTTAATGTAAACTCGTGTCAATGTTTATATTTGTGAATTCCAAGAAAGTGAAACGAGTTTTGCTTTGTCCAACTTGAGCTAGAATCGGACGTCGCGTCGATGAGGAAACATGGACAACTAGGCTAGAACTTACTTCAATGTTTATTTCCTAATTTTGTTCATTGTGCGGTTTAGATGGTCGATATATGCAATGTTCCTGATTGACAACAAATTAGCAAATGGATTTCAACACAGAAAGGTTTTTTGATCTTTAATTTTGATTGCAAACTTACTTCATCGTTTCGGAAATAACTCGAAAACTAAGCGAAATTTTGAAAATTGTTTCAAATAAAACTTGTAGAGAATTAAATTTCCTATTAGAAACCTTGTTTTCTAGTGATTTTAAATTTGTCAATTTGGTAATAATCAACCTTGAACAAAATCAAAACCTTATTTTTGTTTTACATTTTTCTTGTCTTAAATATGCGAAAATAACTCGCAAACTAAACAAAATTTTCCAAAATGTTTCATATAAAACTTGTAGAGGAATAAATTTCCTATAAAAAATCTTATTGCCTAGTGATTTTTATTTTGTTAATTTGGTAATAATCAACATTGAACAAAACCAAAACCTTATTTTTGTTTTACATTATTATGTCTTAAATATGCAAAAATCGCAAACATTGCAAAACTCGCAAACCAAACAAAATTTTGCAAAATGTTTCTAATAAAACTTGTAGAGAATTAAATTTCCTATAAGAAACCTTGTTGTCTAGTGATTTTTAATTTGTCAATTTGGTAATAATCAACCTTGAACAAAATCAAAACCTTATTTTTGTTTAACATTTTCTTGTCTTAAATATGCGAAAATAACTCGCAAACTGAACAAAATTTTGCAAAATGTTTCTAATAAAACTTGTAGTGAAATAAATTTCCTATAAGAAACCTTGCTGTCTAGTGATTTTTAATCTATGAATTTGGTGATAATCAACCGTGAACAAAATCATTCAATCACTCATTTTCGTTTTACATTTTTCTTGTCTTAAATATGTGAGAATAACTCGCAAACTAAACAAAATTTTGCAAAACGTTTTAAATAAAACTTGTAGAGAAATAAATTTTCAATAAGAAAAATTGTTGTCTAATGATTTTTAATTTTTCAATTTGCTAATAATCAACCTTGAACAAAATCAAAACCTTTTGTCTTACATTTTTCTTGTCTTAAATATGCAAAAATAACTCGCAAACTAAACAAAATCTTGCAAAATGTTTCAAACAAAACTTGTAAAGAAAGAAATTTCCTATAAGAAATCTTGTTGTCTAGTGAATTTTAATTTGTCAATTTGGTAATAATCAACCTTGAACAAAATCAAAACTATATGTTTGTTTTACATTTTTCTTGTTCTAAATATGCGAAAATAACTAGCAAACTAAACAAAATTTTGCGTGTTATTGGAAAGCTAATAAAAAACAAGGACCCTGGGTCAGACGGAATAACAGCCGAACTTCTAAAATATGGAGGAGAACACTTAACGGTAAGACTAAAACACCTGATTAATGAAATCTGGGTGCAAGAGAAAATACCAGAGAATTGGGCACTGGGTATCATACAGCCAATACACAAGAACCACAAAAAACGATCTGTAGCAACTACCGACCGATAACTCTCCTTAACGTAACAACAAAGTTCTAACAGGCGTTCTTTATAACAGACTCGCTGTGTACTACGAAGATATATTAGGACAATATCAGAGCGGATTTCATGCCAATAGGTCAACGATAGACAACATATACACCATAAGGCAAATGCAGGAGAAAGCATACGAGTTTGATATATCGCTGCACAATCTCTACATAGACTTTAAGCAGTCATTCGATACCGTCAAAAGAAACACGTTCCTTCACGATCTACTGATGCTAGTAATACCCCGTAAATACGTAAATCTAATAAAAGCTACATTGTCCGGTTAGAATAGACAACCAACTTACATCCGCCTTTAAAATCGATATCGGTGTGAGGCAGGGAGATGCCCAGAGCGCCATGATATTCAACCTAACATTAGAGGCATGCATGAGAAAGCTGAATATAACGGGATACATTGGCAACCGATCAAAACAGGTTGCTGCATATGCAGATGATGTCAATTTAACATGTAGAAGCAAAGACGCGCTAAAGGAAGCACTATTGATGCTGGACGATGAAACGCAAAAAAGGGGATTGAAAATAAATGAGGTAAAAACTAAATACATGCAAGTTGGAACAGAACATCACGATAACAATGACCTTAACTTGGGCGAGTATCGCTTTGAGCAGGTTGAAAGTTGTTACTACTTGGAAACAGAAATCAACAGAACAAACGTAATAGCTAAAGAAACAAGCTCGCGAATACTTAGTGGAAGCCGATGCTACTACGTATACCAAAAACTGATGAAATCCAAGTTATTGAGTCACAAAATCAAACTTCAAAAGCAATAAGACAAGTAGTAACGTACGGATGCGAGGCCTGGACCCTAACCACCGCAGAGGAGGACGCGCTACGCATCTTTGAAAGAAAGATCATCAGAAAGATCTACGGACCGATCCTAAATGAGCACGGAAATTGGAGGATACGATTGAACCATGAACTAAGCAGGTTAATAAACGAAACGGACATAGTGAGATATGTAAAAGCTCAAAGAATAGCATGGCTGGGACACCTGTACAGAATGCATGACGACAGATCAGCCAAGAAAATGTACAATTGGCGGCCGGTAGGAAGAAGGAAAAGAGACAGGCCGAGGAAAAGATGGATGGAAGACGTGGAGGAAAGTCTTAGATAGATGGGAGTAAGAGATTGGAGAGAGAAAGCCGGTCAAAGGACAGAATGGAAAAAGATTGTTGTGGAGGCAAAAACCCATTGCGGATTATAAAGCCAACAGAAGAAGAAAAAGAAACAAAATTTTGCAAAATGTTTCAAATAAAACTTGTAGAGAATTAAATTTTCTATAAGAAATCTTTTGTCCAGTGATTTTCTGTATGTCAAGTTGGTAGTAATTTAACTTGAAACAAGGTACAAAGAAACAGCCTTTTATGAATTTCTCGATAAATCCTACTAAATATACAAAATATATAAATCTAGGTAGATGAATTCTACAAAATATACAAATTTAGATAAATCCCAGCAAATATGCAAGCCTAGATAAATCAGAAAGACTCATCATAACTCAAAGAGCAATGGAAAGAAGAATGCTAGATATCAGTCTCAGAAACCACGTCAGAAACGAGGAAATCAGGAGAAGGTCCAAGATGTCATCATAAGAATAGCGCAATTAAAACGGAGGTTGGCGGGCCACGTGGCAAGGCAAGACGGATCCAAATGGACCAAGAGAATCGTAGAATGGAGACCAAGAACAACGAAAAAGAGCGTGGGCCGACCCGCGAAAAGATGGCGAGACGACATCCAGAAAACAGCATGCAAAAACTGGTGCAAGACTGCACAATGCAGGAAAACTTGGAAAACGTTAGAGGAGGCCTACAGCCAGGAGTGGAATAACACGGTCTGAGGAAGAAGAAGAAGAAGATAAATCTAACGAACTACTAGGTCTAGATAAGTTCTACCAAATCTACAAATCTAAATAAATCCCACAACCATAGACAAATCTAACCAACACATGTCAAACTAAATCTAGATAAGTCTAGATCTTCTTCTATTAGCTCTACAGCACAGGATGGGCTTTGGCTTCCTAACTGTCTCATTCCAATTGTATCCGTCTTCTGCAGCTGCCTAACCTAACCTAATCAATCTAAACTAAATCCAGATAAGTTTAGATCTTCTTGTTTTAGCTCTACAGCCCAGGATGGGCTTTGGCTTCCTTAACTGTCTCATTACAATTGTATCTGTCTTCTGCAGCTGTCTAATTTAACCTAACCAATCTTAACTAAATCTAGATAAGTCTTGATCTTCTTCTCCTTCTTTTAGCTCTACATCCCAGGATGGGCTTTGGTTTCCTTAACTGTCTCCTTACAATTGTATCAATCTTCTGCAGCTGTCAACCATTTTCTTTATCCTTTTGGAATTGTGATGGTCGTTGCCGTTTGTTCAGATCCGATTTCCGAGTCTTGTTTTTAGGTTTCGTAACGTGATTGTTTTTCACAGGGTTGGGTCATTGGCCCCACGCCTAAAGCCCTTTTCCGTTCTAGTTAGCCCTGACCCTAGTCTCCATACGGGTTACTACCGCATTTTGGCCAGGGTTGCTCAAGTTTCCAGGGCTCACCTAGGTCTAGATCTAGATCTCTAAATAAGTCTATATCAAGGTCTCTAAGTCTAGATAAATCCCTCGAATTGTCCTAATTTATATAAATATTTAACAATCGAAATGAATGTATATCGACAATTTGTAGGCAACTTATGCCCGCCATACACTCTACGGTCTACCGGAGAGGTTAAATGTGCAGGTTTGTCTGTGCACGTCAACCGTACACAAGAAACTGCACAGGTCTATTCCCACACACGCTCCGGTCTACCTGCGCAGGTAGTACAGGTAAACCTGTACAGGTAGACCTCTCCGGTAGACTGTTGTGTGTATGGCGGGCATTACATACCTTGCTAATAATAATCTTTATTGTCACCAAAATGAACAAATCGCTATCGACCATAAGGTCTTTTTGCTAGTCCTTGCTAATATTTAATCTTTTTTTTCTGTTTAGAAGAAGGTGCGCACAAGGCTGATGAGCATAAGCATGATGACCACAAGCACGGTAAGAAAGTAGGCAAGGCGTTGAAGCATCAGCAGGAGAGCGCTCACAAAGGTCATCACGAGAAGGTGAGCCACAAGGTTCACGACGAGGAGAAAGGCGCGGTGAAGTCCGCCGATCACCACGACGCCGCTCACCAGTCGCACAAGAAAGCCGCCGCTCACGAGGAGCACGGCGCCAAAGCCACCAAGAGCTCCAAACACAAGAACAACGGTTTCACAAAAGTAATAGTTAGGTTTTGTTTGAGAGATTTTTTTCAGGGGATTGTTTTTAGGGTTTCCATGAGAAGTATCACAAGAACGAGCACAAGAAGCACGACAGCTTCTACAACGTAGGCAAGAAGTCGGGAGAGTACAAAGCCTTCGCGGCCAAGAACGCCAAGCACGCGACTGGCGAGGATGTCGAACATTTCGGCAAGAAGAACAAAATTGTAAGTGTTCAATGGAGAAACAAACAAAGTTTAACTTGCTATAATAGATAAAACAGAAAATTATTAAGTTGTATCACAAGTTGAGTTTGAACTTATAAACGCTTTAAGTTATTATCAAATTTCAAATCAAAATTGAAATTCCTATGTTGAACTTTCAAAGTATGATTAAACCAAGTATAATTTTAATCAATGTCAATACGTTTTGAGTTGCTGAATCTAAAATTGCAAGAATTGGGACGATAGCCTTATAGGTTATCAAGATATCTCGATTTTAAATTAGTGTTTCCAAAAACGAACGTCAATTTATAAAGTGCTATTAAGATTTTGTGGTATTAACTATTAAGATTTTGACTGATAACTCCTGGACGATAGCCTTTCTTTTGCAAATTTGGACAGTTTTTTTTCTGAGTTTGAATTACTCGATGTGCCTTTGTAAACGTTAGGTCGATAGCCTTACTTGTTCTCAAGTTATTGGACGTCAAAGTTGATGGACTTTTCTCGTAAAAGCGAGACAAGACGTTTTTTTAAATAATTTCGGCGAGACCAAGACTACATACGACGAGACGCGAGACTCTCGTTTCTGGTCTCGTTCATATTTCTTCAGAAAATTCTTGAGAATTTACAAAATCTAAAATCTGGTAACCATCTGTCAAATATGTTATTACAATAGATTACTTCGTTTCAGACTGTCTTAACAAGTAACAACGGTATTTGACGAGACGAGACTAGACAATGGTTACGATACACATTGTTACGAGAAGAGATAAATGGTTAAAATACAAAACAAATAGTTAAAAGAGGAGGCAATGATTACAAGACGAGACAAATGGTTACGAGACGTGACAAATGGTTACGAGACGAGACGAGACAACTGGTTACAAGACGAGACAGATGGTTACGAGACAAGAGAAGACGAGACAAATGGTTACGAGACGAGACAAATGTATAAAAGAGGAGACAAATAGTTTCAAGACGAAACAAATGATTACAAGTCGAGACAAATGGTTACGAGACGAGAAAAATGTTTAAAAGACGAGACAAGTGGTTACAAGACGAAACAACTGATTACAAGCCGAGACAAATGGTTACGAGACGAGACAAATAGTTACGAGACGAGACAACTGGTTACTTGACGAGACAAATGGTTACGAGACGAGACAATTGATTACAAGCCGACACAAATGGTTACGAGACGAGACAAATGGTTACGAGACGAGACAATTGTTTAAAAGACGAGACAAATGGTTACAAGCCGAGACAAATGGTTACGAGATGAGACAAATGATTACAAGACGAGACAAATGGTTACGAGACGAGCCAAATGGTTACGAGATGAGACAAATGGTTACAAGACGAGACAAATTGTTACGAGACGAGACAAATGTTTAAAAGACGAGACAAATGGTTACAAGACGAGACAAATGGTTACGAGACAAGACAAATGTTTAAAATACGAGACAAATGGTTACAAGACGAGACAAATGGTTACGAGACGAGACAAATGGTTACGAAACGAGACAAATGGTTACAAGACGAGACAAATGTTTAAAAGACGAGACAAATGGTTACGAGACGAGACAAATGTTTAAAAGACGAGACAAATGGTTACAAGACGAGACAAATGTTTAAAAGACGAGACAAATGGTTACGAGACGAGACAAATGTTTAAAAGACGAGACAAATGGTTACAAGACGAGACAAATGGTTACGAGACCAGACAAATTGTTACGAGACGAGGCAAATGGTTACAAGACGAGACAAATGGTTACAAGACGAGACAAATGGTTACGAGACGAGACAAATGTTTAAAAGACGAGACAAATGGTTACAAGACGAGACAAATGGTTACGAGACGAGACAAATAGTTACGAGACGAGACAAATGGTTACAAGACGAGACAAATGTTTAAAAGACGAGACAAATGGTTACGAGACGAGACAAATGTTTAAAAGACGAGACAAATGGTTACAAGACGAGACCAATGGTTACGAGACGAGACAAATTGTTACGGGACGAGACAAATGGTTACAAGACGAGACAAATGGTTACAATATGAGACAAATGGTTACGAGACTAGACAAATGTTTAAAAGACGAGACAAATGGTTACAAGACGAGACAAATGGTTACGAGACGAGACAAATGTTTAAAAGACGAGACAAATGGTTACGAGACGAGACAGATGTTTAAAAGACGAGACAAATGGTTACAAGACGAGACAAATGGTTACGAGACGAGACAAATGGTTACGAGACGAGACAAATAGTTACAAGACGAGACAAATGTTTAAAAGACGAGACAAATGGTTACAAGACGAGACAAATGTTTAAAAGACGAGACAAATGGTTACAAGACGAGACAAATGGTTACGAGACGAGACAAATGGTTACAAGACGAGACAAATGGTTACGAGACGAGACAAATGTTTAAAAGACGAGACAAATGGTTACAAGCCGAGACAAATGGTTACGAGACGAGACAAATGGTTACAAGACGAGACAAATGTATAAAAGTCGAGACAAATGGTTACAAGACGAGACAAATGATTACGAGACGAGACAAATGTTTAAAAGACGAGACAAATGGTTACAAGCCGAGACAAATGGTTACAAGACGAGACAAATGGTTACGAGACGAGACAAATAGTTACGAGACCAGACAACTGGTTACAAGACGAGATAAATGGTTACGAGACGAGACAAGTATTTAAAAGACGAGACAAATTGACAAGACACCATTTGTCTGTCTTGTCTCTTAACCATTTGTCTCGTCTCGTAAACATTTGTTTCGTCATTTAACCATTTGTCTCGTCTTTTAACCATTTATCTATTCTTTTAACCATTTTCCTCGTCTTGTAATCATTTGTCTCGTCTCGTAACCATTTTCCTCGTCTTGTAACCAATAGCCTCCGCTTTTAAACATTTGTTTTTTATTTTGGTTACAACACGAGACAAATGGTTACAAGCCGAGACAAATGGTTACGAGACGAGAAAAATTGTTACAAGACGAGACAAATGTTTAAAAGACGAGACAAATGGTTACAAGCCGAGACAAATGGTTACGAGACGAGACAAATGGTTACAAGACGAGACAAATGTATAAAAGACGAGACAAATGGTTACAAGCCGAGACAAATGGTTACGAGACTATACTAATGGTTACAAGACGAGACAAATGTATAAAAGATGAGACAAATGGTTACAAGCCGAGACAAATGGTTACGAGACGAGACAAATGGTTACAAGACGAGACAAATGTTTAAAAGACGAGACAAATGGTTACAAGCCGAGACAAATGGTTACGAGACGAGACAAATGGTTACAAGACGAGACAAATGTATAAAAGACGAGACAAATGGTTACAAGCCGAGACAAATGGTTACGAGACGATACTAATGGTTACAAGACGAGACAAATGTATAAAAGACGAGACAAATGGTTACAAGCCGAGACAAATGGTTACGAGACGAGAAAAATGGTTACAAGACGAGACAAATGTTTAAAAGACGAGACAAATGGTTACAAGCCGAGACAAATGGTTACGAGACGAGACAAATGGTTACAAGACGAGACAAATGTATAAAAGACGAGACAAATGGTTACAAGCCGAGACAAATGGTTACGAGACGATACTAATGGTTACAAGACGAGACAAATGTATAAAAGACGAGACAAATGGTTACAAGCCGAGACAAATGGTTACGAGACGAGACAAATGGTTACAAGACGAGACAAATGTATAAAAGACGAGACAAATGGTTACAAGCCGAGACAAATGGTTACGAGACGAGACAAATGGTTACAAGACGAGACAAATGTATAAAAGACGAGACAAATGGTTACAAGCCGAGACAAATGGTTACGAGACGAGAAAAATTGTTACAAGACGAGACAAATATTTAAAAGACGAGACAAATGGTTACAAGCCGAGACAAATGGTTACGAGACGAGACAAATGGTTACAAGACGAGACAAATGTATAAAAGACGAGACAAATGGTTACAAGCCGAGACAAATGGTTACAAGACGAGACAAATGGTTACGAGACGAGACAAATGTTTAAAAGACGAAACAAATGGTTACAAGACGAGACAATTAGTTACGAGACGAGACAAATGTTTAAAAGACAAATGGTTATAAGACGAGACAAATGGTTACGAGACGAGACAATTGTTTAAAAGACGAGACAAATGGTTACAAGCCGAGACAAATGGTTACAAGATGAAACAAATGATTACAAGACGAGACAAATGGTTACGAGACGAGCCAAATGGTTACGAGACGAGACAAATGGTTACAAGACGAGACAAATGGTTACGAGACGAGACAAATGTTTAAAAGATGAGACAAATGGTTACAAGACGAGACAAATGGTTACGAGACGAGACAAATGTTTAAAAGACGAGACAAATGGTTACAAGACGAGACAAATGGTTACGAGACGAGACAAATGGCTACAAGACGAGACAAAAGGTTACAAGACGAGACAAATGGTTACGAGACAAGACAAATGTTTAAAAGACGAGACAAATGGTTACAAGACGAGACAAATGGTTACGAGGCGAGACAAATGTTTAAAAGACGAGACAAATGATTACAAGACGAGACAAATGGTTACAAGACGAGACAAATGGTTACAAGACGAGACAAATGGTTACGAGACAAAACAAATGTTTAAAAGACGAGACAAATGGTTACTAGACGAGACAAATGGTTACGATACGAGAAAAATGTTTACAAGACGAGACAAATGGTTACAAGCCGAGACAAATGGTTACGAGACTTCTTTTCCTAAATTTACGAGACCAAGATGAGATTTTTTGATGTCTCGACTTATCTCGTCCTAACCTAAGCTAAACTTAACCTAAGCATTTCAAATCCTTTTGTAGAACTTTCACAATGTTGAAAAATAAAATATTATCTTGATGAACCATCCAGATCGATTCTAGTTCTGGATACATAAATCTAGATAAATCCTACCAAATATATAAGTCCATCTAATCTAAATATATATAAATCTTAGAGAAAGTGTAGACTGTCTGGTCTCTAGTCGAATCTAGTTTTGTAATATTATTTCTAATTTTTGTTTGTTTGTAGACTACTAGGAGTGTGGAGAAGTCGAGGAAGACTTCGAAGAAAGCAAATAAGAAGTCGGCAGAGAGGAAGGCGAGGAAGTTGCAGGCGCATCACGGCACAAAGGCACCAAAGAAGCAGGCAGGGAGTCACCAGAAGAAGGCAAAGGCCCCAAAACCCGTACAGTAACCTCCCCTTGGATCTAATTATTTCATAATATTTTTTACAGTGTCTTTTAAATTATTTTTAAGTGAAATTTGTAGTTTTCTATCGAAGATTCTTATTTAAAAATTATTCCCTTATCAAATTAAATGTAAGAAAAGTAGGTTTTAATTCTGTCTTTTTTTTTAATTCACGGTGATAATTTCTGTTTGCCTGCGGAATTTTCCGCAAGGAAAATAAATATTCTCGCGAGAATCTTGCCTCTCCATTAATCTCCAACTCGTTGCAACAATAAATCGTCAAGCAAACATAACACCTGATAAATATGTTCAAACCGAGCGAGGTCAAAAATGTTAGTACCTGAAACCCTAATCACTGCAAGTGGAAGCGCGATCTAAGGGCGACACTATGCAGCAACATCTTGAAAGTTATGCGAAAAGCGGCCCCAAGATGCTTGTGATATTTCATAGTGTCACCTTGTTAAGCTAACCGTGAGGTGCGTACTACGTCCCCAACAAACTAAAATTAAATAGTCTTGTCTGTCTATTCTAGTCTGTATAATCTTGTCTTTATTAGTGTAGTCTGTCTAGTCTAGTCTTTAGAGATTCAAGAGTTTAGCTTTGATTGTTGCTTCTAGAATGTCCACTTATTTGTGATTAAGTATTTATTATGGTGTTCTGGTGAAGGAGTTTAAAATGACTGGGTATTAAAATAAATAAATCAATCAATCGCGGGTAAAAAAATGTCGGGTGTAATTTAGTAATCAAATTACAGTGTGATTTGAGTTGCCGGGAAAGAGCGCACAAAATCAATCCGAGTCGAAGAATAAATAACGAATTCCCGACTCGATTGTGATCCTCAACGAAACGGAGACTCGGCCGCACGCATTAAATATTCATCGGGGGTTTCGTGCCGGGGACAAAACGGATTTCCCTTTTTTTTATAATCGTCCGCATTTATATTTAACGAACCCTCTGCCTCGCGTTTAGTCCACTTGACACGGACACGCTAAATAGACAAGAAACGATTCCACACGAAAATGAAGGAATTTTGGATTTTCGTTTTCTATTTGCTACAAAATTTCGTTGTTGGACAGGAAAAAATACTAAAATTTTGTAAGTATTCGTAGAATTTAGCTTACAATTAGAATATAATTTTGTAACAGAAAACTTGTTAGAACTAGTCTAGATTAGATTAAACAACATGATTTATTGTCTTGCAGTCGATTAAAACTTGTTAGAGTCAGACAAAACAACATTGCCCAGAAATGTTACAACTTGATTAATAGTCTTTACCGTCGATTAAAACTTGTTAGAACAAGACATGACTAGACTGTCCAGAAATGTTCAAACTATAGTAATAGTCCTTGCAGTCGATTAAAACTTGTGAGAGTCGGACAAGACAGCATTGCCCAGAAATGTTCCAACTTGATTAATAGTCTTTGCAGTCGATTAAAACTTGTTAGAGTCAGACTAGACTGTCTAGAAGTGTTCAAACTTTAGTAATAGTCCTTGCAGTCGATTAAAACTTGTTAGAGTCAGACAAGACAACATTGTCCAGAAATGTTCCAACTTGATTAATAGTCTTTGCAGTCGATTAAAACTTGTTAGAACAAGACAAGACTAGACTGTCTAGAAATGTTCAAACTTTAGTAATAGTCCTTGCAGCCGATTAAAACTTGTTAGAGTCAGACAAGACAACATTGTCCAGAAATGTTCCAACTTGATTAATAGTCTTTGCAGTCGATTAAAACTTGTTAGAACAAGACAAGACTAGACTGTCTAGAAATGTTCAAACTTTAGTAATAGTCCTTGCAGTCGATTAAAACTTGTTAGAGTCAGACAAGACAACATTGTCCAGAAATGTTTCAACTTGATTAATAGTCTTTGCAGTCGATTAAAACTTGTTAGAACAAGACAAGACTAGACTGTCTAGAAATGTTTCAACTTGATTAATAGTCCTTGCAGTCGATTAAAACTTGTTAGAGTCAGACAAGACAACATTGTCCAGAAATGTTCTAACTTGATTAATAGTCTTTGCAGTCGATTAAAACTTGTTAGAACAAGACAAGACTAGACTGTCTAGAAATGTTCAAACTTTAGTAATAGTCCTTGCAGTCGATTAAAACTTGTGAGAGTCGGACAAGACAGCATTGCCCAGAAATGTACCAACTTGATTAATAGTCTTTGCAGTCGATTAAAACTTGTTAGAACAAGACTAGACTGTCTAGAAGTGTTCAAACTTTAGTAATAGTCCTTGCAGTCGATTAAAACTTGTTAGAGTCAGACAAGACAACATTGTCCAGAAATGTTCTAACTTGATTAATAGTCTTTGCAGTCGATTAAAACTTGTTAGAACAAGACAAGACTAGACTGTCTAGAAATGTTCAAACTTTAGTAATAGTCCTTGCAGTCGATTAAAACTAGTTAAAGTCAGACAAGACAACATTGTCCAGAAATGTTCTAACTTGAATAATAGTCTTTGCAGTCGATTAAAACTTGTTAGAACAAGACAAGACTAGACTGTCCAGAAATGTTCAAACTTTAGTGATAGTCCTTGCAGTCAATTAAAACTTGTTAGAGTAAGCAGTCAATACTAGATTTTCCATAAATGTTCTAACTAGATTAATAGCCTTGCATTTGATTAAAACTTGTTTGAGCAAGACGATCCTAACTGTCAAAAAATGGCCTATTGCATTTATTATGGCCTATTGCAACTTAAATCCATCCTGCCTGACCCGTACTGTTCTTCTTAATCTAACGTCTTGGAAGACGTGTAGTGACAGGTCATGAATGTCGGCCTCCATCAGGCCCTCTCAAGTGTGTTGATCCCCTGCTTGATGGTATCTCGCCATCGCGATCGGTCAGGTGTTCCACGTACGGCGGTGTCAATGTTAGTGTGAAGAAGCTGCCTGATGGTATCTATCCAACGGCACGGATACCTCCCTCTTCTTCGTCCGCCGTTTGGCTTACCTTGCACGATAAATTTTTCCATGTTGTCACTTCTCGTTACATGTCCGAAGAACTTCAATATGCGGGGGTAAACCAGGCTTGAGAATCGTTGTTTAGGTTTGATCTCGTTAAGAATAGAGATATTGGTAAGTCGTGCAGTCCAGGGTATTCTAAGAATTCCCCTCCAACAGCACATTTCGAACGCATCCTCGCGACGACGGTCAGCCGCACGTAGTGTGCATAGCCAAATACAGAAAAGACCAGGGCATGGAGCAGGTTGATCTTAGTGTTACGTGTTTTGTTGCTATCCCTCCATACTGGAGTAAGCTGGAACATGACGGTTCTTCCCAGTTGACTCGTACTACAAACTACTAAAATCATACCTATCCGAAACAAAATTTCGCATTAAATATGAGGTTCTCCGATCTTGGGAACATCAGTGCTGGTGTCCCTCAGGGAAGTGTACTGGGCGCAGTACACCGGTGCTATATCTACTTTATTCAAACGATACACCTAATACTGATAACACAATAACTGCAACCGGCAGTCGATTAAAACTTCTTGGAGCAGGCAGTCAAGACTAGATTGTCCAAAAACTTGTTATCTGTTGAGAAAAAATCTCTCAGACTTACCGCATTTGGTGTCCTTGTGTTAGGGAACTTAATCATATCGGCTATAAACTTGCAAGCGACTAATTATCGTTGCCTTTAAACCGTACAAATTTCGCAACTCACCCCAAATCAATTGGAAACCTTGACCCTTTTTCCCCATTTTCTACTCAATGCCCAACTAGTAATCCAAACTCGTGGTCTGTTAGAAAAGTATCCGACATTTAGCCGGTAAAAAAAAACTTGAGCGTTGGAATCCTAATCACCCTCAAAGTAGTCTCCTTGGGACTCCACTGTTGTGAAGAAAGATCTGCTGGCCTGCAATTCTTCGGACACTGAGATAGTTGTACCTATCTCGGGATCTTGTTGCTTCTGTGCTCTGGTATTCGTAAGGCACGAACTTTATTAAATGAAAAGTAGTAGACTGAATAAAGTAATGTTACTTTTATTTTCACCAGGACATGTTAACCAATTTAAACTTAAACCTACCATAATCCATGTGAGAAACCGCCTGGGGGAATTCTTGTTGAGCTACTTGAAGATTTTTTCTCATAGCCTACACCAAGTACAGGATTTCCATCAACTTTTCTATTTGATCCACTTTTCTTCATTTCAACTCCTTCAAGTCCTGTTCCAGTCAAAGGATTTCTGTTATGATCTGACTTGCTAGCCGAAGGCATCTTTCTTGGAGTGTTCTCGATATGTCCAATGTCGAAGCTTCGTGTGCGTCCAGGAACCTTCGTGGACTAGACATCTTGCTCACTTCTTCTTTGCATCCCATTGTTCCTACAGGAAAAATTTTGCTACTCTGATCACGTAATTTGTTCATCCTCCCAGATTCGGCACTTTGGATTGTAGTAGATAATTCGTGTGGTGGATCTGGTACTGCTTCCAGTGGTGTAGTAGATATACTTATCACTAAATATTATATTACATTAAGCCTACAACTAAGACAAGTTAACAATACTTAACAACCAACTTAAACTAGACCGGGATGAGATATTTATATCATCCCGGTGGTGCTCCGTGGGGGTTTGTGCATACCCCTTAATTATATATGAGGATGCTCCTCCTACTTGAGTCCTCCCCTATGCGACTTTAGCGTCGTTTGAGCTTAAGTCGTAGCGCATATATAATATATTTACACAAATAACTAAAAAGGTTCCCAAAGACACTTACAATCTGGTCTACATGATTATTTTGATGGGGACCTTTTTATGATTTAAGTGTCTCTCCGAGAATTTCATTTCGGATAATAAAAAATATCCATGGGAGATATAAATTCATGCACGTGATTATCATCTAAAAGACTTAAAAAGAGGGCCATATCAGGAGAGTAAGGAGCCTGTCAAACCAGAGGAGTCTGGTTTTTAGCAAAAAAAAATGTGAACTAAGTGCGAAGAATGTGCTGGAGCATTGTCGTGATGGAGCCGCCAATTTCCTGATGACCACAACTCCAGTCGTTTGCGCCGCACAACATCACGTAGGCGACGTAAGTAGGGAAAGATAGTATGTTCTAGGGAGGGCCTATGGGATTTACATGTATTCTTCTTATGGGATTTACATGTAAATCTAGCCCATTATGGAGGAATTACATGTAAATCTAGAACCAAGCCCTTTATGGGGAATTACATGTAAAATCTAGTATGAGGAAATCCTATACAGAATAGTTCGGAACGTGTCCGAGCGAGTATGTCTAGATGGCGCTGCAAGATACGTGCGCGGTGGATAGCGGGAAAATTCAAAATCATGGGTGGACTTATTTGCAGATAGGGGTTGATTCAATTGAGATTATGGGGGGTTTAGATTGACAAGACTAGACGACTAGACCAGACAGATAAGACTAGACAGACAAGACTAGACAGACGGGGCTAGATATATGAGACTAGACACACGAGACTAGATTCATGAGACTAGACAGACGGGGCTAGATACATGGGACTAGACAGACGAAGCTAAATACATGAGGAATTATTTAGTGTTTTAATTTAATAAACATATTAAAATTTTGATATATCAGTAGTCGGTTAAGCGTGACCGGATGTTTGGCACTCATAACAACTCCCTGTTATCTTATCAGCGGTGCGCGAGCGGAGAAATAATAAATTATGAAGCGCGGTCTAATCAATTTCTTAAGATTACAAGTAAAAATAAATAAAATCAAGTTATTAGTAGAATAAAAATATATATTTATTTACAATTACAAATATATAATATAAAAACAGTATTATAATCAATATTTTACAATAAGTGCATATTTTTAAAGTACATTAGTTTCATCAATCCAGCATTTCACATACACCTACGATCAGCACTCCAACACCATAACAACATCTTAAAGACAACTGATCAGAAGAAGATCAGAAGAAGATCATCGCCAAATATTAATCGATTATTTCGGCTTCTCTAAAAGCGTTTTCTATAGTTTGAATCTCATAATCCTTAGATGTGTTTCCGAATTGTTGTGACTTTTCTAACAGCCATAATCGTTCAACCAACTCGTTAGGATCATTCCATTCAATAAACGGATTAAACGACTTCCCGTTTGCAATTTTCTCATTGAGGTAAGGTATGTTCCCTTCGAAATCATAGTCTGTGAAAACACTTTCTTCATCTTCTTCTCTCTTATTAATGCAATTTCTTGGAAGTCGTGCAGTGGTATTCTGTTTAGATATGTGAAAATCACTAATATCAAATTGATGTTCCCATAAATCCAGATAATTTAACAACTCTTTAAAGGAGTCAGCTAACATTGAGACGTTTTCTTTCTTATTTAATTCTGTCTTATTTAATTCCCACCATTAAGTCATTGTATATATCATGATCTTTGGGTACACCTGCTTCAATATCTTCAGCTACACTTTTATCCAAACTGCTTTCTTCCATTAAGTCATACTCGCATCCACTTTTCATCTACTTGCATCCACTTTTCATTATGCTAAACAGGGTGTGAGGTCTATGTAACCCCACGCTAAACAGGGTGTCAGGTCTATGTAACCACACGCTAAACAGGGTGTGAGGTCTATGTAACCACACGCTAAACAGGGTGTGAGGTCTATGTAACCCCAGGCTAAACAGGGTGTCAGGTCTATGTAACCCCACGCTAAACAGGGTGTGAGGTCTATGTAACCACACGCTAAACAGGGTGTGAGGTCTTTGTAACCCCACGCTAAACAGGGTGTCAGGTCTATGTAACCCCACACTAAACAGGGTGTGATGTCTATGTAACCCCAAGCTAAACAGGGTGTGAGGTCTATGTAACCCCACGCTAAACAGGGTGTGAGGTCTATGTAACCCCACGCTAAACGGGGTGTGAGGTCTATGTAACCCCACGCTAAACAGGGTGTGAGGTCTATGCTGTCCCACGCTAAAAAGGGTGTGAGGTCCATTTTTAGTCAGCTTTTATCAGCTTTTAATCAGCTTTAATCTAATTGGGTTAGTTGAGTTAGCATTAGGTTAGGTTATGGGAGGTTAGGAATGAAGCGCGCTTCATTCCGAACCTAATGCTAACCTAACATAATGCTAACTCAACTAATCCAATGACATTAAAGCTGATTAAAAGCTGATTAAATTTGGAAGAAAGCAGTTTGTATAAAAGTGTAGCTGAAGATATTGAAGCAGGTGTACCCAAAGATCATGAAATATACAATGACTTAATGGTGGCAATAAACGAAAACAGAATAAACGTCTCAATGTTAGCTGACTCCTTTAAAGAGTTGTTAAATTATCTGGATTTATGGGAACATCAATTTGATATTAGTAATTCTCAAATATCCAAAGAGAATGCCCCTGCAGGATTTCCAAGAAATTGTATTAATAAGAGAGAAGAAGATGAAGAAAGTGTTTTCACAGACTATGATTTCGAAGGGAACATACCTTACCGCAATGAGAAAATTGCAAACGGGAAGTCGTTTAATCCGTTTATTGAATGAAATGGTCCTAACGAGTTGGATGAACGATTATGGCTGTTAGAAAAGTCACAACAATTTGGAAACACATATAAACTATAGAAACAGACACAAACTATAGAAAACGCTTTAAGAGAAGCCGAAATAATCGAATAATATTTGGCGATGATCTTTTTAATTAACATCAGTTGTCGTTAAGATGTTGTTATGGTGTTGGAGTGCTGTGTCGTAAAGGATCGTATGTGTATGTGAAATGCTGGATTGATGAAACTAAAGTACTTTAAAAAATTTGCATTGATTATTATACTGTTTTTATATTATATATTTGTAATTGTAAGTAAATATATATTTTTATTCTAAAAATAACTTGGTTTTATTTATTTTTACCTGTAATCCTAAGAAATTGATTAGACCGCGCTTCATAATTTATTATTTCTCCGCTCGCGCACCGGTGATATGATAACAGGGAGTTGTTATAAGTGCCAAACATCCGGTCACGCTTAACCTACTAGTGATATATCAAAATCTTAATATGTTTATTAAATTAAAACACAAAATAATTCCTTATATATTTTAGTTCAGTCTTATCTAGTCTCATGTATTTAGCTTCGTCTGTCTAGTCTCATGTATCCAGTCTCGTGTGTCTAATCTCATGTATCTAGCCTCGTATGTCTAGTCTTGTCTGTCTAGTCTTGTCGTGTAGTCTTGTCAATCTAAACCCCCATAATCTCAATTGAATCAACCCCTATTTGCAAATATCCACCCATAATTTCGAATTTTTATCTTGCACCGCCATCTAGACATACTCGCTCGGACACGTTCATAACTATTTTGTATAGGATTTTCCCATACTAGATTTTACATGTAATTCCGCATAAGGGGCTTGGTACTAGATTTACATGTAATTCCCCCATAAGGGGCAAGATTTACATGTAAATCCCATAAGGAGGAGAAGGGAACATACCCTACAACCTAGAAACATACTATCTTTCCCTACTGACGTAGGACATCCCTCATTTCACTTGTCGTTATTTTGCTTGCATTGAAAAACCGACTAGATCACTAATGCGCACGAAGGTTCAAGGTCGGCTCATGCAAGCGCGCTTGATTCAAATCCATCAGGTTTTCAAAATAAAACATAAGGTCGGATACTTTTCTAACAGACCACGTATATTTCGTAAAGAGAGTTGTAAGAAGCATATTACGCACGAGCGGAACAATTGATAATAATAATACTTCTGCGAGTACGTAATTGCCTTACAACTCGAGTTATGTTCTATACTTTATCTACGACCACACTAATTTGTTTCTGTTTAATAAGAAAAATATGTTTGATGTAACAAATTTATTTCTTATTAGGTCCATTATTTAACATTATAATAAATAAACAGTTGTATTTTCATATATAACTGTTACTCGACATTATTTAACTTGACAGAAATGAAAATACATTTTTAATGGTTACATACCTTATTATTTAGTACTTAATTGGGTTAAGCTGGAATAAAAGTGCCCATAGATATAGGCAACCCAATGTACAATGTCAATTTCCGTTAGTTTGGATTGTGGCACGGGGGGCGCTGAACGTATGAGCACGTAGTAGCAGCTCGCAACCAATCAACCAATCGTAAACCAAACGAACGTGTGTGTTATCAATCATAACATTAATCGCGGACTCTTACTTACGTGTGTGTTATGATGTATTTACATAGCCCACGAACTATACAATAATGGACATTTACAATAGTGGTCGTAGATAAAAGAAGTTTTCACAATTTCTTATATTTCTGCCGAACAAGTTAAACTTCAGTCCAACTCAGTGAAATTATGTTTCAAACAAGACTTTCTGTTAAACTTTCCGTTGAAATACAATTAGCTCTAGTGATAGAAAACTAGACAATAAATAAAGTTCTTTATTAAAATCTAAAACTAACGTACAAGTCTCAACACTAATCATAGGAAAAACTAACGCAAGTTAGTCTACAATTACCAATTATTGACTCACTTATATCACAAAACAAAAAACTAATTTATGTACACTAACAGTTTACCTAGTCCGAATCGTTATTTGTTATCAAACCTTTTATACGGCGTAGAATCGTCTATCAACTCCAACTCATCCATTATGTAATTCCTCCTCTTCCGCAGCAACAAAGAGTATTTGTAGACTAGACACAAAGCTACAACCAGCACGCTGAGAACCACCAACCCTACTAACACTATAACGGTGGTGCTAATCTTAGTGCTTCTTTGCATCACGGATAAATCGTAAAGCTCATGGATTAGCATACTGTTGTTCATAACCGCGCCGATGGTTTCATCCAAGGAAGCCCGTTTCGCTTCGGTTTCTTTACAGTAGATTCCCTCCACGTTGTCCGCGTCGTATTTCAAGTGCTCGTTGAGATTGAACTTGATCTCCTTGCGCTTGAAGAACTTGATCATCTCGGCTATGAACTCGCAGGTGAATAGGTTGTTCTGCACGTTGAAGCCGTCCAAATCGGGCAACTCGCCCCAGATCACGCGGAAATCGATGGTTTTCAGCATGTTGCCTTCAATATCCAACACGCTCAACTTCGTCAAAGGTTTCAAAACCTCGTAATCTAAACTCAACAGCTTGTTGTAAGACACGTTCAAACCTTCCAAGTTGCCTAAATATTTGAAAGCTGTTGAGTTTAGGCTGTTGATCAAGTTAGCAGACAAGTCTAAAAACTTCAAACTCTTCACATGCCTAAACCAATCCCCACTGATAAACTTAAAACGATTCTTATTTAGATTCAACCTTTCTAAACTGGACACGTTGAAGACTAAATCTAGCTCCTGCAGCTTGTTGCCCGAAAAATCGATTTCTTTCAAGTTCTCACAAAACTCGAAACTTTTCTTATCCACGCGTTCAATTTCGTTATGAGACAAGTCTAAACGAGTCAGACTCGTCAAGTTTTGGAAATCTTTACCCGAAATATCTTTCAAACGATTGTAACTCAAACTCAAAACTAACAGCGATTTCACTTTCAAACCAACACCAATCAAGCTATTAGAATCCAAGTTGAGTTCCAGCAAGTTAAGATTAGACTGAAACGAGTCAGGATCAATAAACACCAAGCTATTATTATTTAGATTAAGATAACTTAAATTTATCAACTCACTAAAGTTTTTGGTTAAAACTCGGTTAATATTATTACCTTCAAGATTAAGTTTAACTAAGTTTGTGGTGTTAGCTCCCGACACATCTACAATCGAATTATAACGCGCACTTAACTCATTTAACGTTGCACTACTTAAGTCATCTAAATTGGTAAGTTTGTTGTAATCTAGATTAAGTATTCCAAGACTGTGTAAACAGCCGTAGTAGTTAGAATCGATCTGGTTGTCGCTTAAAACGAGGATCTTAAGCTGTTCTAGATCACAAAGTTGCAACAGCTTAGGATTTTTGATCTTGTTGCCGGCCAAGTTAAGCTCCCTCAAGTTGGCTACGCTTTTCAAGGTCTTAGGTTCAAACGCAGAAATCTGATTGAGCCCCAGATTCAACACTTTCAGGTTACGCAAGCCGTCGAGGAAGTTGCTTTTTAAATACTTGATTTGGTCACCTACCAGAATGAGTTTTTCTAGTTTGGTCAGCGAGGCGTGCACGGAGTCTTGCGTGTAGTTGACCAGCGACCGGGAAACGTTCAGCTCTCTGATCTTCTGGATGTTGTGGAAGATCGGGCGGTCGACGGAAATGGTCGAGTCCGTCACCGTGAGCGAGATCTCGTTGAACACGGAAATGTTGTACAGCTCCTGGTAATTGGTGTGGTCACAGGTGATGGTGTAGCCGTAGCCGTAGACGTAGTTGTACGAGAAATCCTTGATGCAGCCGCGGGAGGACGCTTGCAGGGTGTACAGGCAGCTCAGGAACAGGATCCATTTCATTTTCACCTAAACAACAACAATTAATTTAAATGAAAAGCTAATTTAAACAAATTTGATGAAACGGTTTTTAAAACTAGACAAGACCAGACAAGAGTAGACAAGAGCAGACAAGACCAGACAAGGCCAAATAAGACCAGACAAGACTAGACAAAACCAGACAAGAACAGACAAGGCCAGACAAAACTAGACAAGAGCATACAAGACCAGACAAAACCAGACGAAGCCAGACAATAGAAGACAAGACCAGATAAGACTAGACAAGACCAGGCAAGAACAGACAAGACCAGACCAAACAGGACCAGACAAGACCAGACAGGACCAGACAATACCAGAGGGGCTATACAAGACCAGATAAGTCCAGATACGATCAGACAGACAGGTCAGACAAGGTCAGAGAAAACCAGACAAGATCAGACAAGACCAGACAAGACCATACAAGAGCAGACAAGTCCAGATAAGACCAGACAAGAAAAGACAAGACCAGACAAAATCTAATCTATTTTGCTATATTCTGTTATCCCATATTCTTGCTATATACCGTTTCATTTTGGTTCAGTGTTAATTAATTTGAAATAGACTAACAATGAGTCCGTTATAAGACTACATTAGACTAAATAGCAGCTCCATCTTTAAATTTCTCTACAACTAATATTACAATTAACGAAATCTAATTATAAGCGGATAAGTCTAAATTAGCCTGAATAACCTAACTCGTATGTTAACTTTAAGTCTTATGTAGTCATATCCAATCTTGTCTAGTCTTATCAAGTCTTATCCAGTCTTGCAAAGTCTTGTCAGTAGGGCAAGATCCTTCGTTCTGGACCTTCCACCTTCACTACCCCCATCCCCCGAAATCAAATCTGGTGTCAGAACGGCTCTAGCATTCACCCTAAGAGAGATACCGTCCGGCCGTCATCCCCTCAGTAGATGACGTCATCTGCCGCCAAGCGTATTACCAAACTAATTATCTCGATTCTGATTGGTTGATTATGAATAAATAACTACAGTTGACCGTGTGTCTCAATTTATATGTAATCTTATGGAAAAGTGTGACTTTGACAGTGATTTATGAAAATGAACATTACTTCTTATCTAAAACCTGTACAAACTTTTTCTCAACTCAAGCTTCAAACTAATTTTGCGTTTGAACTTGTATGTGATTACTTTATGTAAAATAGTTGATAAGAACCGTCGAGTCAGCATTTTCGTATTTCAACTTGTATACATTCAGATGTTCGGACGTTTTGTTTACAATATATTTACTAACACACGCCTCGCGCGCGGTCGGTTGTTTAGCATTGATAAGTATTTTACAGATATTCGGAACGCGATTGATATTTAAACCTGAGCTCTAAATTCATCGTCTTATCAACAATTAAAACTGTATCCCTGCGATCAATGTATAAAGGTTTTCACAAGCAAGGATAATCTTGCTAGCCCTAAGGAAGTATGTAATGACAATCAAAAAATGTACTACAAATGCACCGTTTGCAATTCAACTTTCTCAAGAGAAGATAGCGACATATGAGAAAATAATATATAAAATCAATAATAACGGTGGGAAGAAGAGGAATCTAAACACTGAATATTCACCCTACACCTCCAAGAAGATAAAGTTGGAGCCATAGACAGTCAAATAATTTCTGTAAAATATGCAATCAACGATCCCTAACAAGTCTAAAGTTTGCAGGAGATCTACGACCACAGAAACACCTCCAAGCAACAGTGAAGCCGGTCCAGCAGAACATCATCCAAGCCTGTGTCAGCTATAGAATTGATGGTTCAGGGATTGATGTAGATAGCTTTATTAGTAAATTGAACAGCCGTTGTACGAAAAGCCGCATTCTAATCATCCACTTTCAGTCGACTCCGTCCACTTTCCGTCCACTTTTTTCCGTCCAACATCCACTTTTTTCCGTCCACTTTTTCCATCCACCGTCTACTTTCCGTCCATTTTCCATCCACTTTTATCAGCTTTTAAATAGCTTTTATTCAGCTTTTAAACAGCTTTTTAATCAGCTTTTAAACAGATTTTTTTATCAGTTCTTAAACAGCTTTTTATTCAGCTTTTAAACAGCTTTTAATCAGCGTATTAATCAGCTTTAATCAGTTTTTAATCAGCTTTTTAATCCGCTTTTAAACAGCTTTTTAAACAGCTTTTAAACAACTGTTGTATAGCTTATAAACAGCTGTTTAATCAGCTTTATAATCGGCTTTTAAACAGCTTTTAATAAAAAAGCTAATTACAGTGGACGGAAAGTGGACGGCAATTGGACGGAAAGTGGACGGTGGACGGAAAAAATAGAAAATGGACGGCAAATGTGGAAAGTGGACAGAGAAAAGTGGATTAAAGTGGAAAGTGGATGGAATGTGGAAAAAGCTAATTACAGTGGACGGAAAGTGGACGGATTGTGGACGGTGAACGGAAAAAGTGGACGGAAAAAAAGTGGAAAATGGACGGAAAAATGTTAAAAGTAGACAGAGAAAAGTGGAAAGTGGACGGATTAAAGTGGAAAGTTGATGGAAAGTGAAAGGATAGAATGCGGCTTCTGGTACAACGGATGTCCAATTTATTATTAAAGCTATCTACATCAATCCCTGAACCATCAATTCTATAGCTGACACAGGCTTGGATGATGTTCTGCTGGACCGGCTTTACTGTTTGCTTGGAGGCGTTTCTATGATCGTAGATCTTCTGCAAACTTTAGCCTTGTTGGGGATGATTAAGTGGTGGTGGGGTCTGCGTGGTGTTGGGGGTTGTGAGGGGGCGAGTTGTGAGGAGTGGTCGAGAACATATAATCTTTCCCTACTTCCAGTCTTGTCCAGTCATGTCCAATCATGTTCAGTCTTGTACAGACCTGTCCAGTCTTATCCAGTCTTGTCTAATCTTACCCAGTCTTGTCCAGTTTGATCCAGTATTGTCTAGTATTGTCCAGTCTTGTCTATGCTTGCGTAATCTTATCCACTTTTTTTCAATCTGTTTCTTGTCTTGTCTAATCTTGCCCAAAAATCTTGCAAAATCTGGTTCAGTCTTGTCTTGTCTTATTGAGTGTTGTCTAATCTTATCTAGTCTTGTCCAGTCTAGCCCAATTTTATCCAATCTAGTCTAGTTTTGTCCAGTCTTGTGCAGTCTTATCCAGTCTTGTAGTCTTATCCAGTCTTGTAGTCTTATCCAGTCTTGTATAGTCTTGCCCAATCTTGTTAAGTCTTGTCCAGCTTTGTCTGGTCTTGTCCAGTCTTGTCCAGTTTTATTCAGTCTGGTCTAGTCTAGATCAATCCTGTTCAATCTTGTCCAGTCCTACAAATTCGAGGGCGAGGAGTGAGGAGCGTTCCAGAACATAGGATCATTCCCTAATTCCAGTCTTGTCCAGTCACGTCTAATCTTGTTCAGTCTTGTACAGACTTGTCCAATCTTTTCCAGTCTTTCTAGTCTTACCCAGTCTTGTCCAGTCTGGTCCAGTATTGTCCAGTATTGTCTCGTCTTGTCCAGTATTGTCTCGTCTTGTCCAGTATTGTCCATGCTTGTGTAATCTTATCCACTCTTGTGCAATCCTTTTCAGGCTTGTCTTGTCTAGTCTTGCTCAATTTTGTCCAAACTAGTCCAGTCTTGTCTAGTCTTATTGAGTATTGTCTAATCTTATCCAGTCTTGACTAGTCTTGCCCAATCATATCCAATCTAGTCTAGCCTTATCCATTTTTATCCATTCTTGTTTAGTCTTATCCAGTTTTATTCAGTCTTGTATAGTCTTGCCCAATCTTGTCAAGTCTTGTTCAGCCTTGTCCGGTCTTGTCCAGTCTTGTCCAGTTTTATTCAGTCTGGTCTAGTCTAGCTCAATCCTGTTCAATCTTGTCCAGTCCTATCCATTCTTGTCTAGTATTCTCCGGTCTTCTAATGTCTTATCCAGTTTAGTCTAGGCTTGTCCAATTTTGTCCGATCTTATCCAGTCTCATCCAGTCTTGTCTAGTTTTTGCACTCTAGTCCAATATTGTCCAGTCTTATCCTGTCCTATCTTGTCCAGTCTTGTCTAGCCTTGTAAATGTTCTGTTCCTAATTTAACACTCATTTAATCTAATCTGTGCTATGTAACAGTTTGTGTATTAATAAATCGTAATGCGACTCACCAAAGAGATTATTTTCGTTGAATAATAATTGATAATCGTTTTGAGCGTCAAGCTTGGATTGCTCGAAAACAACGAACATACATATATAGTGTAAATTATCCCTACCCAGCGTTATTGTTTGCTGTAAGAACCGAGCCACGTGTGTATGTGTGTGTGTGTGTATGTGTAAGGAAATGTGGGTATAATACACAAAACGAAAAAAAGTGTATAATCTGCGATAATGGAGGCATTAAAGTTTCAAATTGGAATTTTACAAAAAAAAATAATTTTTTAACTGGCGTCAAATTTGACTTAATTAATGATAATTTATGAGTGATTAAAAAATGGTCTATCTATAGATATTGAGCTCAAGTGTTACTATATCAACTCTCTTTATATAGAGTTTTTCAATAAGGACATAACAATTTTGCATTTAAATAAAACGCAGAATAATTGAGATATCGGGCTGAAATTAATTCCAGGTGTAGTAGACATGTTGCAATTACATATGAAGGGTAAAAGACCGGGGAATGTCCTTATGAATGGATTCTGAGAAAAAAGCAATTTAAAGTTTTTATATGTTTTAAGTTATTTTTATAAGAAGTTATAATATTTTTATTGAGATGAAAGTATGCAATAACTTTTACTTAGAAACAACAATGACTTATTATTAAGCATATATATGTTAAAATAAGAGTTTTCAGTTATTGACAACCATCTTACAAAAAGTACAAAACATGGAATGTCCTTGGCGTCACAAACAAATAAAGGAATGTCAAATTTAGTCATCAGCATCTTTGGTTTTTTAATCATATTATAGTGTTTCATAAAATATTGGTGTTCTCTTGCACAAAATGGCATCAAACTCATCAAATCTCTGTATTTTACTTAACTTTTGGGTAAAAAATTTCAAATTCTGAAAGTTCGGACTCAATGTTAGTGACAGGATTACAACAATTACTTTGAATATTTATTTTCTCCCGATCTCTCAAGTAATTTTCTCTATGCAGTACCACAGGACCATATTCTTTGGAAACCATTACTTCCGTTTGCTTTTGAATTGGGATCTTACATTTCTTCATGAATTTTTCTGTGCGAAATTTCGACTATTCTCTTACGACTTCTCCTGGAGCAATGTGACGGTTTTGTCCTTAAACTTTTAAGTAGTTCATACCAATGAAATGGCAAAAACATTGTCAGAAAATTTCAAAATTGTCAAAAAAGTGAGTGAGAAAACATTGTTTACAGATTTTAAATTAAAATTGCAATTACTAATTTTTGCATTATTAAAAGTCAAACAAACAATGTAAAAGGAAGCAAAGTAAAAGATCTCTTAACTTCAAAATCACCAGTTCACAATTGTCAATTTTTTGACTATCCTCCTTCTTTACCAGTATGCCATGGACATTCCCAGTTCTTTTCGCTTTGGGAATATATAAAAACGTATTCATAGCGACATTTGTTGGGTATTTGTAAAAACTAGTAATTTGATATGCAATTACCATAGACACAGATTTGTTACCAGTGCAAAACAAAAGAACAAAAAAAATGTGACATTCCCTGTTCTTTGCCTGCACCCTTCATATGGAATTCGACGTCCTGCATATGCACACCATGAGCACGACGGTAGCGATCGAATCTTTGGACCCAAATTTAAATCACTCATTCACACATATCAGCCGGAATGTTGGCAATTTCGCGTTCGATATTGTTCCTGAGCTCCTCTAACGTTGTTGGATTGTTGGCATAAACCTTCGACTTAAGGTAACCCCATAAGGAAAAGTCCAACGGTGTCGAATCGCATGAGCGAGGAGGTCATTCAATTCTTGAAAATCTAACCAAATATTTCTTTCAATCGATTGTTGGAGCTGTGTGGCTTGAGGCATCATTTTGTTGGAACCACATATCGCTGATGTCAAGTCTATCCATTTCTAGTCAAAAATGGTCTTCCAACACGGCGTGATAGCGGACTCCATTGACCATAACAAAGCGATTATTTTCAGCAACGAGAAATTACGGCCCTATCACACCTCCGGCATGAAACCTACATCACACGATCACTACTTGTGGATGCAATGTAGTCGCATGAAGCACAAGTGGGTTTGTTCCTGTCCAATAACGCATATTCTGCTTATTGACAAATTCCATTCAGCCAAAAATGAGCTTAAACGCCATTTTTCGATGAAATTCAGGATTTTTTCCAAACTTTTGCTTTTTCCAAACAAAATCGGATAAGTTTGGTCGCTTTAAGTGATCCAGAGGTTTCAGTTCTTTGGTTAATGTGATCTTGGAAGAGTGTAGATTACAGAACGCAAACAAAGTTTACTTTTCCCTGCAGAAATTACTTGCCGCCAAGTTGCTGATCAGAAAAACTAAAGAATCAGACCAGTACTGCTATATGGAGCCGAAACGTAGAGAGCGATCAAAAGGGAGGAACACCAGCTTACAATCTTTGAAAACAAGTTGTACAGGAAAATTTTCAGACCCACTTTTGACCAGGAAACTCAAAGATAAGTTCTCAGATCAAACCATGACCTGTACAAGTTAGACAATCAGCCCAGGGTAGTGAACATCATGAAAGAGAGACGGCTGCATTGGGCAGTACATGTCAACAGAATGGATGTTCTCAGAATAATTCGCTAGATCTAAGAGAAGAAGATGAAAGGCTTAAGACCTCCTGGAAGACCGAGGAGTAGTTGGCAAGATGAGATGATCTTTAACTGCAGACAGATGTGCGATTCTTGATGGGAGGATGCTGCGTTGGATAGGAAGGAATGGATGCAGATAGTGAGAGCGACACGGGATAAAGGTTAAGTACCAAAAACACAAGGACAAGGTTAAGTCCCAAAGAAGCCAACGCAGTGAGTGAGTGTGTGCAAGAGAGTATCTGGAGATCTTTTGGCAATGACTGAGAAATTCCCAATTCTTGTGGAACGACGTGGAATCGACTTGTTTGGTTCATTTCAAACTGAAGCTCTTACGGCTGCAATATTTCCATTACTTCGATCAGACAACGCACAAGTCTCACTGACACAGGAACATTCAACAGTGAATATGTTTATTCAAATTTATTCACCACCGCACGTACAGCTTGTCTGGAGAATTATATAATAATAATATCTTTATTATACAATTTGTTTAAAAGGCTATCGACCCTAAGTCTTTCGGCCCTGTTAATTACATCAGTGGTTGAAAAAAAAATATAACAAACATAAATAAAAGCGCAAACACTAACGAAAATATAAGCACAAAATAGATAAATCTAACATATTAATCGTAAACAGCTTCCACAAGAGTTAACGATGGATGTTTTTTTGAAGATATTCTGTTGGTCCTCTTTTTCCATACTTGTTCCATGATGTCTCTGTTTTTACCTCGGTCTTTAAATTTTTGTCGCAGCATGTCATGTCTTTTAAGGATTGGAGTTAATTTGGTTCTGACGTATAGCAGTTCGTTAGATGGATTGTGTATAGGGTTGTCTGGGTGTCGCATTTTTCTTATTGTTCTCAGTGCGGTTCTTTCGGCAATTTCTAATGGATGTCGAGTCGTCTTGTTTGTGTTTGTCCAAATAATGTGTCCATAGTTCTAGATCGGTCTGCAAATAGTTTTGTAAATAGTGGTCGCTGTCTTCACGGAAATCCCCTGATCACGGAAAGTCAGGGACCGAAAGTGTTTTGCGTTATTTTATCTGAATGTTAAATTTTGTTGCTCCATTGAATGTGATGCCCAAATATTTAATAGTAGGTGTTGGGTTAACTGTGGTAAGGCCAACCTTTATGTGTCGAGAGTTATTAGAAATTCGGTGAAAGGGTAGAAGGAGTTGACATTTGGAAGAGTTTGGGCCTAATCTCCATTTGTTGAAGCAATCAATTGCTTGATTAGTAAGTATTTGTAATTTTTTAATTGCTTTAGGAAGAGATTGTGCATGAGATATGAGGGCTGTGTCGTCGGCGTATTGGAGAATACGCCGAGAAGGGATGGTTTATGAGATTGGGAAAGTTGAGGTCTGTATTAAAAATGTCGTGGCAAAAAGTCTTGTAAAGTATGGGTGATAATGGTGAAGCTTGTGGAACACCTTGGCGTGGGGTAAATAAGTTAGAGTGAGCGTCGTTGACTTTAATGCATAAGTTTCTGTCATAAAGGAAGTATTTTAACATAAAAAGAAGATAAGAGGGGATGTTTAAATTGTGTAATTTTAAAAGCAGTCCGTCGTGCCAAACTGTGTCAAAGGCTTTATTTATGCCAAGAAAAAGAGCGGCAGAGTGTTGATTAAGAAGGTGGGAGGTTTGTATATTGTTCGTGAGGATGAAAAGTGGATGTATAGTAGAATGTGAAGGTTTAAAACCAAATTAGAAGCAGGGGATATGATTTTCCAAACAGGTCCAAATACGGGCTTTTAGAATTTCTTCCAAGTTTTTAGCTAAAACGTGAAGTAGGGTGATTGGTCTATAACTTTTCGTAAGTGTCTTGTCCTGGCCTGGTTTTAATAGAGTGATGATTGTGCCGGATTTCCAAGAAGGAGGAAACACGCTGTGTAATAGGCAAAAATTGTATAATTTAATTATATGCTTGCGTATTTGGTCGTTCAGCTGTCTGATAAGTAGTTTGGAGATGTTGTCCTTAAGGAGCGCTGTTTTTACCCAAAGCAATGATTGAAAAGTACTCGTCGTCTGTGATTTCAACAGGGGCCTGAAAATTGTTGCTTTTGAAAAAAGTATTGGACCAGTTGGATACTAACAATAAGTTAACATTTTCGTCATCAGAGTCGGAATTATGAGTGGGTGTGAACGCTTTTTCGTGTTTTGCGAAAAGTGAGGCTTTTTGGAGGTCTGAAGGAGTGGAGTGAGGAAATTTGGAGTCTATGATTTGTGGAGATTGAATCTGGTTTTTGTATTTATTTAATTTTTTAATTTTGTCCCAATAAGTTTTACCGTAATTTCCTTGCAGACATTAAGCCAGGAATTAGTTCTATATTGGAATATGTGAACTTTAATTTGTTTATTAACTTTGTTGAATAATTTTTTCAGGTCAGGTTAGTCTGTGTGTAGATATTCCCTGTATATCTGTATTTTGTATTTATTTTGTATCTATTCTGTCTTTTGTATTTGATGAGTCTGATTATGAAAGGAGGGAGACTTAGTGTGTGGTGCTTGGGTGTTAGAGGAGGTGAGTGAAGGGTAATAAGTTTTGAAAGATGTGTTTGGAAATCCTCAATGTTGAATCGAAATGTCTTTGTCGTTTATGAATTTAGGTAATGTCATGTCTGAATTTACATTGTCAATATTTGTTTTTTTTTATGTTAGGTCTCGGTTTACAAGGAGATGTGTTTGCAGGAAGAGTGGTTAGGACAGAGAATTTTATTGCCAAGTGATCAGATCCAAGGTCCGGTGTAAGTTGAATGTCGTTGATGTAGTGTGAGAGGTTAGATGTGTGAAGAAATATGTCAGGAGTAGGGTCGGGATTGTTGGGCATAATGAATGTTCGAGGAGTGGGTCTTCTGATGAAATTTGAATTTTTGAGAAAATGGTTGAGAAGTTTAATTTTAGAAGGATTAATGTTTAAGTCACCGATAACAATTGAATAGGGATACAAGGAGGCTTTGACGAAGATATTTTGCTCAATACTCGAATGAGGGTGAATATAGACCAAGAATATGTGGATTTTGTCATTTTGGAAGGGTAAAGCGAAGTGAAGAAAGTGAAGATTTTGTAGGAAGGGAGCGTTGGCCTTACCAAGTTTATAAGCAGGGCGTAGATGAACTAGAGCAGCCCCCCATGGCTTTGTTGGTGATTGGATTTCCGTGAATCTGTATGTTGTTCCAGTTCCTGAAAGTTATTTCCTTGTCCGTCTGGGTTTTCGTCTCTACAAATATGCTGCAGTCAATATATCAATGTTTGTCAAGTGTGTATTCTATGAGGTGCTTTTTATTGTAGTAGCTGTTTAGGTTGGAGTATATTACGTTTAATTTAACTATTGTTTATCGAAATTACTCTTTGCGTCACGTCGTCGGTAGGTTGTGTGGCGGGTACAAGGTGAGGGTTTCTCATGTTAAAGATAATGATGTATAATTTATTCCCGGCAAAAAATGGTTGTGTGTTGATTTCAAAATCGGTTGCGAAACGGCGGTGTAGTGTCTTTAATAATTCATCTCTTTTGGTGTTGGTAGGGTCGTTTAGTTCATGTCTGTAAGTATTGATTATAAAGTCGTGTGTTGTCATAGGTGCATGAATTCTTGAATTCTTAGTGATGGTGGTTGGTAGATCGGCGGACTTTTTGTTGCTTAATTTAATTTTAATTAATTAAAATTTAAATTTTACGTTGGGAAATCCATCAATGGGTTTGCTAGGATGTTTTGGGCACAGAGGAAACCATGTTACATGCTCAGTGCTGTTGCACGTTGCACATTTAGGAGGCAGTGGCGATTTACATAGATGGGTTTCATGTGCACCTGAACAATTTAAACATTTTTTGGGGGCAGTGCAATTTTCTGTGGAGTGTTCAAATGACTGGCATTTGCCACAAGGACGAGGGATGGGTGCAGGGGTATTACTAGGCGAGACGGGGTAGTGCTTGTTCATATAGAAGAGCCCGCCTGACGCTAGAAGTTTCTCGAAAGAAGCAACATCACTCGTTATGATTCGAATTAATCGACACGGTTTATTATGGGCCCTGGATATTATTCTCTTGCAGTATCGTATATTCAGGTTTAGATTCCAGTGCAGGTGAGTTGCAATGTCTTCATCTAATATTTCTAGTTCCACTTTTTCAATTACTGCAGAGTAAGAAGGAGGTCCAGGTGAGGTCGTTTTGGTTAGATGTTGAGGACGGTAGATCAAAACAATAATGGACAATTATTGCGACCAGAAATTGGAGTAAACGCTCTTAAAATTACGACTAGCAACTCAGACTTTCGGCAGTAATTTTTAACGATTTCTAAACGGTGCTCGTTCTTGAACTTCCCCATGATACAAATGTAAGCCTTGACTGACGTTTTGACTCTGACAAATCATAAAAAAGTTTGTAGGTTACGTTCCGTATTTTAAAACAAAATTGTTGTGTCCCTATTGAAAAACCCTTTATACAGATTCTATCTATTTTCTATTGAGTACTATCTTGATTGTGATTGCTATATAGATTGGAGATATCCTAGAATCTTACTACTAGAACTAAAAGCGTTTTTCTATCCAAATTCTAGATACTTTCTAGTTTCCAGATAGTCTCCATTCCTACTACTATAACTCAACCGTTTTTGTATCTAGATTCTACATACTTTCTAGATTCCAGATACTATCTAGTTTCTCACAACTATAACTCAACTGCTTTTCTATCTAGATTCTAGTACTTCCTAGATTCCAGGTACTATCCAGATTCTAGATACTATTTAGATTTTCTATCTATATTAAAAATACTATCTATATTCTAAGTAGTAACTTGATTCTTGATACTATCTAGATTCTGAATACTATCTAGATTCTACATATATACTAGGTTCTTATTATCATAACTCAAACGTTTCTCTTACAAGATTCTAGATACTTTAGATTCCAGGTATAGTTTAGATTCTAGATACTATCTAGATTTTCTCCCTTCGTCATTAATATTATAAATACTATCTATATTCAAGGTATTATCTAGATCAGTGTTCTTCAACCGGTGTTCCATGGAACCCTAGGGTTCCACTAAAACAACCAGGGGTTCCCCGAATCAATGCTAAAAAAATCTGAACTTTAACCGGCGCGGCGCCGCTCTCTGGAACACGTGTGTCGATTGGAGTTTCATATTGGAACTATTCATTTCAAGTCTTACAAATGCAAACGGTAGTAAGTTAATTATCTTATAATAAATTGAGTTTTGTTTTAACTTATCCTAAAATCCTTTAGAAATATAATGCAGAATTGACTTAAAACTGGGAAATTGGAATCAAAATCCAAAGAACAAGTTACTTGCTCTCTTGAAAATTCCACCAGTTTTCCTCCAACATTGGAGCTGACGGATAATATTGAAGAAGAAAATAAATCATGAACTACTAGCCGAAAAATACGAAAGTATGATGAAGATTTTTTGGATTTACCAGGATTGGTGATAAAAATGAGCCAAATGGGTTTTGTGTGCTATGTGAGCAAGTAGTCAACAACAGCAGTTTAAATCCTGCAAAGTTAGAGCGTCATTTGGAAAATAAATTTCTAAAGAAAATGTCTTGAACTACAGCAGAAAAAGAATGCATTTGAAAGGTATGTTCGTGATGATAATTAAAATGTTCTAAAAGCATCCTATTTAGTTAGTTTGCGCGAAGTTCATACGATTGCACAAAAATTATTTAAAGCTTGTACAAAAGATTTAATCAAATGCATGATGTAGTGAAAAAATTGCAAACAAAATTGACCTCGTCCCATTGTCTGATACGACGATTTCATGACGAATTAAAGATATGTCAGATTACTGCGAAGTGGAACTATAGTCCATTTTTTTAAAGAATGCAGTACAGGGAAGAAAGGAGTTATTTGACATTGTTCTCTGATTGGCTTAAATCGAGGAGAACTTCACACCGACGATATTTAATACTCCATCTCAACCTCATTTCTCTCCCTCCCGTTTCAGCTGTTAGTTGTCAATGGCTGCCATGTCAATTCACAATTATCATCTGATCTATTTGTATCATTTAGATTTTTTGCGTTTTTCTCCATTTAGTTATTTGTTGTATTTTATTACTACTGTTGCCATTTGGTGTATTTAATCAATAATAATGAGATATTAAATGAAACCATTAGTAAATTACCAATTTTATATTCAAGTAACTATATTTGCATTTAGCGCCAAATTTTGTAACTAGATTGAACATTTTTCATAGTGTAAATCAGGTTTCTAGTTACTGCATTCTTAAAAAAAATTGACTATAGTAAGTCGCTCGAAAAATCCTAAAGATGGATTCACTCTGCAAATGGACGAATCTACAGATGTGGCTGGATAAGCAATTTTGTTAGTTTTCGTGAGATCCAATTTCGAACACGAATCCAATTTTCATGAATATATGCTTTTTTGCGCAAAGCTCTGCCAACTCAAACAACAGGTGAAGAAAACATTCAATTTCTTGGAATTTATGTCATCATATATGCACTGATGGAGCTAAAGCTATAGTTGGTAGTATAAAGGGCGTAATAGCACGTTTAAAGAAACTAGTTTCAGACATCAAAGCCAGCCATTGCTGTCTTCATCGTCATGCTCGTCTCGGTGTTAAACGGACACCAAAAGCATTGCAGAAGTTCTCAATGAGGCCGTTAAGATGGTTAATTTCATCAAAATTCAGACCCTTAAATAACAGGGTATTTGCCCTATTGTACGATGATCTGAGAAACTCAAATAAAAATCTCCTTCTTCATACTGAAGTAAGATGGTTATCCAGTGGAAAGGTTCTGACCAGACTCTGGGAATTGCATAATGAAATTCGAATCTTTTTATCTAAACGTGAATTTTCTGGAAAACTTAATGACACTAATTGGCTTCAAAATCTAGCCTACCTTGCAGATATATTTTCGTACATGAACGAAGGTAATCTTTCACTTCAAGGACGAAATACTGCTGTTTTTAAGGTCAATAGCAAAGTAAACTCAATCAAATCGAAAATCAAGCATTGGGAGGAATGCACCCACCACCAAAAGTAATACAGAATGTATTTCTTATTTAAATGATTTCCTGGCAAACAGTAATATCGCATTCGGCCAGAATTTAAAAAATCATATTTTGGAACATTTAACGGGATTGCAAAAAACATTTTTGGATTATTTCCCCCCATTTGCAATAATTTAAGTTAAATCGAAAATTCTTTTTTCTGTCTGTAATGGACTCATAACCGCACTAATATGCGTGCGGTTATGGCTCGCCGAGTGCGACACAATTCTCTCAATATGTATCGTATTTAGAAATGGCATAAAAGGGCGCAAAACAGAAAAAACACTATAAAAAACTCGTTCGTAAGGCGTTTGTTTAGCACGTGTCCATTAGAAAACTCCTCGCTCCGCTCGTCGTTTTCCAAACTTGGACGCGTGCTGTAAACTCACACTTACTGAACTCGTCCTTAAATGTACTATTAATGAGTGTTGTGATGTGGATACCTTGCCAATTAAGGAAATAGAGCAATTTCTATATATATATATATGTACCGATACTGCATTACAATTTACATTTGGACCGGATGGCATTGCCCGGTTTTGGATAAAATTAAGGGAAGAATATCCGGAAATTTCCAAACGCGCGGTTAAGGAATTGATGCCTTTCGAAACAACCTATCTCTGTGAGAAATCCTTTTCCACATACGTCGCTATAAAAACTAGGTATAGAAATCGACTTGATGCCGAAAATGATATGCGTCTCCAATTAACACCGATTCAACCAGATATTGATAAATTATGCAGCCATAAACAAGCACAACGAAGTCATTATTATTTTTAAGATTTCTTTCTTTTGATTATAATTTCATTTCTATGTATGTATAGTACAAATATTTTATATTATATATGAAGTTATAATTTTGTTTGAATAAATGCAAATTTATTTATTATGAGAGTCTTCCAAAATGTCTATAAGAATTGCAAGGACGAACCTTGTTCGTAACATGTAAGGCGATTCCCCCCTTAATCAAAGTGCTACTAAACAGAGGGTTCCATAAAAAGAAAATTCTCAAAAAAGGGTTCCACGGTACGACAAAGGTTGAAGAACACTGATCTAGATTATGGACACTATCTAGATTCTAGATATTTTTACTACCATAACTCAACTGTTTTTCTTTTATCAAAAGTTTTGATACCTTCTGGATTCCAGGTACCCTCTATATTCTAGATACTATCTAGATTTTAGATATTCTTAGCACTATATCTAAATACACATTTTAAGTAACTAGTACTAAAACTACAAAATCTTACAAATAGACTTAATAAAGACGGAACAAAGCTTGAATATATAAATATACTCAACCTTTCCGGAACTCTATAATACTAATGAGTCTTTTTAGGACTACCAAAAACAAATCTCGTATGAAATTTGTCAGTTATTCTATAGCTTTCAGTCCACCTTCGTGGCACTCAACAAAAACCATAAAAATAACATTGATTTTTAAGATCATGTCTTTCCGATACCTTGAGTGGATAGCCATCTGTGGACGCGTTTCGAGATTTATCTCTCATCAGCACAGCTTTGCTTCCATGAACGATATTTTGTAAATCACTCACTTGAAATCCCATGTGTTGATTAGGGTTAGATGTTTTTAATTTTGACATTTTGTGAGAGAGACATGAACTTAGCAGGTTATTGATATAAATGATAAATTTTGAATTGGTAAAACAAGGGATTTCAAGTGATAATTTAAATCTCGAAACGCGTCCACAGATGGCTATCCACTCAAGGTATCGGAAAGACATGATCTTAAAAATCAATGTTATTTTTATAGTTTTTGTTGAGTGCCACGAAGGTGGACTGAAAGCTATAGAATAACTGACAAATTTCATACGAGATTTGTTTTTGGTAGTCCTAAAAAGACTCATTAGTATTATAGAGTTCCGGAAAGGTTGAGTATATTTATATATTCAAGCTTTGTTCCGTCTTTATTAAGTTTATCTGATTATCTATAATGTTGTATGGTTTTACCAATTCAAAATCTTACAAATAGATCTGTAATATTATAGATTTAGTAGATTTATTTATTCAATTTAAAGCTCATAAGGAGTGTTCTAATGGAATATATTCCACTCGTTTCTTGCAGATCAATTAAAACCAGATAAGAATTGATAAGATAAGACATGATTAGAGTAGACGAAACACGACCAAACTAGACTAGAGAAAACTTATCAAGATTAGATAAGTATGGATAAGATTAGACAGAATTTCAAAATATCAGAAGTTAGACAAAATTAGACAAGTTTAGCCAAGACTAGATAACACTCAACAAGACTAGACATGAGAAGACAAAATCAAATGAGAATACACAAGGCAAGAGGAGACCAGGGAAAACTGCATAGGACTAGACAGGACTAAAGAAGACTAGATAGGAGTATAACAGAATAAGTAAGTCTAACTCAAGAATGCACAAGGTATTTACAAATCTTGGAAATCAAAAGGTTTCCGTTTACTGTTTAAAATTATTTCCTCAAAATTGAATTAAATTGCAGTTAAGTATTTGTTAGTAGCTCGTTATTAATATACTTATTTAAATAATTTGTAAATACAGAAAATGTTCAAGGACAGTTTGTAATTCAATTTCTAATATTTTGCAGTTTTCATAAATAATTCATACAAAAACTTTATCTATGGCTGCGGAATCGGATAATTGGTGTCGAGACGATCCGCTATCAGCCGATATTTCAATACTTCATACAATTTACAATTCAAAATAAAAGATTAAACTTTTCAATGCCGTTGAACGACGTTCGCAATTTAAATTTAGTCAATAACAACAAACGCAAGAAGTAAACTATACAGGGTCTACCAGGGTCTAACTATTATGATTTACTAATATGGAATAAGCTCGTCTAGTCTTGTCCGTAGTCTTGCTTGTCCAGTCTTGTTTGTCTAGTCGTGTCTGTTTAGTCCAGTCTGTCCAGTCTTGTCTGTTTAGACTTGCCTGTCTAGTCTTGTCTGTTTAGTCTTGTCCGTCTAGTCTTATCTGTCCGGTCGTGTCTGTCTACTCTTATTTATCTAGCGTTCTCTGTCTAGTCTTGTCTATCTACTTTTATCTATTCTAGTCTTGTCTGTCCAATCTAGTCTTGTCTATCTAGTCTTGTCTTCCTAGTTTTGTCTATCTAGACTTATCTCTCTAGTCTTGTCTCTCAAAACTTGTCCGTCTAGTCTTGTCTGCCTAGTCTTCTCTGTCTCGGGAGACCCGGGTTCGAATCCTGGTCGGGGAGGCGACAACTAGGGCGGTTTTCATTAACCGTCCGGGCTGCCCACCCTGAATGAATGCAATATTTGCGATACCGGGGTGGCGCATACTAAAAGCCAAGGTGGAATAGGGGATTTGGTGAGTCTTCTCTGTCTACTCTTAATTGTCATATTTTGTCTGTCCATTCGCGTCTATCTAGTCTTATCCGTCTAATCTTATCTAGTGTTGTCTGTCTAGTGTTATCTGTCTACTCTTGTTTATCTATCCTTGAGCATGTATTCTTGTATGTTTTGTCTGGTTTCTGTAGCCTCGACCGACAACTCTTTCCATTTATTCTATTTACGCTGTCGTGTTAAAAAACTAAGTGTGGAATAAATTATTAAGACAAATTCCTGCTTTCATTTGCAGCAATTTCCGTGACGAATTAGTCTAAACGAAACGAGTGCACTTATTATCTGTCTCACCAGGCAGGCAACGGGCAGTCCACAAGCGCGGAAAATTCTGTTACGCAATACATCCATATTTTTTCGTGCACTTATCGTACTTCCGTTCGCGCTAAATCCCAATCTCCAATAAACAAATTTATCTGCAGAGACGCGAAGCAAAATCCAAACGCAACAAGTGAAGCTGCTTTGTTTTTAAATTAGCGCTTTGGTACGCGTATCACTGACTTAATCGACGGCACTAACAAACAAACTGCTCGTTTATTCCACGATAAGATATTGTTTTCTTTGTTGAAACTTTTTAAATACTTCCACTAACTAGCGCACAATGCGATTAGCTAACGATCAATAACTAATTGTGTTATTATCGGAAGGAACGTTAAGGTTTATTTGCAACGGTTTCGGTGGCAAACTCGACCGCTGTTCACTTTCGTTTAGAACAAAATCATTCCAGCAAAAGTATTTTATGTATCGTACCCGTACAGGGAAAAAATGTAACGCGAAGGAAAAGAGAAAGGTGCTGGGAAATGATTTCTTCTAGTTTCAGCCAAGAGAAAATTTCAAGGAAAAATGTTTTTTTGACAAGACTCGACAGACAAGACTAGACAGACAAGACTAGACAGACAAGACTAGACAGACAAGACTAGACAGACAAGACTAGACAGACAAGACTAGACAGACAAGACTAGACAGACAAGACTAGACAGACAAGACTAGACAGACAAGACTAGACAGACAAGACTAGACAGACAAGACTAGACAGACAAGACTAGACAGACAAGACTAGACAGACAAGACTAGACAGACAAGACTAGACAGACAAGACTAGACAGACAAGACTAGACAGACAAGACTAGACAGACAAGACTAGACAGACAAGACTAGACAGACAAGACTAGACAGACAAGACTAGACAGACAAGACTAGACAGACAAGACTAGACAGACAAGACTAGACAGACAAGACTAGACAGACAAGACTAGACAGACAAGACTAGACAGACAAGACTAGACAGACAAGACTAGACAGACAAGACTAGACAGACAAGACTAGACAGACAAGACTAGACAGACAAGACTAGACAGACAAGACTAGACAGACAAGACTAGACAGACAAGACTAGACAGACAAGACTAGACAGACAAGACTAGACAGACAAGACTAGACAGACAAGACTAGACAGACAAGACTAGACAGACAAGACTAGACAGACAAGACTAGACAGACAAGACTAGACAGACAAGACTAGACAGACAAGACTAGACAGACAAGACTAGACAGACAAGACTAGACAGACAAGACTAGACAGACAAGACTAGACAGACAAGACTAGACAGACAAGACTAGACAGACAAGACTAGACAGACAAGACTAGACAGACAAGACTAGACAGACAAGACTAGACAGACAAGACTAGACAGACAAGACTAGACAGACAAGACTAGACAGACAAGACTAGACAGACAAGACTAGACAGACAAGACTAGACAGACAAGACTAGACAGACAAGACTAGACAGACAAGACTAGACAGACAAGACTAGACAGACAAGACTAGACAGACAAGACTAGACAGACAAGACTAGACAGACAAGACTAGACAGACAAGACTAGACAGACAAGACTAGACAGACAAGACTAGACAGACAAGACTAGACAGACAAGACTAGACAGACAAGACTAGACAGACAAGACTAGACAGACAAGACTAGACAGACAAGACTAGACAGACAAGACTAGACAGACAAGACTAGACAGACAAGACTAGACAGACAAGACTAGACAGACAAGACTAGACAGACAAGACTAGACAGACAAGACTAGACAGACAAGACTAGACAGACAAGACTAGACAGACAAGACTAGACAGACAAGACTAGACAGACAAGACTAGACAGACAAGACTAGACAGACAAGACTAGACAGACAAGACTAGACAGACAAGACTAGACAGACAAGACTAGACAGACAAGACTAGACAGACAAGACTAGACAGACAAGACTAGACAGACAAGACTAGACAGACAAGACTAGACAGACAAGACTAGACAGACAAGACTAGACAGACAAGACTAGACAGACAAGACTAGACAGACAAGACTAGACAGACAAGACTAGACAGACAAGACTAGACAGACAAGACTAGACAGACAAGACTAGACAGACAAGACTAGACAGACAAGACTAGACAGACAAGACTAGACAGACAAGACTAGACAGACAAGACTAGACAGACAAGACTAGACAGACAAGACTAGACAGACAAGACTAGACAGACAAGACTAGACAGACAAGACTAGACAGACAAGACTAGACAGACAAGACTAGACAGACAAGACTAGACAGACAAGACTAGACAGACAAGACTAGACAGACAAGACTAGACAGACAAGACTAGACAGACAAGACTAGACAGACAAGACTAGACAGACAAGACTAGACAGACAAGACTAGACAGACAAGACTAGACAGACAAGACTAGACAGACAAGACTAGACAGACAAGACTAGACAGACAAGACTAGACAGACAAGACTAGACAGACAAGACTAGACAGACAAGACTAGACAGACAAGACTAGACAGACAAGACTAGACAGACAAGACTAGACAGACAAGACTAGACAGACAAGACTAGACAGACAAGACTAGACAGACAAGACTAGACAGACAAGACTAGACAGACAAGACTAGACAGACAAGACTAGACAGACAAGACTAGACAGACAAGACTAGACAGACAAGACTAGACAGACAAGACTAGACAGACAAGACTAGACAGACAAGACTAGACAGACAAGACTAGACAGACAAGACTAGACAGACAAGACTAGACAGACAAGACTAGACAGACAAGACTAGACAGACAAGACTAGACAGACAAAGACTAGACAGACCACGACTAGACAGACCAAGAACTAGACAGACAAGACTAGACAGACAAGACTAGACAGACAAGACTAGACAGACAAGACTAGACAGACAAGACTAGACAGACAAGACTAGACAGACAAGACTAGCCAGACAAGACTAGACAGGCAAGACTAGAGAGACAAGATTAGAAATGACAAGACTAGACAGACAAGACAAGACAGACAAGACTAGACAGACAAGACTAGACAGACAAGACTAGACAAACAAGACTAGATAGACAAGACAAGACAGACAAGACTAGACAGACAAGACTAGACAGACAAGACTAGACAGACAAGACTAGACAGACAAGACTAGACAGACAAGACTAGACAGACAAGACTAGACAGACAAGACTAGACAGACAAGACTAGACAGACAAGATTAGACAGACAAGACTAGCCAGACAAGACTAGACAAGCAAGACTAGAGAGACAAGATTAGAAATAACAAGACTAGACAGACAAGACTAGACAGACAAGGCTAGACAGACAAGACTAGACAGACAAGACTAGACAGACAAGACTAGACAGACAAGACTAGACAGACAAGAGTAGACAGACAAGACTAGACAGACAAGACTAGACAGACAAGACTAGACAGACAAGACTAGACAGACAAGACTAGACAGACAAGACTAGACAGACAAGACTAGACAGACAAGACTAGACAGGCAAGACTAGACAGACAAGACTAGACAGACAGATTAAATAGACAAGACTAGACAAACAAGACTAGATAGATAAGACTAGACAGACAAGACTAGACAGACAAGACTAGACAGACAAGACTAGACAGACAAGACTAGCCAGACAAGACTAGACAGGCAAGACTAGAGAGACAAGATTAGAAATGACAAGACTAGACAGACAAGACAAGACAGACAAGACTAGACAGACAAGACTAGACAGACAAGACTAGACAAACAAGACTAGATAGACAAGACAAGACAGACAAGACTAGACAGACAAGACTAGACAGACAAGACTAGACAGACAAGACTAGACAGACAAGACTAGACAGACAAGACTAGACAGACAAGACTAGACAGACAAGACTAGACAGACAAGATTAGACAGACAAGACTAGCCAGACAAGACTAGACAAGCAAGACTAGAGAGACAAGATTAGAAATAACAAGACTAGACAGACAAGACTAGACAGACAAGACTAGACAGACAAGACTAGACAGACAAGACTAGACAGACAAGACTAGACAGACAAGACTAGACAGACAAGACTAGACAGACAAGACAAGGCAGGCAAGACAAGGCAGATAGGACTATATAGACAGATAATACCAGTTAGAAAAGACTAGACAGACAAGGCTAGATAGATAATACTAGACTGACGAGAATAGACAGACATGGCCATACGGGGAAGTCTAGACTATCAAGACTAGACAGATAGAGCTAGACACACAAGGCTAGACAGACAAGACCAGACAGACAAGAGTAGTCAGACAAGACTAGAGAGACAATGACAGGCAGATAAAACTATACAGACAAAACTTCCTGCGATAAAGTTTTAATATGTTTATCGCAAGGAAAGCATTCCACCTGTCGTTGTCTACACGCCTACTGCGCACTAAATTAGCTTCCTTAATGAGTTTTGCAAAAATATCAACGGATATTTGCGCTATACAAAAACAAATTAATTAAAAGTTTGTTATCAATTTTAAAACCCATGAAAAATAATATTAATTACAACCTAGCTTATGTAATTTTGACTGTCTAGCCTTGACTGTTTAGTCTTGTCTGTCTAGTCTTGTCTATCTAGTCTTGTCTGTCTAGTCTTGTCCGTCTAGTCTTGTCTGTCTAGTCTTGTCTGTCTAGTCTTGTCCGTCTAGTCTTGTCTGTCTAGTCTTGTCTGTCTAGTCTTGTCTGTCTAGTCTTGTCTGTCTAGTCTTGTCTGTCTAGTCTTGTCTGTCTAGTCTTGTCTGTCTAGTCTTGTCTGTCTAGTCTTGTCTGTCTAGTCTTGTCTGTCTAGTCTTGTCTGTCTAGTCTTGTCTGTCTAGTCTTGTCTGTCTAGTCTTGTCTGTCTAGTTTTGTCTGTCTAGTCTTGTCTGTCTAGTCTTGTCTGTCTAGTCTTGTCTGTCTAGTCTTGTCTGTCTAGTCTTGTCTGTCTAGTCTTGTCTGTCTAGTCTTGTCTGTCTAGTCTTGTCTGTCTAGTCTTGTCTGTCTAGTCTTGTCTGTCTAGTCTTGTCTGTCTAGTCTTGTCTGTCTAGTCTTGTCTGTCTAGTCTTGTCTGTCTAGTCTTGTCTGTCTAGTCTTGTCTGTCTAGTCTTGTCTGTCTAGTCTTGTCTGTCTAGTCTTGTCTGTCTAGTCTTGTCTGTCTAGTCTTGTCTGTCTAGTCTTGTCTGTCTAGTCTTGTCTGTCTAGTCTTGTCTGTCTAGTCTTGTCTGTCTAGTCTTGTCTGTCTAGTCTTGTCTGTCTAGTCTTGTCTGTCTAGTCTTGTCTGTCTAGTCTTGTCTGTCTAGTCTTGTCTGTCTAGTCTTGTCTGTCTAGTCTTGTCTGTCTAGTCTTGTCTGTCTAGTCTTGTCTGTCTAGTCTTGTCTGTCTAGTCTTGTCTGTCTAGTCTTGTCTGTCTAGTCTTGTCTGTCTAGTCTTGTCTGTCTAGTCTTGTCTGTCTAGTCTTGTCTGTCTAGTCTTGTCTGTCTAGTCTTGTCTGTCTAGTCTTGTCTGTCTAGTCTTGTCTGTCTAGTCTTGTCTGTCTAGTCTTGTCTGTCTAGTCTTGTCTGTCTAGTCTTGTCTGTCTAGTCTTGTCTGTCTAGTCTTGTCTGTCTAGTCTTGTCTGTCTAGTCTTGTCTGTCTAGTCTTGTCTGTCTAGTCTTGTCTGTCTAGTCTTGTCTGTCTAGTCTTGTCTGTCTAGTCTTGTCTGTCTAGTCTTGTCTGTCTAGTCTTGTCTGTCTAGTCTTGTCTGTCTAGTCTTGTCTGTCTAGTCTTGTCTGTCTAGTCTTGTCTGTCTAGTCTTGTCTGTCTAGTCTTGTCTGTCTAGTCTTGTCTGTCTAGTCTTGTCTGTCTAGTCTTGTCTGTCTAGTCTTGTCTGTCTAGTCTTGTCTGTCTAGTCTTGTCTGTCTAGTCTTGTCTGTCTAGTCTTGTCTGTCTAGTCTGGTCTGTCTATTCTTATCTCTCTACTTTTGTCAAGATTACTTAAATAACTTACCAATTAGTGTCACTTGATTATTAGGATTAGTAGATAAGAACCGAAACGCAGAAAACACAAACACGCAGCGGCAGCGTTGCGAATTAAATTCGAACAATGCGGCCAAAGATGGATAAAAAAAACAATTGCGAATAAAAAAAAAACTAGTCGGCGTAGCGAGTTTAGTCGGGGAAAAAATCTATGAACCTGTCTCTGGAGACGATAGGTGCGGTTTTCTTGACCGTTTTACCTGCCGATTAGCCGGACTACATCTTTAATACACACTTATAGCCGCAGACGAGCCGTCCGGCTTTCGCCTGCTTTTTAATTTATCTCTTGATTATTGCCAGCGCGGAGTCAAAGTCCTCGCCAAATTTACAACTATCCCAATATTTACAGTTCCACGCCTAATTTATATCGATTTTTTGCATTTACTCGCAACAACAAATTATTAAATAGACGAAACGTATTAAACCACCACAATAGTTAAATATTTTAAACTACAATGACAAATATCCATACTGACTAGACAAACAATACTAGACCTAGAAGATAAGAAAGACAAGACAGACAAGACTAGACAGACAAGACTAGACAGACAAGACTAGACAGACAAGACTAGACAGACAAGACTAGACAGACAAGACTAGACAGACAAGATTAGACAGACAAGACTAGCCAGACAAGACTAGACAAGCAAGACTAGAGAGACAAGATTAGAAATACAAGACTAGACAGACAAGACTAGACAGACAAGGCTAGACAGACAAGACTAGACAGACAAGACTAGACAGACAAGACTAGACAGACAAGACTAGACAGACAAGACTAGACAGACAAGACTAGACAGACAAGACTAGACAGACAAGACTAGACAGACAAGACTAGACAGACAAGACTAGACAGACAAGACTAGACAGACAAGACTAGACAGACAAGACTAGACAGACAAGACTAGACAGACAAGACTAGACAGACAAGACTAGACAGACAAGACTAGACAGACAAGACTAGACAGACAAGACTAGACAGACAAGACTAGACAGACAAGACTAGACAGACAAGACTAGACAGACAAGACTAGACAGACAAGACTAGACAGACAAGACTAGACAGACAAGACTAGACAGACAAGACTAGACAGACAAGACTAGACAGACAAGACTAGACAGACAAGACTAGACAGACAAGACTAGACAGACAAGACTAGACAGACAAGACTAGACAGACAAGACTAGACAGACAAGACTAGACAGACAAGACTAGACAGACAAGACTAGACAGACAAGACTAGACAGACAAGACTAGACAGACAAGACTAGACAGACAAGACTAGACAGACAAGACTAGACAGACAAGACTAGACAGACAAGACTAGACAGACAAGACTAGACAGACAAGACTAGACAGACAAGACTAGACAGACAAGACTAGACAGACAAGACTAGACAGACAAGACTAAATAGACAAGACTAGACAGACAAGACTAGACAGATAAGACTAGACAGACAAGACTAGACAGACAAGACTAGACAGACAAGACGAGACAGACAAGACTAGACAGACAAGACTAGACAGACAAGACTAGACAGACAAGACTAGACAGACAAGACTAGACAGACAAGACTAGACAGACAAGACTAGACAGACAAGACTAGACAGACAAGACTAGACAGACAAGACTAGACAGACAAGACTAGACAGACAAGACTAGACAGACAAGACTAGACAGACAAGACTAGACAGACAAGACTAGACAGACAAGACTAGACAGACAAGACTAGACAGACAAGACTAGACAGACAAGACTAGACAGACAAGACTAGACAGACAAGACTAGACAGACAAGACTAGACAGACAAGACTAGACAGACAAGACTAGACAGACAAGACTAGACAGACAAGACTAGACAGACAAGACTAGACAGACAAGACTAGACAGACAAGACTAGACAGACAAGACTAGACAGACAAGACTAGACAGACAAGACTAGACAGACAAGACTAGACAGACAAGACTAGACAGACAAGACTAGACAGACAAGACTAGACAGACAAGACTAGACAGACAAGACTAGACAGACAGGACTAGACAGACAAGACTAGACAGACAAGACTAGACAGACAAGACTAGACAGACAAGACTAGACAGACAAGACTAGACAGACAAGACTAGACAGACAAGACTAGACAGACAAGACTAGACAGACAAGACTAGACAGACAAGACTAGACAGACAAGACTAGACAGACAAGACTAGACAGACAAGACTAGACAGACAAGACTAGACAGACAAGACTAGACAGACAAGACTAGACAGACAAGACTAGACAGACAAGACTAGACAGACAAGACTAGACAGACAAGACTAGACAGACAAGACTAGACAGACAAGACTAGACAGACAAGACTAGACAGACAAGACTAGACAGACAAGACTAGACAGACAAGACTAGACAGACAAGACTAGACAGACAAGACTAGACAGACAAGACTAGACAGACAAGACTAGACAGACAAGACTAGACAGACAACACTAGACAGACAAGACTAGACAGACAAGACTAGACAGACAAGACTAGACAGACAAGACTAGCCAGACAAGACTAGACAGGCAAGACTAGAGAGACAAGATTAGAAATGACAAGACTAGACAGACAAGACAAGACAGACAAGACTAGACAGACAAGACTAGACAGACAAGACTAGACAAACAAGACTAGATAGACAAGACAAGACAGACAAGACTAGACAGACAAGACTAGACAGACAAGACTAGACAGACAAGACTAGACAGACAAGACTAGACAGACAAGACTAGACAGACAAGACTAGACAGACAAGACTAGACAGACAAGACTAGACAGACAAGACTAGACAGACAAGATTAGACAGACAAGACTAGCCAGACAAGACTAGACAAGCAAGACTAGAGAGACAAGATTAGAAATAACAAGACTAGACAGACAAGACTAGACAGACAAGGCTAGACAGACAAGACTAGACAGACAAGACTAGACAGACAAGACTAGACAGACAAGACTAGACAGACAAGAGTAGACAGACAAGACTAGACAGACAAGACTAGACAGACAAGACTAGACAGACAAGACTAGACAGACAAGACTAGACAGACAAGACTAGACAGACAAGACTAGACAGACAAGACTAGACAGGCAAGACTAGACAGACAAGACTAGACAGACAGGTTAAATAGACAAGACTAGACAAACAAGACTAGATAGATAAGACTAGACAGACAAGACTAGACAGACAAGACTAGACAGACAAGACTAGACAGACAAGACTAGCCAGACAAGACTAGACAGGCAAGACTAGAGAGACAAGATTAGAAATGACAAGACTAGACAGACAAGACAAGACAGACAAGACTAGACAGACAAGACTAGACAGACAAGACTAGACAAACAAGACTAGATAGACAAGACAAGACAGACAAGACTAGACAGACAAGACTAGACAGACAAGACTAGACAGACAAGACTAGACAGACAAGACTAGACAGACAAGACTAGACAGACAAGACTAGACAGACAAGACTAGACAGACAAGATTAGACAGACAAGACTAGCCAGACAAGACTAGACAAGCAAGACTAGAGAGACAAGATTAGAAATAACAAGACTAGACAGACAAGACTAGACAGACAAGGCTAGACAGACAAGACTAGACAGACAAGACTAGACAGACAAGACTAGACAGACAAGACTAGACAGACAAGACAAGGCAGGCAAGACAAGGCAGATAGGACTATATAGACAGATAATACCAGTTAGAAAAGACTAGACAGACAAGGCTAGATAGATAATACTAGACTGACGAGAATAGACAGACATGGCCATACGGGGAAGTCTAGACTATCAAGACTAGACAGATAGAGCTAGACACACAAGGCTAGACAGACAAGACTAGACAGACAAGACTAGACAGACTAGACTAGACAGACAAGACTAGACAGACAAGACTAGACAGACAAGACTAGACAGACAAGAGTAGACAGACAAGACTAGACAGACAAGACTAGACAGACAAGACTAGACAGACAAGACTAGACAGACAAGACTAGACAGACAAGACTAGACAGACAAGACTAGACAGACAAGACTAGACAGGCAAGACTAGACAGACAAGACTAGACAGACAGGTTAAATAGACAAGACTAGACAAACAAGACTAGATAGATAAGACTAGACAGACAAGACTAGACAGACAAGACTCTACAGACTAGAGAGACTAACTAGACAGACAAGACTAGACAGACAAGACTAGCCAGACAAGACTAGACAGGCAAGACTAGAGAGACAAGATTAGAAATGACAAGACTAGACAGACAAGACAAGACAGACAAGACTAGACAGACAAGACTAGACAGACAAGACTAGACAAACAAGACTAGATAGACAAGACAAGACAGACAAGACTAGACAGACAAGACTAGACAGACAAGACTAGACAGACAAGACTAGACAGACAAGACTAGACAGACAAGACTAGACAGACAAGACTAGACAGACAAGACTAGACAGACAAGATTAGACAGACAAGACTAGCCAGACAAGACTAGACAAGCAAGACTAGAGAGACAAGATTAGAAATAACAAGACTAGACAGACAAGACTAGACAGACAAGGCTAGACAGACAAGACTAGACAGACAAGACTAGACAGACAAGACTAGACAGACAAGACTAGACAGACAAGACTAGACAGACAAGACAAGGCAGGCAAGACAAGGCAGATAGGACTATATAGACAGATAATACCAGTTAGAAAAGACTAGACAGACAAGGCTAGATAGATAATACTAGACTGACGAGAATAGACAGACATGGCCATACGGGGAAGTCTAGACTATCAAGACTAGACAGATAGAGCTAGACACACAAGGCTAGACAGACAAGACCAGACAGACAAGAGTAGTCAGACAAGACTAGAGAGACAATGACAGGCAGATAAAACTATACAGACAAAACTTCCTGCGATAAAGTTTTAATATGTTTATCGCAAGGAAAGCATTCCACCTGTCGTTGTCTACACGCCTACTGCGCACTAAATTAGCTTCCTTAATGAGTTTTGCAAAAATATCAACGGATATTTGCGCTATACAAAAACAAATTAATTAAAAGTTTGTTATCAATTTTAAAACCCATGAAAAATAATATTAATTACAACCTAGCTTATGTAATTTTGACTGTCTAGCCTTGACTGTTTAGTCTTGTCTGTCTAGTCTTGTCTATCTAGTCTTGTCTGTCTAGTCTTGTCCGTCTAGTCTTGTCTGTCTAGTCTTGTCTGTCTAGTCTTGTCCGTCTAGTCTTGTCTGTCTAGTCTTGTCTGTCTAGTCTTGTCTGTCTAGTCTTGTCTGTCTAGTCTTGTCTGTCTAGTCTTGTCTGTCTAGTCTTGTCTGTCTAGTCTTGTCTGTCTAGTCTTGTCTGTCTAGTCTTGTCTGTCTAGTGTTGTCTGTCTAGTCTTGTCTGTCTAGTCTTGTCTGTCTAGTCTTGTCTGTCTAGTCTTGTCTGTCTAGTCTTGTCTGTCTAGTCTTGTCTGTCTAGTCTTGTCTGTCTAGTCTTGTCTGTCTAGTCTTGTCTGTCTAGTCTTGTCTGTCTAGTCTTGTCTGTCTAGTCTTGTCTGTCTAGTCTTGTCTGTCTAGTCTTGTCTGTCTAGTCTTGTCTGTCTAGTCTTGTCTGTCTAGTCTTGTCTGTCTAGTCTTGTCTGTCTAGTCTTGTCTGTCTAGTCTTGTCTGTCTAGTCTTGTCTGTCTAGTCTTGTCTGTCTAGTCTTGTCTGTCTAGTCTTGTCTGTCTAGTCTTGTCTGTCTAGTCTTGTCTGTCTAGTCTTGTCTGTCTAGTCTTGTCTGTCTAGTCTTGTCTGTCTAGTCTTGTCTGTCTAGTCTTGTCTGTCTAGTCTTGTCTGTCTAGTCTTGTCTGTCTAGTCTTGTCTGTCTAGTCTTGTCTGTCTAGTCTTGTCTGTCTAGTCTTGTCTGTCTAGTCTTGTCTGTCTAGTCTTGTCTGTCTAGTCTTGTCTGTCTAGTCTTGTCTGTCTAGTCTTGTCTGTCTAGTCTTGTCTGTCTAGTCTTGTCTGTCTAGTCTTGTCTGTCTAGTCTTGTCTGTCTAGTCTTGTCTGTCTAGTCTTGTCTGTCTAGTCTTGTCTGTCTAGTCTTGTCTGTCTAGTCTTGTCTGTCTAGTCTTGTCTGTCTAGTCTTGTCTGTCTAGTCTTGTCTGTCTAGTCTTGTCTGTCTAGTCTTGTCTGTCTAGTCTTGTCTGTCTAGTCTTGTCTGTCTAGTCTTGTCTGTCTAGTCTTGTCTGTCTAGTCTTGTCTGTCTAGTCTTGTCTGTCTAGTCTTGTCTGTCTAGTCTTGTCTGTCTAGTCTTGTCTGTCTAGTCTTGTCTGTCTAGTCTTGTCTGTCTAGTCTTGTCTGTCTAGTCTTGTCTGTCTAGTCTTGTCTGTCTAGTCTTGTCTGTCTAGTCTTGTCTGTCTAGTCTTGTCTGTCTAGTCTTGTCTGTCTAGTCTTGTCTGTCTAGTCTTGTCTGTCTAGTCTTGTCTGTCTAGTCTTGTCTGTCTAGTCTTGTCTGTCTAGTCTTGTCTGTCTAGTCTTGTCTGTCTAGTCTGGTCTGTCTATTCTTATCTCTCTACTTTTGTCAAGATTACTTAAATAACTTACCAATTAGTGTCACTTGATTATTAGGATTAGTAGATAAGAACCGAAACGCAGAAAACACAAACACGCAGCGGCAGCGTTGCGAATTAAATTCGAACAATGCGGCCAAAGATGGATAAAAAAAACAATTGCGAATAAAAAAAAAACTAGTCGGCGTAGCGAGTTTAGTCGGGGAAAAAATCTATGAACCTGTCTCTGGAGACGATAGGTGCGGTTTTCTTGACCGTTTTACCTGCCGATTAGCCGGACTACATCTTTAATACACACTTATAGCCGCAGACGAGCCGTCCGGCTTTCGCCTGCTTTTTAATTTATCTCTTGATTATTGCCAGCGCGGAGTCAAAGTCCTCGCCAAATTTACAACTATCCCAATATTTACAGTTCCACGCCTAATTTATATCGATTTTTTGCATTTACTCGCAACAACAAATTATTAAATAGACGAAACGTATTAAACCACCACAATAGTTAAATATTTTAAACTACAATGACAAATATCCATACTGACTAGACAAACAATACTAGACCTAGAAGATAAGAAAGACAAGACAGACAAAACTAGACAGACAAGACTAGATAAGCAGGACTAGACGGACAAGACTAGACAAGACTAGACAAGCAAGACTAGACAAGCAACACTAGACGGACAAGACTAGACAAGCTGCCTGGTCTCTTGCCTGGTCTTGTCTGATTTTGTCTGCTCTTGTCTTGTCTGCTCTTGTATGTTCTTTTCTGATCTTGTCTGGTCTTGTCTATCCTTGCCTAGTCTTGTCTGATCTTGTTTGGTCTTGTCTGGTCTTATCTGATCTGGTCTGGTCTTCTCTGCTCTTGTCTGGTCATATCTGGTCATGTCTGGAGTTATTGAGGTTCTGTGTTGATATCTATATTCATCTGTGTCGACGTCTCTTTTCATCTGTAATGATGTCTGTATTGATATGTAGAGATATCCTCTTTCATCTGTGATGGCGTGTTAGAATGTATCTTGTTAGAATCTATAAATACAAGGATTTCTCTTTACATTTAATTATCCTTATTAACAATTCTCAATGTTTTAGTGTTGGTGCAGGATACAGGACAAGAGGTGTTTACGAATATGTTAGAAGATGCCTTGAAGACGAGCAATTTGCCGGCGAAGTTCGACTTGGTGTTGGTGCAACTGGAAGAGGAAGGCAACGCGTTCGATCAAAGTAAGAATGCGATTATTAAAGCAATTAGTTGTGAAGAGACGCAATAGAGCAACACAAATAGAAAAGGAATTTCGCAAACTGTGTAGTAAATATTATTCGCCGCTTTCCGTCTGCTTTTGTTTTGTATTTTTTAAATGCTTATTAATAATTCATATATTGCAAATATTAATTTATTTTAATCATTAATTTCTAATCGACTTTTATCCCACTCACTTCCTCTACAGACTAGGAACTCGCCATCCAGGCAAGACTATACAGACAAGACTAGACAGACAAGACTAGACAGACAAGACTAGACATACAAGACTAGACAAACAAGACTAGACAGACAAGACTAGACAGACAAGACTAGACAGACAAGACTAGACAGACAAGACTAGACAGACAAGACTAGACAGACAAGACTAGACAGACAAGAATAGACAGACAAGACTAGACAGACAAGACTAGACAGACAAGACTAGACAGATAAGACTAGACAGACAAGACTAGACAGACAAGACTAGACAGACAAGACTAGACAGACAAGACTAGACAGACAAGACTAGACAGACAAGACTAGACAGACAAGACTAGACAGACAAGACTAGACAGACAAGACTAGACAGACAAGACTAGACAGACAAGACTAGACAGACAAGACTAGACAGACAAGACTAGACAGACAAGACTAGACAGACAAGACTAGACAGACAAGACTAGACAGACAAGACTAGACAGACAAGACTAGACAGACAAGACTAGACAGACAAGACTAGACAGACAAGACTAGACAGACAAGACTAGACAGACAAGACTAGACAGACAAGACTAGACAGACAAGACTAGACAGACAAGACTAGACAGACAAGACTAGACAGACAAGACTAGACAGACAAGACTAGACAGACAAGACTAGACAGACAAGACTAGACAGACAAGACTAGACAGACAAGACTAGACAGACAAGACTAGACAGACAAGACTAGACAGACAAGACTAGACAGACAAGACTAGACAGACAAGACTAGACAGACAAGACTAGACAGACAAGACTAGACAGACAAGACTAGACAGACAAGACTAGACAGACAAGACTAGACAGACAAGACTAGACAGACAAGACTAGACAGACAAGACTAGACAGACAAGACTAGACAGACAAGACTAGACAGACAAGACTAGACAGACAAGACTAGACAGACAAGACTAGACAGACAAGACTAGACAGACAAGACTAGACAGACAAGACTAGACAGACAAGACTAGACAGACAAGACTAGACAGACAAGACTAGACAGACAAGACTAGACAGACAAGACTAGACAGACAAGACTAGACAGACAAGACTAGACAGACAAGACTAGACAGACAAGACTAGACAGACAAGACTAGACAGACAAGACTAGACAGACAAGACTAGACAGACAAGACTAGACAGACAAGACTAGACAGACAAGACTAGACAGACAAGACTAGACAGACAAGACTAGACAGACAAGACTAGACAGACAAGACTAGACAGACAAGACTAGACAGACAAGACTAGACAGACAAGACTAGACAGACAAGACTAGACAGACAAGACTAGACAGACAAGACTAGACAGACAAGACTAGACAGACAAGACTAGACAGACAAGACTAGACAGACAAGACTAGACAGACAAGACTAGACAGACAAGACTAGACAGACAAGACTAGACAGACAAGACTAGACAGACAAGACTAGACAGACAAGACTAGACAGACAAGACTAGACAGACAAGACTAGACAGACAAGACTAGACAGACAAGACTAGACAGACAAGACTAGACAGACAAGACTAGACAGACAAGACTAGACAGACAAGACTAGACAGACAAGACTAGACAGACAAGACTAGACAGACAAGACTAGACAGACAAGACTAGACAGACAAGACTAGACAGACAAGACTAGACAGACAAGACTAGACAGACAAGACTAGACAGACAAGACTAGACAGACAAGACTAGACAGACAAGACTAGACAGACAAGACTAGACAGACAAGACTAGACAGACAAGACTAGACAGACAAGACTAGACAGACAAGACTAGACAGACAAGACTAGACAGACAAGACTAGACAGACAAGACTAGACAGACAAGACTAGGCAGACAAGACTAGACAGACAAGACTAGGCAGACAAGACTAGACAGACAAGACTAAACAGACAAGACTAGACAGACAAGACTAGACAGACAAGACTAGACAGACAAGACTAGACAGACAAGACTAGACAGACAAGACTAGACAGACAAGACTAGACAGACAAGACTAGACAGACAAGACTAGACAGACAAGACTAGACAGACAAGGCTAGACAGACAAGACTAGACAGACAAGACTAGACAGACAAGACTAGACAGACAAGACTAGACAGACATGACTAGACAGACAAGACTAGACAGACAAGACTAGACAGACAAGACTAGACAGACAAGACTAGACAGACAAGACTAGACAGACAAGACTAGACAGACAAGACTAGACAGACAAGACTAGACAGACAAGACTAGACAGACAAGACTAGACAGACAAGACTAGACAGACAAGACTAGACAGACAAGACTAGACAGACAAGACTAGACAGACAAGACTAGACAGACAAGACTAGACAGACAAGACTAGACAGACAAGACTAGACAGACAAGACTAGACAGACAAGACTAGACAGACAAGACTGGACAGACAAGACTAGACAGACAAGACTAGACAGACAAGACTCTTACCAAATCCCCTATTCCACCTTGGCTTTTAGTATGCGCCACCCCGGTATCGCATATATTGCATTCATTCAGGGTGGGCAGCCCGGACGGTTAATGAAAACCGCCCTAGTTGTCGCCTCCCCGACCAGGATTCGAACCCGGGTCTCCCGCATTGAATGGCGGGTGTGTTGTCAACTACACCACCGAGGAGGACAGACAGACAAGACTAGACAGACAAGACTAGACAGACAAGACTAGACAAACAAGACTAGACAGACAAGACTAGACATACAAGACTAGGCAGACAAGACTAGACAGACAAGACTAGACAGACAAGACTAGACAGACAAGACTAGACAGACAAGACTAGACAGACAAGACTAGACAGACAAGACTAGACAGACAAGACTAGACAGACAAGACTAGACAGACAAGACTAGACAGACAAGACTAGACAGACAAGAATAGACAGACAAGACTGGACAGACAAGACTAGACAGACAAGACTAGACAGACAAGACTAGACAGACAAGACTAGACAGACAAGACTAGACAGACAAGACTAGACAGACAAGACTAGACAGACAAGACTAGAGAGACAAGACTAGACAGACAAGACTAGACAGACAAGACTAGACAGACAAGACTAGACAGACAAGACTAGACAGACAAGACTAGACAGACAAGACTAGACAGACAAGACTAGACAGACAAGACTAGACAGACAAGACTAGACAGACAAGACTAGACAGACAAGACTAGACAGACAAGACTAGACAGACAAGACTAGACAGACAAGACTAGACAGACAAGACTAGACAGACAAGACTAGACAGACAAGACTAGACAGACAAGACTAGACAGACAAGACTAGACAGACAAGACTAGACAGACAAGACTAGACAGACAAGACTAGACAGACAAGACTAGACAGACAAGACTAGACAGACAAGACTAGACAGACAAGACTAGACAGACAAGACTAGACAGACAAGACTAGACAGACAAGACTAGACAGACAAGACTAGACAGACAAGACTAGACAGACAAGACTAGACAGACAAGACTAGACAGACAAGACTAGACAGACAAGACTAGACAGACAAGACTAGACAGACAAGACTAGACAGACAAGACTAGACAGACAAGACTAGACAGACAAGACTAGACAGACAAGACTAGACAGACAAGACTAGACAGACAAGACTAGACAGACAAGACTAGACAGACAAGACTAGACAGACAAGAATAGACAGACAAGACTGGACAGACAAGACTAGACAGACAAAAGCTATACATTCAAGACTAGTAAAAAATCCGTTTTCACGAAATCTATTTATTTAATCTGTTAAGTATGCAATGGGTTCAGCCAAGGCGGATCTATAATCCTCGACATCTCCTGGTCTGGCTTTGACGTCGTCAAGGAGATAGCGACCAGCATGAACGTACCCTACATGAAAATAGACGTCTCGATTAGTCCGCTGCTTCGCATTATGGATAAGTATCTAGATGCCAGAAACTCTACGGACGTCGCCTTAGTGTTCGAGAATTCTGAATGTAAGAAACTAATCTAGTGGTAATGTACAGTTTAAGAGACAAAATAGTTATCTAGATTAAGTGTTATAGTTAGTTATCTAGTTTAGGCTTAATTGTTATCTAAAGTACGTCTAATAGTTATCTATAAGTATATTTATCTAGATATAGAATAGTTATCTTAGGTTTACTAGTTTCTTAGACTAGGTTAAATAGTTATCTAGATTCGGATTAATGCTCTCTAGATTTGTGTTATTGAAAACTATTTTATTCACTCCTCAAGGAATCGCCATTATTGGAACGGTAACTTCGTAGGGAAGAGGTTTTCTGTGTTAAAACAAAATTACGATTTAATCATCGACGTTTCGCCTTTATTAATTTAGGCCTCTACAGTATGCTACAACGGTACATTACTTGTTTATTTTATCAATTCTTAAATAATATACCACTCTTACCTATCGTCTGAAAACTACAAATTAATAACATTAAAAATTACAAATTAAAAAGTTAGAACTTAAAACCATGTTTCGTATAAATGTAGTAGTCATCATTAAATGTGAGGCATTGTTAGAAGACACCCAAACGTACGAGAAACTTAATCACTCCCCATCTTATCAATCGAAAAACAGAATAATAAATACGCAAAAAATCTTTTTGATAACGGCCACATTGAAGCAGCCACCCACGCCAGATTGACCACACACAACAGTACACCGGGTAAGATATACGGTTTGTGTAAAATACACAAGAAAAATTGGCCCATGCGTCCTATCATATCTTGCATCAATTCCCCAACATACGAAATGTCTAAATACATTGTATCAATTTTTAGAACCCTACTTGACCTATAACATCAATAACTCGTACGATTTTGTAAATAAAATTACTGAAATAGTCTTGCCCCCCAATTACATACTGGTGTCCTTAGATGTCATTTCCATTTTCACCAACATCTAAAAAGCCACAGCAAAAAAATTCCTAGACTTTTGATGGAAAATACTAACTGACTTTACAACAATCCCAAAAGCAATAATGCACTATTTGATTGAATTTACGGTTTATGAGTCTAACATATTTACTTATAATAACAGAGTTTTCAAACAAGCATTCGGGACAGCTATGGGCTACCCTGCCCCTGTTATTAAACATAACATTAAAATACGAGTTTATAAATACTGCAATATTTTCTTTTTTGGTAGTTTAAAACATGGACAAATTTCTTGTAAGAAAGAGTGTTGTGATCTCGCGATTTTGGTTTCAAAGAATTTCAGTTTCTCACGAGTCGGCAAAGAAAGCTAAGTGGACACCCGATTAGTTTTTGTTTATTTAGGACCATTAGTCTGCTTTATCTAAATCATGCGGGCAGACGCTCGAACTTAGGGATCGTGCCGAGACGCCGAGAGGATTTTGTTTTATGAGTTTTGGAAATTTTCCATAAAGATTAGGGGAGGACTCACACCAAGACCGAGGTGATGAGGTAGTGGGGAAGTTAAAAAGGGGCAGTCAGAATTGAGCTAGGAGAGAGTAATTTGAGTTTTGAAGACGAACCTCCGTATTTTCGTTGAAGTAAATTCCGGGTTTCGACCATAAGTTTCGTAGAATTAAGTGTATTGTTTAATATTTATTATTTTCAAGTTTGTTAGTAATTATTGTAATAAGTTAGCGATTAGTTGTACATATTGTAAGATATTAGCAGATAAGTAGTATTTAATTACATATAAAGGACATATTTGCGTGTAATTAATTCATCCATTGTCCTGATCCTGGAGCAGCACCATACCAAATTACCAGTTCGCAACAAGAGGAGTATGGACCAGAATTAATATTAGAAACCAGGTACAATTGATACAAATTCCTCCAACTTAGAAAAAAGCATGTAAGAATAAGACCCGTTTATGCCGATAAAACTATTTGGACTACGGGTTTACTTGGTGTGGTGACAAGATATCTCATACCCCAAAATGTGTTGTATGTGGAAAACACTAAATAAATTGTATGTGGAAAATAAATTAATGAAGCAAAAATGGTGCCTAGCAAACTATTGCGTCATTTTTCGACGAAACATGCTCATCTTTCTCAAAAAAATGTGGAATATTTTAAAAGACTGCTTTGTTCATAACAAAAACAAAGCAGTAATTTTACAAAACAATTCAAAATTTCTGATCGGGTTCAAGAGGCTATTACTTTGAAACCACATACAATAAAAGAGACATTAATTGTACCGTCTTGTTTAGCACTTGTAAAGGTAGTGCTCGGAGGAATATATACGTTTATGTCAAAGTGACATAAACGTATTTTTTGCTCTCCCTCCTTTTTCGACCTAATACACCGTCGTCTCCGCCGTCGTCTGGTCCCAATCCCAGGGTGTGAAAGGAGGAGGGTGGTCGGCCTGCCGCGCCGACCAGAATCGGGAAACCGAAGAAACTAGGCAAGAAACCGCATGGATACACGACTTAACCACTTACGAATTAATGCTACCGCATCCGGGGCAGCCGATGCGCCAGCTTTGGGAACCAGGGATGCTGGTGAGAAGTGGACTACTGGCCAAAGACTCAGGTTAATCACACCGAAATCAGAAATACGAATCGCCGCATGGAATGTGCGAACGGGACATCACGTTGGTCAAAAGGAAATTATCGCCAAGGAATTATTGAAATGCAAAATATCGATCTGTGCATTATCAGAACTGCGGCTCACAGGATCTGGGACAATGAAGGTTGACCCACCATCAATCGATTTTAACGAGACGATGACGCTATTCTATTCTGGTGGCGACAAACGAGAAGCGGGCGTTGGCTTTATGGTTGATCGACGGGCCTCTGCCAGTGTTATCGCATTCCAACCGATATCCGAGAGTCTGGCGGTTATCACTATTGATGGAACGATTAAGACCCATATCGTATCCGTCTACGCCCCAACTGAGACCAGCCCGGACACAAACAAGGATGAATTTTATGCCCAGTTTCAACACACACTGGATACAATACCCCAAACCGAATTATTCGTACTTATGGGCGACTTTAATGCACATACGGGTGCAGATCGAACCGGTTGGGAAGAAACGATGGGAAAATTCGGATACGGGGAAATAAATGACAACGGATTACGCCTCTTATCATTTGCAGCGTCAAACAACTTGATCATCGGCAACAGCATCTTTCGTCACCCCCTCAAACATCAACACACGTGGCGAAATCCATCCGGCAACGATTCGGCGATGTTGGACTACATTTTGGTCAACACCAGATTCCGATCGACGCTCAAAGATGTACGTGCGATGCGTGGACCCGACTGTGGATCAGACCATTATCTTGTCCGAGTGAAACTACAATTGAAATTACAAAGAGCAAAGAAAAAGGCACCACCATCAGCCAAGAGGAACTGGGCCTGTCTGCGAGACCCTGAAACCAGCCGAAAATTTCAAATCGCATTATCCAACAAATTTGCAGCACTCACGATACCAGTCGATATCAACATAGAAGAAAAACAACTTTCTGAGTCTATTGTGGGGTGTGCAACGGAGCTGTGTCCGCCCATCCGTCGACGGACGCAGCAATGGATCTCGGACGACTGTCTCAATCTAGTCGACCAGCGGAAGCAAATGAAACACGTCGATTTCAAACAATACCGACGATTGAACAAAGAAGTTCGACAGAAAATGAAATTGGAACGGGAAGCTTACTGGAAGAACATCGCGGCTGACATGGAAGAAGCAGCGTCAAGGCATGAGTACCGGACGCTGTACCAGACAATCCGACGGTTAAGTGGCAAAACAACATCAACAAATGACAATATCAAAAAATTGGATGGAACTTTCGTGACCTCTCCTCAGGAACGTCTACAGCGGTGGAGAGAATTCTTTCATCAGCTGTACAACCACAATCCGCCAGTAGGTCCAGCACCCGAACTGCCGATTATTGAGCAGCCGATAAATCAGTTTCCCGGTACTGAACCAACAATCAATGAGGTGAAGACGGCAATAAAATCCCTGAAAAATGGTAAAGCGCCGGGAGGAGATCAAGTAACTGCCGAAATGATCAAAGCCGGGGGAAACGTCTTATTACATCAACTTCACGTTCTCACAGTGCATATATGGCATTCAGATTGTGTTCCATCCGTGTGGAAGAAAGCGATTGTTGTGCCTATTTTGAAGAAAGGCGACAGTCGGGAATGCAAGAATTACCGTGGTATTAGCCTCCTCTCGATCGTCGGCAAAGTATTTATGAAAATCATACAATCAAGACTACAGAAACATCGAGAGCAAACAAGCCGGGAAGAACAAGCTGGATTTCGACCACATCAAAGATGCATCGATCAGATATTTGCTCTCCGTCAGCTAATGGAAGAAAGAATTCGATGTGGCAAACGAACTGTCATCGTCTTCATCGATTTCAAATCTGCTTTTGATTGCATCGATTGGACAAGCTTGTGGGAAGCCCTGAAGATCGAACACGTGCCACTGAAAATCATTCAACTTCTTCAAGCATCGTACGACGGCTCAACCAGCAATGTTCGTATCCGAAACGACATGTCTGAGGAATTCCCGATTCGAACCGGAGTCCGGCAAGGAGACGTGGCCTCGCCGCTCCTTTTTAACATTGTGATCGACACGATTATGCGAAAAGCGTTTGATGGGCGACGCGGAGTTCGATATGATGACAAAAACTTCCTAACCGATCTGATGTTCGTCGATGACAGTGCGGTTTTCGCCAACACAGATGCCGAAGCAACAGACACCTTGTATGACATTTCCCGCATTGCCCAGTCATACGGACTAAGAATCAATGCGGATAAGACCAAAGTGCTTACAACGGATGGATCTAAAGCCAGAGTTTACCTCGATGGAACCACAATCGAGCAGGTACCACAATTCAAATATTTGGGATCACTGGTTGTGGAGAAGAAAGTAGCTTCGACAGCCGAAGTTCACAGCCGGATAGGCCAGGCAACAGCAACGTTTGCTTCACTCAAGTGGTGCATATGGAAGCGGACGAATATTACCATCAAAACCAAAATACGCCTATACCGGACGCTGATCCTCCCAATTCTTCTTTATGGATCGGAAACATGGACATTACTCAAACCAGACCTTAACAAGCTCGAGGCCTTCCAAATGCGATGCCTGAGACAGATTCTCTGCGTCTCACTCCTCAACCACCTCCGAAATGAGACAATCAGAGAAAGGTGTAACCAACAGACACCGATTGTTGAGGAAATTAAAAAAACGCCGATTACGATGGTTCGGCCACATCTGTAGGATGGGCGACAATCGAGTACCGCACAAACTCCTATGGAAAAAACGACCTCTTGATTGGAGAACACAAAAACAAGCACCGAAGACCACATGGTTGAAACACGTAGAGAACGATTTAAAAAACCAGCGAATAACAACAGCTGAGGCAAGAACCGTTGCAACTGATCGATTAGCATGGAAGCGTATAGTGAATGGAGCACGGAATCTAGCGGCACCAACAGCAGCGTACTGGCTACGAGGTCGACCACCTCTCCATGCGCAGGCTATGGATTAAAGAAGAAGAAGAGTGCTCGGAGAAGCAGCTGAAGCTGAAATCAAGAAAATTTATCAGACGACACAGTAAGTCGTATTAATGAAATGTCTGATAGCATTGAAGAAAATATTGTTTTGATAATGAAAGAAGCTAACATGTATGCTTTGCAAATTGATGATTGATTGACATTGGAGGAAAAGCTCAGTTATTAGTGTACGCGCGATATATTGGTAGCGGAAAAAATAATTGAACCATTTTTATGCTGCAAAGAATTTGAAAGAACGACTAACGATTTGACGAAAAACATTAGCCCCAGTCTGATGTTTTTAATATTTTAGATCAGTATTTATCATCAGTTGGCATGTTTTGGGAATGTCATCTATGGTCGGTTCCATAAAGAGCTTTGTGTCTCTTGCTAAAAAAGAACATGAATATCGTATCAACACATTGTTTTATACGCCGTGAAGATTTAATTGCAAAATCCGTAAACAAAGACATAGAATGTGTCTTGAACAACGTAGTCAAGAGGGTCAATTACGTAAAAAGTAAACTTCTGAAGTCACGTCTATTTAATAAACTTTGTGAAGAAATGATATCTCAATTCAAAAATCTTATTCTTCATACAGAAGTAAGGTGGCTTTCTAAAGAATCTAAAGGACGAGTTTAGAGACATTTTTACGATTTGAAAGCATAATTACTATAATTTTTTTAAGAAGAAAAGCAAAACAAATATTGCGAATTATTGCAGGACGATGACATGCTTATCTGCTTATCTGGCAATTATTTTTGAACAACTGAATAAATTAAACTCCAGAATGCAGGAAAGAAATGTAAATATTTTAACTTCTTCGGACAAAATAGTGGCTTTCAAAGACAAATTGAAGTTGTGAACAAAGAAAGTAAGCCAGGAAATGGAAAATAACAAAATTCGTCAACTCATTATTGAGCATTTAACAACTTTATGGACAAAAGTTAAATTTAAAAAAGTTAAAATAAAAAAAAATAAGAATTAAATTAAATTATTTTTCCGATATCAATGTGGAAAATTATGATTGGATAAGAAATGCATTTGTGGCATCTGTGATGAAAAAAAAAGATTTGGAACTTATAGATAAGGAAGAATTGATGAATATTCGAAATGATCGAAACACTCGAACTTAAACATGAAGAATTAGACGTCAACTGCTATTGGATTGGGATTAAAAAAGAATATCCCAACATAGGATACGAGCACTCAAACCGAGCACTCAAAATTCTCATGCAATTCTCAACTTCATATTTGTGCGAGCTTGGCTTTTCTGCTTTGGTGAACATCAAAACAAAAAAAGAGAAAGACTCAAAGCAATCGAAGATGAAATGAGAGTATGTCTATTTCAAATTCGCCCTGACATTAAAAAAATATGCGCATCACACCAGTCGCATGTTTCTCATTGAATTCCTATTATAAGGCATATTATAAGTAAATAGGTAACAATTGTTTGTATGTTCATCTACAAGTGCTGATATATCTCTCGTATACATATTTGTTAATAAAATAATGCCATAATCAAAATAAAACTTGTTTGTGTATACAATATAGATGTTGTTTAAATATATACGTTAGAGTGGAGCACGGATGTAAGCAAAAATATTTTTTTACAGATTTAAAGTTGTAATACGGGGGGATTGGTGCATTATATTAAAGTCAAAATAAATATAATTTTTGAATGAATTTGATGAATATCTTTTGCCTCCGCACTGACCTCAAAAAATTTAATTTAATGATAAAAGTCTAGTACAGTTATGGCCAAATATTAAGCTTAATTTAATGATATATGGGTGCTAAATGATACACAATATATAACTCAGATATATATTCATCACCTTTAATCAAAAATACAACAATTTTTTTATAAAAATATTTTATAAAAAACCAATTAATTTGCTCGAAAATCTCGTTCTGTCTCAAATTTAGGCATTACGTTCCGTGATTCCAATTTTTCTTTTATTGCACCTAATCGTGACTTTTTTGTGCTTTGAGAAGTAGCAGCTATCGTCGTCAATTTTACAACCCGTTCAACAGCTTGAGTATGGCATGGAAGTCTTGAAAACAACACTTCACCCTCACCACCTGACGATAGACTGAATTTCTTGGTCAGGCAAGTTTTTCATAATCGGTGGTTCACTTAATATTTCTTAAATGTTTTTCTTGAATTTTCATGTCTTGAAAATCTATATGTTGAAGCATTGAAATTTATAGGCGGTACTTCAAACATTCTAGGTGTTGAAGGTTGAGGCATCCTGCGTGCCTTTAATATGCACCGGGCTGCCAGTTCTCGAATGTGCTTTCTGTCATCAGTTATCATTGCAAGGAGTATGCTCTCGGGATGTGCAAAATAGCTATTGCGTTGAATCACAAGCTAAATAAATTTTTTTAGATCCTCTGACAGGTACCTGGAGGCCTTAATTATGTTAAAAAGGTGTTTTGAGCCATCCTTGCATGATGGTTTATTTTTAATGTAGAACTAAGATGTTCTTTTAACTTTTTACAACAAATGTAGCCAAAGTTCTCAAGTTTAAAACGTAGTATTCGGTTGGCACGTGTGAACCTACGGGCATGTGACTTTTTACCTGGAGATTTTTTTGCAAAATCTTCCGGAAAATCACTTGAAAGTAACGCTGAGACAATCTTGTGCAGGTACTGTTGATCTTTACTTAAATCTTGAGCCATGTCTGGAAGCAATTCTCCTTCAATGCTGAAATTTTTTAACAGGCAATTGTTCACAAGTCTCGAGTGCTTTCCCCAATGTCACAGTGTAAGACTTAGGTCCCGAAGTAACCCCGTCAAGATGAAAAACAAGTGTCTTAAAGGAAGTTCGTTCATATAGAGTAAACAAATTATCCACTGGAGTGGTTTGTGTAGCCTTTTTTAAAGCAGTATTATAACACTACCATACCTGCCAGTATTTACATTGGTACCATCACAACCGATTGCCATAAGATGATGTTGAGGAATTCCTACATGTGATAGATACCTTGTAATCGCAGTTTCTATTCCTTTAGCTGAACCAACGTTAAGTACTACGTACCCCAAGGAAATAGATCCTGGCTCTTGAATTAGTGAGATGTGCTCCTCAACTTTCATAGTCCTGTAGCATTTACCACCTTTTGTAATAATCTTCAACGTTTGTCTTTTCTCCCATATACAAAATATACAAAATATAAAGCAGACTGTTTTGGGATTGCGATCTCCTTCATTAACTTTTGTCTAGTTTTAGTTCTCTCTCTTCGTACTTTATGTCTGTACCTCGATATCAGACTTAATGTAGAATAAATTAGACGACGCAATCGCTGCTGCTGTTCTATCTGATAGTCCATATCACTCGCAGGTCTTCGATAACGGTGGAAAATCAACGCATACTTTTTTTTCGGAATTCCTTTGTTTATAGTGTTAGTGGAATTATCTGAACGACTTTTCTTACGACTTTCAGACGCTGACGATACCGGAGAAGTACTAACTTCTATATGAGATAACGAAGTATTTAAGGCTTTAATTGGGCAGTTTTCTCGTTCCAGTCTCCTCTTTTGAATCACTTCCAACTTCTTCGTAACTTCTTCTATGATCAATTAAAAAAGTACGTTCTTGTTTGGGAACCTTGTTATTCTTGCGACAGATATATTGAGGGAAATCTTTACACTTGCATTCTGCAATATCAAAAAGTACCTTACTACTTTGTCGAAAACTGTTGATAGACGCCTTTTGACAGACACTTTTTCAGACACAGACACAGAGTAGGTTTTAGCATTTTAAATGGTATGCTTTTAACATTTGTACGACCTTTGTTCGTGGTACTATCGGAATAGATGCAGTTTGCCATATATTTTCAATTCTGGTTGTCACTATATCTGCTATTTCTGAAAATGTAGGCTCTTTGGCAGTTTCCAATTGCAACTTTAATTGATGACTTTTTTTTTCAAAAATTCAATGACGTTGCGGAGGCTATTACTATAAATCAAATCAAATAATATTTTGAATGGAATAATTTGAGTCTAAAGGGCACCGATTTTTCACTATTAGAACACTCACAATCCAAAAAAAATATTTCGCTCCACCCTAATATACATATCCATACTTAAACATGAGAGATGAGAGGATGCAGGGTGCCATGAGTTTCAATTGATAATTTTGGGGTGCCAGCAGTAATGAAAGTTTGCGAACCACTGGTCTACGGAAAGGACGAGCAATCTATTATAACTGATTGGTATTGTAAACCCACAGCTTGTGGAAGATTTCTGAATTATCTGTCTGACCACCAAAATATTGGTTGTCTGTTTGCCCTAAAAAATAAAGTCCTTAAACTTAGTCACCTCTCGTTCCAAGAAAAAAACCTGCAATTAATAAGAGAGTTGGCTGTGGCCAACAATTACTCAACCTATGTAATAAGAAGAGTGTTCGACAACAGTGTAACCCGCACTAAATCTAACCTTCTATCCAGCCAACCAGTGATAGATAAAAAGCTCATTAATGTCCAAAAAATGAACCATCAGTTCAGGACACTGAAAATGAGGGCACAAAACTGGCCTTTTACAACAAAAATACTATTTGCAACGTATTCTCGAAACTAAAAGACACCCACTTTGGATAGCAGTAACCTAATATACAAAATAAATTGCTCAAACTGCCCTTCTTCGTATGTCGGCCAAACAAAACAAAGACTATCAGCCCGCATTGCATAACACATATTAGATTGCAGACCATTTAACAAATCCCAACCGCCTAAGACAGCATTGGCCAACCATGCCATAACTACTGGCCACAAATTTGATTTGCAAAATGCCAAAATTTTACATTTTGAAGAAAATTTAAAAAAGCGACAATTTTTGGAAATGTGGTTCATAAAAAGGACAAAGGACAAACAACGGGCCTCAGCAGCATATACACTAATCTGATTAATCCGACACATATTGATTAGATGTTAGTAATTTGTAATATTGATGAGTTATATTAATTTGTGATGTGTGTGTGTGTCACAAAAGGAAGGTGTGCATCCTATACATAATAAAGTTCCGTAAATTATGTTAAAATATTAGAAGGAATTTTGGTTGCTAACTCACATTTAATGATGACTACGACATTTATACGAAACACGGTTTCGTGTATTTTAAGATATTATCCTTTTTTTAATTATAAGATTTGAATAAAATATAATGGTTTTTAGTTTTAACTTTTTAATTTGTAATTTTTAATGTTATTAATAATTTGTAGTTTTCAGACGATAGGTTAGAGTAGTATATTATTTAAGAATTGATCAAATAAACAAGTATTGCTCCATTGTAGCTCCTGTAGAGCAGCTATTCTCAACCGCTGGTCCGGCGGACCACCAGTGGTCCGCGGAGAAATTTTACTGGTCCGCAGACAATTTTTTCTATCCGCGAAAAAAATTTACTTATAAAAACTAAATTTTAATTTATAAAATTACGAAATACAAATATCTTAAACTAATTTTAATTATATGTAATTTATGATTAGTACGGCACTGAAGAAAAAAAAAGAAAAATAAATACATATCTTTACATTTAAATATTATTGTAAGTAAATGATAATAAAAATGTTACAATTAACTTGTAGTAGTTCTACCAACAGGTAGATTTTTGGTGATGGATATATATTTTTCCTTATTTTGGGGGATGATATAAATTTTTTCCTCGTCAGATCCAAATTCTTTAATAAATAAATGAACATCATAATTCGACATGTTATGGAAAAATACCGGGATCATTTTAGGTATTTTACAATTCAAATTACAATTTGAGTGGGCGGCTCCCCGAAATTTACCCGTTAAATGATCGTGATCGGCGACTTTGTCTGTTACTTGTAATAATTAATTACATATGTGACAAGAAGTGGCCGTATCGTAGGAATTTTGCTCATCTGCAGTTAATTTAATCATCGGAAGTATAACGCTTAAATTTTCCCTGTATAATTCCTTAACATATGCATAGAGGTTCTGACAAAACAATTTCGGGCAATCTTCCCCCGAATAAGAGAAAAATTTACTCAATGAGTCATCGAATGAACATTTTATATTATAGGCGAAACTGTATGGTACATGGATATGTGTCTGATTAGTATAGCTATTGTCAGGGTTCGGTGAGCATGTATCAACAGGTTTTAAAATTGTTTCAAAATCTTCGTATACAACAAAAGGTATACGCATTTTTCTATCGAAATTTTGAAATTTTAATATATTCCCCGGCATCATATCACCTCTCTTATCTTTTACAAGGTTTTCCGTCGGTATAATAGTGTAAATTTTGCTGCAGTCATTCAATTTATGTTGATTAAACGCGAATTCATTTGAAAAAAAGGTTAAACAGCCGTCACATAAATATTTTTTTCTACAATCTTCCGAGATTTGACTTCTTATAAGCCGTGAAATATTTTTAATATAAACATAATACCTTTAACCCCTTCTTCCAACTATAATACATTTACATGTTTCCCTAGTCACATTAGTATGGTAAATTGGTCCTACTACGTCATGTTGTTTAGATTTAAAATTAAACTCCAAGCTATAAACGTTAATACTAATATTATTCATCTGTTCAAATTTATGAATGTCTTTGATTCTAAGCGGAAACTCTAATCTGTCATATTTTAAAATTGAAAAAAAGTAGGGATATGATGCCGGGCGATCAGAACTCACATTCGTGGGGTGTAATGCGGATACAATGCTCCATAAAAAACAAAATTCGTCTACATTCTGAACATTGATACAAGCTTTCCGATCCCTAATCTCTTTTGGCAGTTCAATAAATGACGATCCACATATTGGTTTATATTTATTGATATTAATTTCTAAATGGGAAATCTTTCTTAGTGACCAACCCAAATCTATCTCCTGAAACTCGCTACATTTGGTTTTAATTTTGGCACACATACTGTCATAAATTTCATCAAAGTTACTCATGCTACGTGTTATTTCGCGATATATTTCGTGTTAAATGACTTTAATTCACCTTTATTTAGTAGTTCTTTAATACCTAGTAAAATTTTGTCAAAGAAATATCACTGGTCCGCGAGTCTTTTTTTTTAATTTTACTGGTCCGTGGGCCAAAAAAGGTTGAGAAACGCTGCTGTAGAGGCCTAAATTAATAAAGGCGAAACGTCGATGATTAAGTCGTATTTTTGTTTTAACACAAAAAGGAGGTTTTTTGTAAAAACCCTACGAAGTTAGCGTTCAAATATTTAGATTTGTATTTAGGGTTATCTAGATTAGGTTTAATAGTTATCTAGATTGGATTTATTAGTTATCTCGATTAGCTTTAATAGCTATCTAGATTAAGTTTTGATAGTTATCTGGATTACGTTTATTAGTAATCTAGATTAGATGTGAAAGTTATCTAGATTAGGTGTGAAAGTTATCTAGATTAGGTGTGAAAGTTATCTAGATTCGATATGAAAGTTATCTAGATTAGGTGTGAAAGTTATCTAGATTATGCTTAAGAGCTATCTAGATTACTTCGAATACATAACTAGATTAAGATTAAGAATAGGTATCTGGATCGGGTTTAATGGTTATCTAGACTGGATTTATTAGATATCTGGATTAAATTTAATAGATATCTTAATTAGGTTTAATAAGTTATTTGGATACATTTAACAGTTATCTAGATTAGGTGTAACAATTATCAAGATTATGCTTAAGAGCTATCTAGATTACTTCTAATAGTTATCTAACAATAAATTAAGTTTAATATGTATTCAGTTACATGTTACCAAGTCTAATAAGTTTAATAGTTACCAAGGTTTAATAGGTTTAGGTTTTAATAGTTTATTTATAGTTATCTATATTATGTTTAATAGTGACCTAGATTAGTTTTAATACATCTCTAGATTAGGTTCAATAGTTATCTAAATATGTAATAGATATCTAGATATATAATAGATATCTAGATATATAATATATATCTAGATATCCATATTTTAATAGATATCTAGATATGCATAGTCGTAAACACGATTGCAACAAACTATTTAATAGAATTGAAAGTAGGAGATAATCATTACGATATCTTCAAATCTGTCAATAGCTGGAATTACACTAATTGATTTCTTCTGTTAATCTTTGGCACACTTTGCTCAAGATGCGTTGTGTGGGCCGTTCGCTACGTCAAAGCAAGTAACAAGTGTGAAAAGTGTGCCAAAGAGAAACAGAAGATATCAGTGTTATTCCAGCTATTGACAGATTGGAAGATATTGTACTGATAATCTTACACTTTCAATTCTATTAAATAGTTTGTTGCAATTGATTTGACACTGTCATAACTTTTGTACGGCTCATCACAGTGACTTCTAGTCTTCACCTATCGATTCAGCGTTCCAAAATTAGTTTTATATTAGAAAATATATTAAACTATACATATCTAAATATCTATTATATATCTAGATAACTATTAAACCTATTCTAGAGAGGTACTAAACCTAATCTAGGTCACTATTAAACATAATATAGATACCTATAAATAAACTATTCCTAAACCTATTCTTGGTAACTATTAAACCCGAACTAGATACATAGATTTGAAGATATCGTAATGATAATCTCATAGTTTCAATTCTATTATTAATTTGGTTCAAACCATGACATTTAATTTTTAACTTTTTAAACTATTTAATGTTATGTAAGTGCTAATATCTATAGATTTATAGAGAAAGCAAGACAGCATTTATCGAGAAAGCATTGCAATTCTGGCACGCTCAATCGATTGGTGAAGACTAGAAGTCTCCGTGGTGAGCCGTTCAAAAGTTATGACAGTGTCAAATCAGTCGGAAATGCGAGATGGTGTACAGCGAAAAAATATATAAAACTTGTTAATTTGTAACCTTAGAACGAAATAAACTGGAAACCCGTTTTCAGCACTTCGATTTCCTTCGGGTAACAAAACAAAATCACGAAAAGAATTTACAAAAAAAATTTCAACAAAAATTTTCCATAATTTCGTTCGAAAAAAACATGGTTTTTCGTTTTTTTTCGATTTTTTCGAAAGCGGCAAAAAGCAGCGAAATCATTTTTGGCACACAGAAACTACACGAAAAGACGAACAAGTCGCTGTATAAATTTTCCCGAAGGATTCAATAATTCGTCGAGAGATTTCAAACTGAAATTTACCCGATTCTCGATTTGCTAAGTAGATATCTCGGAAACGGTTGCGGATAACCAAAAACGGATTGCGGCATCGTTTTCATAAGGTTATTTTCCTGTTAATACTCTAAGATTCTATGCAGGAAATTCACGACTTTCCGAGATCTCTACTAGAGCGCCGAAATTCTTAAAAATTTCTTCAATTTTTGCAGGAGAAAGTGAACCGAAAGAGCTAGCGAAATATAATTTGCATATCTGTAATAAGCAGCAAAAATGCTTTCATAAACGTTTTTAAATTTTTCTGTGACTCAAAAAATAACGATTTTGACAAATTCGTATTTCTCGCATATTGTCGTTTCCGCGGTCAAGACTCCCCGTGTCGATGATATTTCTTAACTGAAAGCATCCTAGACAATATTATACACGTTTTCAGACTAATTTTGGGACACTGAATCGATTGGTGAAGACTAGACGTCTCTATGGGGAGCCGTTCAAAAGTTATGGCAGCGTTAAATCAGTCGGAAATGCGAGATGGTGTACATCGAAAAAGTATAAAAAAACTTGTCTATTTGTAAATTTAGAGCGAAATAAACTCGAAAACCGTTTTCAGCAACCGATTTTCTTCGGGTAACCAAAAAAAAATCAGGAAAAAAAATTCCAACAAAATTTTCAACAAAAATTTGCCATCATTTCGTTCGAAAAATATGTGCTTATTCGGTTTTTTTCGATTTTTTCGAGAACGGTAAAAAGCAGCGAAATTATTTTCGGCACAAATAAACTACACGATAAGACGAACAATTCGATGTATAAATTGTCCAGTAAGATTCAATAATTCGTCGAAAAATTTCAAACTAAAATTTACCCGATTCTCGATTTGTTACGTAGATCTCTCGGAAACGGTTGCAAATAATCAAAAATGGATTGCGCCATCGTTTTCAGAAGATCATTTTCCAATTAATACACAAAGATTGTCTGCGGAAATTTACGACTTTCCGAGATCTCTACTCGAGGGCCGAAATTTCTTAATTTTTTTTTCAATTTTTGCAGGCGAAAGTGAACCGAATGAGCTAGCGAAACATAATTTGCATATCTGTAATCAGCAGCAAAAATGCTTTCAGAAACGTTTTATATTTTTCTGTGACTCAGAAAATAACGATTTTGACAAAATAGATTTTCTCGCATTTCGTCGTTTCCGCGGTCTAGAGTCCCAGTGTCGATGGCATTTCTTAACTGAAAGCTTCCCAGGAAATATTATATACGTTCTTCGACTAATTTTGGGACGCTGAATCGATTGGTGAAGACTAGAAGTCACTGTGATGAGCCGTTCAAAAGTTATGACAGTGTCAAATATGGCCGACAACTTAACAGATATCAGCATAAATGGAGAAATAGTGGAGAGAGTACAAAAATATAAATATCTGGGCTGCTGGGTGAATGAAAAATGGGACTTAACTCAAGAAATCAAAAGCAGAATAGAACAGACACGAACATCCTTCAGGAGCATGCAAAAACTGCTTACCAACAGAGCTCTAAAAATTCCCTTAAGAATACGCCTATTACGTTGCTATGTCTTTAGCATATTGTTCTATGGGATGGAAGCATGGACCCTCACTGACACAATATGCAAAAGGATTGAGGCCTTCGAAATGTGGACTTACCGAAGAATGCTGAGGATATCGTGGATGGACAGGGTGACGAATGAGGCGGTTCTGCAGCGTATGAATAAACAAAGAGAGGTACTTAATATCATAAAAAGAAGAAAGCTGGAGTACTTTGCCCACGTAATGAGAAATCCGAAATATGAATTGCTCCACATTATTATTCAAGGAAAAATAAAGGGAAAGCGTGGCCCTGGGCGCCGAAGAACATCTTGGCTCAAGAATACCCGCCAATGGTATGGAGTAAACACCACGACACTCTTTAGATCGGCTGTGGACAAAGTGAGGATCAAGCGAATGATCGCCAATGTTCTAGGAGGACGCGGCACTTGAAGAAGAAGAAATCAGTCGGAAATTCGAAATGGTGTAGAGCGAAAAAATATATAAAACTTGTTTATTTGTAACTTTAGAACGAAATAAACTGGAAAACCGTTTTCAGCATTTCGATTTCCTTTCAGCACTTCGATTTCGGGTAACAAAAAAAAATCTCGAAAAAATTTTACAACAAATTTTTAAACAAATATTTTCGTTCGAAAAATATGTGCTTTCTCGGGTTTTTTTTCGATTTTCTCGAGTACGGCAAAAAGCAGCTAAATATAGCATTATCTATATAGTACATAGTACTTCTCTCTGTTATCTAGATGTAGATCAAGCTTTGTATTACTGGATAGACAGCAAGCGACTAAGGATGGTGATCACTGAAAAGCTAGACTCCATCTCAGCCAAGAGACTACGAGACATGAGACCTAGTCCTAACAACTACGCCCTGCTGACCACTACAGAAAATATGCCAAAACTTTACAGACAAGTAAGCTAAATGTAGTCTAGACTACACAAATTAAGCTAGAGTCTTGGTCCATAGGTCTAGTCCGTCAAGTCCCTCTAATCCGTCTAGTCCGTCTAGTACGTCTAGTCTGTCTAGTCCGTCTAATCAGTCTAGTCCATCTAATCCGTCTAGTCCGTGTAATCCGTCTAGTATTCTGTCCAGTATTGTCTGTCTAGTTTTGTCCATTTAGTCTTGTCTATTTAGTCTTGTCTGTTGAACCTGTAATGTAATTCAATATATTTTAGTTATCTGAGGAAGGTTTATTGAGATTACCAGAGCGTTGGAATTTAGTCTTCATGGATTTTGAGCACGACCGACTAGAAACCGACCTATTGTCGGCTATAAACTTGGTTCATCCGGACAAGTCCATGTGCTGTGCGTTGGCCAAACATTCCGACTGCAACTGCTCCAGCATCAAAGACTTGATCAAACTGTTCCTCTCGGCACTAATCCAAATCCTCTCTAACATCCAGGCCCAGATGTCGAAAAACGATCAAGATTTGGGCCTAGCTGTGGCTTGCAATGACACCTTGTATGATAAAGCGGTCAGTGGGGCTTTTCGGAAGAACTTTGAGGAAGCTGTTATGGGCGAGGCGGGTATCGTTTATGAGGATTTCGTGCTGAGGATCAGAGCTGAGGGCCAAATTGAGATTGTCGACGAGGAGGGGAAACTGGAGGTTGTGGCCAAGTTCGTCGAAGGAGAAGCTTTGGATGTTCTAGTGCCTGATAAGGTGAAACCGGTGAAGCCTTTCTACCGCATTGGAACAACTTTTGTAAGTTTAAAATTTTGAAAGACAAGACATGTTACATAAGGCTAATTTGTTTAGGCTATGCCTTGGTCTTACAAGGCGGTTGATCCGAAGAGCGGGGAGGAATATTGGACGGGCTATTGCCTAGATTTTGCGGAAAAACTCGCGGAATTGATGAACTTCGACTACGAAATCGTGATTCCGCGAAAGGGTTCGTTCGGTGAGAAGGACCGGTTCGGCAATTGGGACGGCATCGTCGGAGACCTGGCCAGAGGAGTAAGACTTGCAAAAATGCGAATAGTTACCATCAATCTGAAGCTGACTCATTCTAGGAAACTGACTTGGCCATTGCTGCTCTCACCATGACCGCCGACCGGGAAGAAGTCGTCGATTTTGTTGCTCCATATTACGAACAAGTTGGCATATCAATTGGTAATACAATAAATAATATAATATAATAATATTGGTAATACAATAAATAATACTTAGAGCAAGTTGGACCATAGTAGAGAGGACCAGACTACTTGATGGAGAAATTCCAGATAAGATTTCACAAAGCTAGACAAGACCATACCTACAAGACCAGAGTAGACCAGACAAGACTAGACAAGACCAGATAAGACCAGACAAGACCGGATAAGGCCAGACAAGATCAGACAAGACCAGACAAGACCTGACTCGGCAAATCTTGTTTATTTAGACTGTGATCTTTGTAGTTATGAGGAAGCCAGTAAGGAAGACTTCGTTGTTTAAGTTCATGACAGTGTTAAAACTGGAGGTTTGGATGAGTATAGTAGGAGCCCTTGTGGTCACAGGATTTATGGTTTGGTTTTTGGACAAATACTCGCCTTACAGCGCCAGGAACAACAAGAAAGCTTATCCTTACCCATGCAGGTATGAAACTAAATTAGTAAACTAAATTGGTTGATGAGTATTGATTTAGACTGAATTGTTTAAATTTAGAAACTAAGACTGAAGTGCTGATTCTAAATTGGTAACTCCTTAAAGTTTGTCTCAAAGCTGCCTTACCTTATATAACAACTCAGGATCGTAACTAGACCTGGTCAACAGGGGCGCGTGCCCAGGGTTTAGGCGGAAATGGGTCCAAAAAGGTCCAGAAAGTTCGTATCAATTCATAAAATTTAATGTATTAAGGGTCCAGTGATGAGGTTTAGCCCAGGAATCCAGACAAATTAGTTACGGCCCTGAACCTACCTAAACTTTGTTTCAAAATCGTTGTTAACTGATCACACTATTTTGTTGCCTAGTTAGACAATTATTTGTGCTTGTCTTGATTTGCTGAATCTAACATCACTTTGTATCAAAGTAACCTAACCTAATATTAGTAACTAGACTTTGTCTCAAAGCAGTTTTTGCTAACTATACAAACTTTAATTATTGCCAATTTGTGCAATTATTTCTGCTTTTCTTAATTTACTAAATATAAAACCATCAAGTTAACGAAATCAATTAATCTCATCATCATTCAGATTTTTGTGTCCAATGCTGGACATAAGCCTCCCCCATTTCTGCTCATTTTCTCCTGCCTTGAGCTTTCTGTATCCAGTTGCCTGCTTCTTACTTCTTTTATCCAAGCGCGATCTCCACTCGAGTAGCCTTTTCGCCCATCTCCCGTCCATCATTCGTGCCACATGTCCAGCCCACTTCCACTTGAGTTTGCGAATTTAGATAACTACATCTGTGACGCCATCGGTTCTTCTTCGTAAATCTTCATTTCTTATATGATCCCGCAGTGACACTCCGAGCATGGACCTTTCCATCTAGCGCTGTGTTACCATAAGTTTCTTAGCACTTGCTGAGGTTAGTGTTAAGGTTTCAGCTCCATAGGTAATGACGGGCAACACACACTGATCAAACACCTTCCTTCTTTAAACATTGTGGTATGTCGCTTTTAAAGACTTCGGCAAGTTTTCCTTAGGCTGCCCAAGATAGTGTAACTCTTATTTTCATTTCGCAAGATTTGTTGTCTCATGGGATTTGGATTTCATGGCCAAGGTAATTGTACTTATCCACCAGAGCTACTTCCTCATCACCTTTGAGAATTTGCTCACTGGTAACTAAATTTGTCATATATTTTGATTTTAAAATATTCATTTTTAGACCTACGTCAGCACATACCTTTTGTAGTTCTTGTAACATATCTTGAATGTCTCTAAGGTTATCTGAGAGCAAAACTATATTATCCGCAAAACGTAGATTCGTTAAGTTTCGACCACCTATTCTTAATCTACTTTATACAAAATAAGTGTTCGCGCCAATTTTAGTAAATCTGTATTTTTAATTTAACATTTGAATCGATTTCGGCACCGATCAACAGAAGGGGAAAAGTGTATCGACCTGCGCCGAAATCGCGCGATTTATCAATTAATTTCGTCGCGAATTTATATATTTGCGGCAGTATGCTTCGAGTGCGTGAAGCGTAGATACAAGAATCGAAGCGCGAACGAAGCTCGAGCGACAAGTTTAAGTTTCTCGTTTTAAGTCAAATTAACCAGGGGTGTAATCACGAGCCCAAAGGGCTGAAGCGGCATCCAACGTCTGGAAGACAACAATTTTAAGGGAATCCCTCCACTTACTATCCCCACTTCCTCCCTTAAAAAAGGCGCCGGAAGGACGATCACACGTGGCGGAGACGCGAGCAGCCCTAACAGGTAAGTGATTAGACCAGCCCTGTTTTAAAACTGGAAAATTTTGATTTTCGTAAGACACGGTCCAAACAATAATACTTAATTCCCACGGTTATCGGAGTAAACTAGCTCATCCGCCTTAACTAGTTTAATTCGCAAATTGCATTTTTTTTAGGCAATTCAACTTGAAGGAGAGCTTCTGGTTCGCTTTGACCTCATTCACGCCCCAGGGAGGAGGCGAAGCGCCCAAGGCTCTCTCTGGAAGAACTCTGGTCGCTGCCTACTGGCTCTTCGTTGTATTAATGTTAGCCACCTTCACCGCTAACTTGGCCGCTTTCCTCACAGTTGAAAGAATGCAAGTAAGTGCAACACACACGAGATGATACATAACATAACTAGTATATATATATATATATATATATATATATATATATATATATATATATATATATACAAACATAACTGGTTAACTAAGTTAAATGAAAAAAATAATAATTGGTCTAAGTAAATCTATTTGCTGTCACTGTATATATTACATGTCATATTATTATTACATAGTCTCGATGCGGTTGTCTAACTTGTGTTGTGTGTGGAACGTCGTGTCAGTTCGATAGAGCGACTCGCCGAAAATCACTCAATATACGTGGTATGTTAGAAAAGTATTCGACCTTTCATACCTGGAGCGTTGGAAACCTAATTACCCTCAAAGTAGTCTCCTTGGTACTCCACACACTTCTACCAGCGGTGCCGCTATTGTTGGAAGCATTCCGAAAAAGCCTCTTTCGGAATCGACTTTAGCTCGGCTGTCGTTGCAGCCATAATGTCCTCTCTTGTCTGAAATCGCGTTCCTTTCAATGGCCTCTTGACTTTGGGGAATATCCAGAAGTCGGAGGAGGCCATATCCGTAGAGTAAGGAGCCTGTCGAACCAGAGGAGTCTGGTTTTTAGTCAAAAGATTGTAAACCAAGTGCGAAGATTGTGCTGAAGCATTGTCGTGATGGGGTACCAATTTCCTGATGACCACAACTCCAGTCGCTTGCGCCGCACAGCATCACGTAGGCGACGTAGGACATCCCTCATTTCACTTGTCGTCATTTTACTTGCATTGAAAAAACGACGAGAGCACTACACACTACGTCACTCGAACACTTCTCGACAGCAACTGACGCTATCTACAGGCGGGGAAAAAATCACGCATGCGCACGAAGGTTCGAGGTCGGCTCATGCAAGTGCGCTTGATTCAAATCCATCGGGATTTCAAAATAAAAAATAAAGTCGGATACTTTTCTAACAGACCACGTACGTATGACACTTTATGGAGTCGGAAGTATATAACTTCGAAAATGACGAAGGCTAGCTAATTTAGTTAACTAATTCCGATTTCGAGAATAGCTGGCTATATGTAGGTCTCATAACCTTTAGTCTTTGACTTCGTAGGTCAACCTGTTAAGTCAACAAACTATTCTAATCTAATAAACATAATTAGGTAACTGCTTTAGTAATTAGCGTTGATAAATTTAATTAGATAAGTGATACTATAATTCGAATATAATAAACATAACTAGTTGACCTACATGTAGTAAATAATAGTGAATCTGCTAGAAAACACAATAAATCAACAAATTAAGTAAAATTCTTGTAAACAGATAAGTAACACTTAATACAAATAATTAATATATTATTGGAAATAGTTAACATATTCTTGTAAATAGTAAATATATAATTAATAGTAATAAATCAATTAAATTATTAAACTAACCCGGTGAATAGAAACTACTTAGCTAACTGATCTACTAACTAGTCTAGTAAATAGAATTCATTTACAAATAGTCTAAACGCAATCAGTTAACTTTCTTATGCACGGTGGTATTAAAAGAGTCCCACGTTTTTGATGCTTGAACGGTTTTAAATGCGCAGATATTTTAAAGCCGTTTCAGCAGTGGTCCGAGCAATATAATGGTTTTTTGAACCACCTCGAAATATTGCAGCCACGTGCACAATCAAATTTCTGTGCAAGTTGGTCTTTTTGTTTTCTAAAATTGCTTGCTTGCCCTTTAAGGGACATATAAGAAATTTAAGTTGAGCAATAAACCATAAAATAAATAAACCATACAATAAGTTGAGCAATAATTTGAGCACTGTTGAGTAATAAATCTTTTAAATTAAAAATAAAATAAAGAAAACACAATTAACTAGGCAACTTATCTGAGATACTAATCTTAAATATCTTCCAAGTATTAGACAACTAATATTGCAAGTATTAGCTAATTCAGTTTATGGGATTAGCTCAGTACTCCAGTTAAAGGGATAACTTATGTTTTAGACTCCTGTGCAATCGCTAGAGCAATTGGCTAGGCAATCTAGGATTAACTACACAGTCGTCGAAGGGTCTGAAACTCATAAGTACTTCATAAATATGAAGTTTGCTGAAGACACTTTATACAGGTAATAATCACATAAACTTGTCTTTTCATGCCTGGTCTTGTCTGCCCTTGTCTGGTCTTGTCTGCTCTTGTTTGGTCTGGTCTCGTCCACTCTTGTCTGGTCTCGTCTGGTCTCGTCTGGACTCGTCTGGTCTCGCCTGGTTTCGTCTGGTCCCGTCTGATCTCGTCTGGTCTCGTCTGATCTCGTCTGGTCTCGTCTAGTCTCGTCTGGTCTCGTTTGGTTTCGTCTGGTCTCGTCTGGTCTCGTCTAGTCTTGTCTACGCTTGTCTAGTCTTGTCTAGTCTTGCCTAGTCCTGTTCAGTCTTTCTAGTCTTGTCTTGTCTCCTTAGTCTTGTCTGTCTAGTCGTGTCTGTCTAGTCTTGTCTGTCTAGTCTTGTCTGTCTAGTCTGTCTAGTCTGTCTAGTCTGTCTAGTCTGTCTAGTCTGTCTAGTCTGTCTAGTCTGTCTAGTCTGTCTAGTCTTGTCTGTCTAGTCTTGTATGTCTAGTCTTGTATGTCTAGTCTTGTCTGTCTAGTCTTCTCTGTCTAGTCTTCTCTGTCTAGTTTTGTCTGTCTAGTTTTGTCTGTCTAGTTTTGTCTGTCTAGTTTTGTCTGTCTAGTCTTGTTTGTCTAATCTTGTCTGTCTAGTCTTGTCTGTCTAGTCTTGTCTGTCTAGTCTTGTCTGTCTAGTCTTGTCTGTCTAGTCTTGTCTGTCTAGTCTTGTCTGTCTAGTCTTGTCTGTCTAGTCTTGTCTGTCTAGTCTTGTCTGTCTAGTCTTGTCTGTCTAGTCTTGTCTGTCTAGTCTTGTCTGTCTAGTCTTGTCTGTCTAGTCTTGTCTGTCTAGTCTTGTCTGTCTAGTCTTGTCTGTCTAGTCTTGTCTGTCTAGTCTTGTCTGTCTAGTCTTGTCTGTCTAGTCTTGTCTGTCTAGTCTTGTCTGTCTAGTCTTGTCTGTCTAGTCTTGTCTGTCTAGTCTTGTCTGTCTAGTCTTGTCTGTCTAGTCTTGTCTGTCTAGTCTTGTCTGTCTAGTCTTGTCTGTCTAGTCTTGTCTGTCTAGTCTTGTCTGTCTAGTCTTGTCTGTCTAGTCTTGTCTGTCTAGTCTTGTCTGTCTAGTCTTGTCTGTCTAGTCTTGTCTGTCTAGTCTTGTCTGTCTAGTCTTGTCTGTCTAGTCTTGTCTGTCTAGTCTTGTCTGTCTAGTCTTGTCTGTCTAGTCTTGTCTGTCTAGTCTTGTCTGTCTAGTCTTGTCTGTCTAGTCTTGTCTGTCTAGTCTTGTCTGTCTAGTCTTGTCTGTCTAGTCTTGTCTGTCTAGTCTTGTCTGTCTAGTCTTGTCTGTCTAGTCTTGTCTGTCTAGTCTTGTCTGTCTAGTCTTGTCTGTCTAGTCTTGTCTGTCTAGTCTTGTCTGTCTAGTCTTGTCTGTCTAGTCTTGTCTGTCTAGTCTTGTCTGTCTAGTCTTGTCTGTCTAGTCTTGTCTGTCTAGTCTTGTCTGTCTAGTCTTGTCTGTCTAGTCTTGTCTGTCTAGTCTTGTCTGTCTAGTCTTGTCTGTCTAGTCTTGTCTGTCTAGTCTTGTCTGTCTAGTCTTGTCTGTCTAGTCTTGTCTGTCTAGTCTTGTCTGTCTAGTCTTGTCTGTCTAGTCTTGTCTGTCTAGTCTTGTCTGTCTAGTCTTGTCTGTCTAGTCTTGTCTGTCTAGTCTTGTCTGTCTAGTCTTGTCTGTCTAGTCTTGTCTGTCTAGTCTTGTCTGTCTAGTCTTGTCTGTCTAGTCTTGTCTGTCTAGTCTTGTCTGTCTAGTCTTGTCTGTCTAGTCTTGTCTGTCTAGTCTTGTCTGTCTAGTCTTGTCTGTCTAGTCTTGTCTGTCTAGTCTTGTCTGTCTAGTCTTGTCTGTCTAGTCTTGTCTGTCTAGTCTTGTCTGTCTAGTCTTGTCTGTCTAGTCTTGTCTGTCTAGTCTTGTCTGTCTAGTCTTGTCTGTCTAGTCTTGTCTGTCTAGTCTTGTCTGTCTAGTCTTGTCTGTCTAGTCTTGTCTGTCTAGTCTTGTCTGTCTAGTCTTGTCTGTCTAGTCTTGTCTGTCTAGTCTTGTCTGTCTAGTCTTGTCTGTCTAGTCTTGTCTGTCTAGTCTTGTCTGTCTAGTCTTGTCTGTCTAGTCTTGTCTGTCTAGTCTTGTCTGTCTAGTCTTGTCTGTCTAGTCTTGTCTGTCTAGTCTTGTCTGTCTAGTCTTGTCTGTCTAGTCTTGTCTGTCTAGTCTTGTCTGTCTAGTCTTGTCTGTCTAGTCTTGTCTGTCTAGTCTTGTCTGTCTAGTCTTGTCTGTCTAGTCTTGTCTGTCTAGTCTTGTCTGTCTAGTCTTGTCTGTCTAGTCTTGTCTGTCTAGTCTTGTCTGTCTAGTCTTGTCTGTCTAGTCTTGTCTGTCTAGTCTTGTCTGTCTAGTCTTGTCTGTCTAGTCTTGTCTGTCTAGTCTTGTCTGTCTAGTCTTGTCTGTCTAGTCTTGTCTGTCTAGTCTTGTCTGTCTAGTCTTGTCTGTCTAGTCTTGTCTGTCTAGTCTTGTCTGTCTAGTCTTGTCTGTCTAGTCTTGTCTGTCTAGTCTTGTCTGTCTAGTCTTGTCTGTCTAGTCTTGTCTGTCTAGTCTTGTCTGTCTAGTCTTGTCTGTCTAGTCTTGTCTGTCTAGTCTTGTCTGTCTAGTCTTGTCTGTCTAGTCTTGTCTGTCTAGTCTTGTCTGTCTAGTCTTGTCTGTCTAGTCTTGTCTGTCTAGTCTTGTCTGTCTAGTCTTGTCTGTCTAGTCTTGTCTGTCTAGTCTTGTCTGTCTAGTCTTGTCTGTCTAGTCTTGTCTGTCTAGTCTTGTCTGTCTAGTCTTGTCTGTCTAGTCTTGTCTGTCTAGTCTTGTCTGTCTAGTCTTGTCTGTCTAGTCTTGTCTGTCTAGTCTTGTCTGTCTAGTCTTGTCTGTCTAGTCTTGTCTGTCTAGTCTTGTCTGTCTAGTCTTGTCTGTCTAGTCTTGTCTGTCTAGTCTTGTCTGTCTAGTCTTGTCTGTCTAGTCTTGTCTGTCTAGTCTTGTCTGTCTAGTCTTGTCTGTCTAGTCTTGTCTGTCTAGTCTTGTCTGTCTAGTCTTGTCTGTCTAGTCTTGTCTGTCTAGTCTTGTCTGTCTAGTCTTGTCTGTCTAGTCTTGTCTGTCTAGTCTTGTCTGTCTAGTCTTGTCTGTCTAGTCTTGTCTGTCTAGTCTTGTCTGTCTAGTCTTGTCTGTCTAGTCTTGTCTGTCTAGTCTTGTCTGTCTAGTCTTGTCTGTCTAGTCTTGTCTGTCTAGTCTTGTCTGTCTAGTCTTGTCTGTCTAGTCTTGTCTGTCTAGTCTTGTCTGTCTAGTCTTGTCTGTCTAGTCTTGTCTGTCTAGTCTTGTCTGTCTAGTCTTGTCTGTCTAGTCTTGTCTGTCTAGTCTTGTCTGTCTAGTCTTGTCTGTCTAGTCTTGTCTGTCTAGTCTTGTCTGTCTAGTCTTGTCTGTCTAGTCTTGTCTGTCTAGTCTTGTCTGTCTAGTCTTGTCTGTCTAGTCTTGTCTGTCTAGTCTTGTCTGTCTAGTCTTGTCTGTCTAGTCTTGTCTGTCTAGTCTTGTCTGTCTAGTCTTGTCTGTCTAGTCTTGTCTGTCTAGTCTTGTCTGTCTAGTCTTGTCTGTCTAGTCTTGTCTGTCTAGTCTTGTCTGTCTAGTCTTGTCTGTCTAGTCTTGTCTGTCTAGTCTTGTCTGTCTAGTCTTGTCTGTCTAGTCTTGTCTGTCTAGTCTTGTCTGTCTAGTCTTGTCTGTCTAGTCTTGTCTGTCTAGTCTTGTCTGTCTAGTCTTGTCTGTCTAGTCTTGTCTGTCTAGTCTTGTCTGTCTAGTCTTGTCTGTCTAGTCTTGTCTGTCTAGTCTTGTCTGTCTAGTCTTGTCTGTCTAGTCTTGTCTGTCTAGTCTTGTCTGTCTAGTCTTGTCTGTCTAGTCTTGTCTGTCTAGTCTTGTCTGTCTAGTCTTGTCTGTCTAGTCTTGTCTGTCTAGTCTTGTCTGTCTAGTCTTGTCTGTCTAGTCTTGTCTGTCTAGTCTTGTCTGTCTAGTCTTGTCTGTCTAGTCTTGTCTGTCTAGTCTTGTCTGTCTAGTCTTGTCTGTCTAGTCTTGTCTGTCTAGTCTTGTCTGTCTAGTCTTGTCTGTCTAGTCTTGTCTGTCTAGTCTTGTCTGTCTAGTCTTGTCTGTCTAGTCTTGTCTGTCTAGTCTTGTCTGTCTAGTCTTGTCTGTCTAGTCTTGTCTGTCTAGTCTTGTCTGTCTAGTCTTGTCTGTCTAGTCTTGTCTGTCTAGTCTTGTCTGTCTAGTCTTGTCTGTCTAGTCTTGTCTGTCTAGTCTTGTCTGTCTAGTCTTGTCTGTCTAGTCTTGTCTGTCTAGTCTTGTCTGTCTAGTCTTGTCTGTCTAGTCTTGTCTGTCTAGTCTTGTCTGTCTAGTCTTGTCTGTCTAGTCTTGTCTGTCTAGTCTTGTCTGTCTAGTCTTGTCTGTCTAGTCTTGTCTGTCTAGTCTTGTCTGTCTAGTCTTGTCTGTCTAGTCTTGTCTGTCTTGTTTTATCTGTCTAGTCTTGTCTAGGCTTGTTTGTCTAATCTTGTCTATCTTATCTGTCTAGTCTTGTCTGTCTAGGCTTGTCTGTCTAATCTTGTCTATCTAGTCTTGTTGTTCTAGTCTTGTTTATCTAGTCTTGTCTGTCTATTGATTTCTTATCTATTCATTTTAATCTGTCTCTTGTCTCTTGTATTTAGGATGTGGAAGGAGTTAACGTTGAATGCGTCGACGGACGAGACTCAGTACCGAGTGTGGGACTACCCGATCCGGGAGCAGTACGGTCAGATTTTGATCGCGATCAACGACTCGATGCCGCTGCCGTCGGCCGCGGCGGGGTTCGACAAGGTGGACGAGCTGCTGGACGCCGACTTCGCGTTCATCCACGACTCGGCCGAGATCAAGTACGAGATCAGCAGGAACTGCAACCTGACGGAGGTCGGCGACGTTTTCGCGGAGAAGCCGTACGCCATCGCCGTCCAGCAGGGCAGCCACCTCCAAGACACCATCAGCATTATGTAAGAAAACTTCGTATGTAAGAAAATTTTCAGAAAAAAATTAGTTTGCAGATTAAGTGTCTTTAGTTTCTAGTTTTATGTGTGCAGTCAAAATATAATCAACAAATTTCTTTATGTACCATTTCTACTTTTTCCTCTTCCTCTAATCATTTCTCCTCTAATCATCTCTTCTCTAATCACCTCTCCTATAATCATCCCTTCCTTTAATCCTCTCTCCTCTAATCATCTCTTCCTCTTATCATCTCTCCTCTAAATCTCTTCCGCTAATCATCTCTCCTCTAATCAGCTCTTCCTCTTATCATCTCTCCTGTAATCATCTCTTCCTCTTATCATCTCTCCTCTAGATCTCTTCCGCTAATCATCTCTCATCTAATCATCTCTTCCTCTAATCATCTCTCCTCCATGCATCCCTTACTTTAATCCTCCAAGCACCTCTTCTTCTAATCATCTCTCATTTAGTCATCTCTTCCTCTTATCATCTCTCCTCTATTCATCTCTTCCTTTAATCTTCTCTCCTCTAATCATCAGTTCCCCAAATAATCTCTCCTCTAATCATCTCTTCCTCTAATCATCTTTCCTCTAATCATCTCTACCTCTAATCACCTCTTCTCTACCATCTCTTCCTTTAATCATCTCTCCTCCAAGCATCTCTTCCTCTAATAATCTCGCCTCTAATCATTTGTTCATCTAATCATCTCTCCTCAAATCATCTCTTCCTCTAATCATCTCACCTCCAAGAATCTCTTCCTCTAATCATCTCTTCCTCTTATCATCTTTCCTTTAATTATCTCTTCCTAAAATCATCTCTCCTCCAAGCATCTCTTTCTCTAATCATCTCTACTCTAATTATCTCTTTCTCTAATCATCTCTCCTCTAATTATCTCTTTTTCTAATCATCTCTCCTTTAATCATCTCTTCCTCGAATCATCCCTCCTGAGAAGAAATGATTCATAAAATGAGGAAGAGATGATTACAAGGGAAATGATTAGAGGAAGAGATAATTAGAGGAGAGATGATTAGAGGAAGAGATGCTTGCAGGAGAGATGATTAGAGGAAGAGATATTTAGAGGAGCGATGATTAGAGGAAGTGACTCGGAGGAGAGATGATTAGAGGAAGAGATAATTAGAGGAGGGATTATAAGAGGAAGAGATGATTAAAGGACAGATGATTAGAGGAAGAGATAATTAGAGGAGAGATGATTAGAGGAAGATACGCTTGCAGGAGAGATGATTAGAGGAAGAGATATTTAGAGGAAAGATGATTAGAGGAAGAGTCTCGGAGGAGAGATGATTAGAAGAAGAGTTAATTAGAGGAGGGATGATAAGAAGAAGAGATGATTAAAGGAGAGATGATTAGAGAAAGAGATAATTAGAGGAGAAATGATTAGAGGAAGAGATGATTATCTTTCCTTTAATCAACTCTCCTCTAAACCTTTAAACTCCTGGTATACCTTTTATTTGGAAGGCCTCCTTCAGTTTTGATTTCTTTAGAAATGGTAGAACTTGAGGCGTGCAAATTTGGTTCAGTGAATTGTTCTTTCCAGGATTTTGGATTTGCAAAAAGATCGGTTCTTCGAGGCGCTGCAGGCGAAATACTGGAACCACTCGAGCAAAGGATATTGTGCCAATTCCGACGACAGCGAAGGAATCACCTTAGAAAGTTTAGGTAGATACTCAAGAACAGGGGTCTGTTACATAACACCGGATTTATCAGACCGCATAGATCGGGTCTTAAAGAATAATCGATTAAGGTTTTTTATATGCAAATTGGTCTTCCATTCCACACTTGACAACTTATTTCATTAAAGCAAATTATAGACCAGACAAGACCATAGAAGACCAGGAAAGACCAGACAGGACCAGAGAAGACCAGACAAGACCAGACAAGACCAGACAAGACCAGACAAGACCAGACAAGACCAGACAAGACCTGACAAGACCAGACCAAACAAGACCAAATGAGGTCAGACAAGGTCAGACAAGACCAGACAAGACCAGACAAGATTAGTCAAGATCAAAATAGAGTTAACTTTCTAGTAAATTATTTTTCTAGGTGGTGTTTTTATTGCTACGTTGTTTGGATTGGCGTTGGCGATGATAACGTTAGCGGGTGAGGTGTTCTACTACAGGCACAAGAAGAGGAAGGCGGACGAAGTGAGGCAGATGGTGAAGCCGAAACAGGGGTTCGAGAAGGTGGAGTTGGGGAAGTTCCCGAAGCCCGGAGGCAAGGGAACCATCACGATCGGCGACAGCTTCAAGCCGGTGAGCAAAGCCGAGCAGATGCGCGTCTCCCACATCGCCTTGTACCCCAGATCTCGAAACAGATTGCCCATAATCGATTAGATTTTACTTAAGCAGAGAAGATTTAGGCTAAATAGTTAAATGCATAGATAAGATTAAATTCGCATGAAACTAGATTAGGCAAGACAAGACTAGATAGTTTTGGACAAGACTTAAATAGACTGTACGAGATTAATATGGATTGGAACAAGACTAGTATGGATTAGACATGACTAAAACGGATTGGAACATGACTAGAATAGATTAGACAAGACTAAAATAGATTGGAACAAGACTAGAATGGATTAGACAAGACTAAAAACGATTGGAACAAGACTAGAATGGATTAGAAAAGACTAAAATGGATTGGGACTAGACTAGAGTGGTTTAGACAAGACTAGTATGGATTAGACAAGACTAAAACAGATTGGAACATGACTAGAATGGATTAGACAAGACTAAAATGGATTGCAACAAGACTAGAATGGATTAGGCAAGACTAAAATGGATTGGGCTTAGACTAGAGTGGTTTAGACAAGACTAGTATGGATTAGACAAGACTAAAATGGATTGGAACATGACTAGAATGGATTAGATAAGACTAAAATGGATTGGTATTAGACTAGAGTGGTTTAGACAAGACTAAAATGGATTGGAACAAGACTAGAATGGATTAGACAAGACTAAAATGGATTGGAACAAGACTAGAATGGATTAGACAAGACTAAAATGGATTGGAACATGACTAGAATGGATTAGACAAGACTAAAATAGATTGGAACATGACTAGAATGGATTAGACAAGACTAAAATGGATTGGAACATGACTAGAATGGATTAGACAAGACTAAAATGGATTGGAACAAGACTAGAATGGATTAGAAAAGACTAAAATGGATTAGGATTAGACTAGAGTGGTTTAGACAAGACTAGTATGGATTAGACAAGACTAAAATGGATTGGAACATGACTAGAATGGATTAGACAAGACTAAAATGGATTGGTATTAGACTAGAGTGGTTTAGACAAGACTAAAATGGATTGGAACAAGACTAGAATGGATTAGACAAGACTAAAATGGATTGGAACAAGACTAGAATGGATTAGAAAAGACTAAAATGGATTGGGACTAAACTAGAGTGGTTTAGACAAGACTAGTATGGATTAGACAAGACTAAAACAGATTGGAACATGACTAGAATGGATTAGACAAGACTAAAATGGATTGGAACAAGACTAGAATGGATTAGACAAGACTAAAATGGATTGGAAGAAGACTAGAATGGATTAGGGAAGACTAAAATGGATTGGTATTAGACTAGAGTGGTTTAGACAAGACTAAAATGGATTGGAACAAGACTAGTATGGATCAGACATGGCTAAAATGAATTGGACGAAGCTAAAATGAAATGGATAAGACGTAACTGATTTGAAGAAGACCAAAATGGATTGGATGGCTAAGATGGATTACATCAAGACTAGAATGGATTGGACAAGATTAAAATGGATTGGACAAAACTAAAATGGATTTGAACAAGATTAATATGGATTATACAAGACTAAAATGGATTGGAAGAAGCTAAAATGGATTGGGAAAGATGTAATGTATGTGATTTGGACAAGACCAAAATGGATTGGTTGGCTAAGATGGATTAAAACAAGGCTAGAAAGGATTGTACAAGGCCAAAATGGATTAGACAAGACTAAAGTGCATTGGAACAAGACTACAATAGATTGGTCAAGACTATAATGAATTGGACAAGGCCAAAATGGATTGAACAAGGCTAAAATGCATTGGAACAATACTAGAATGGTTTGGACAAGACAAAAATTGATTGGACAAAAGTAAAAGGAATAAGACAAGACTGAAATTGATTGGACAATCCTAGAATCGTTTGAACCTGTTTGAACTAGACTAGCGGTAAATCTAGAGAGTCTAGGTGAATCCAGACAACATAAAAGAAATCAGAATAGGTAAGACTGTAAACGGTTAGACAAAACAGGGTTATTACAGGATACGATTATTCAGTACTAGACAATATTAAACAAGCTAGAACAAGCTAAAACTAGACATAAACGTACAATAATATTGTATCGATAATATAGTGTAAAGATATAGTCTAGTTACAAAGATATTTTAACACTGTGAACTTAATGTTTAGCACTATCCCTTGTGAAAGTGCAACGAAGTTTTGTCTAAGTGTTTCCGAAACAAACTTAATGTTGCCGAAGGGCAATGAAGTATTACCGAGACAAACGAAGTGTGGTCGAATTGCACAATCCATCTTAATGTAATGTCCCTGAGATATATTAAGTATCATCGAAGTGTAGCGAAAGTTAAGCGCATGCGCGTCCGCCATGTTTAAAAGGCGAGAATAGATATTTCGGAAGAAATAGAAAGAAAGATTCGGACACATTTTGTTATTTTCACTGGTTATACGTCAAAAAGTGCCCGAAAATATGGAAATTGACACATGCTCACAAAAAAATTCAACGATGAAAAGATCTATTGTTAATACTTCGACGACACTTCATAGAAAATCAGTTCAGCGAAACATCTCTGTACAAATTTCAGTGTTCCAAAATTCACTTCTCTGACACTTCTCACACTTCGTTGCTTCGTTGCACACTCGTCACTTGACCACACTTCGTTGATGCCTTACTTCGACGACATTTAATTTTCTCCAGTGATGGATACGCCTTAATCTTAGTTAACTTTTTTGAATAAAATGTGCTTATATTCATATGCCTATATTCAATATGTGCTTACATTTCCCGTGCCTGTATTTCTTTGATTTTGTAATTTACTGTTGGCCGGGATAAAATCGCGTTTGCTTCGTCGTTTTTGCGTATGCAGAAAATTCTTGCAGTGAGCAATTTAAAAGTGGCTGGGGGCAAATTGCGACCTTAAAGCAATAATTGCGCGACCGCTTTTAGCACAACGATCCCCACAGCAAAAAAACCAACGAAAACCAATGTTCTAAAATTGTGCAGAAAATTTCCAATAAAAAGCAAAAAAAAACGTTTTTTCTTGAAATATTAAACCTCTCCAAGAGAAGGCTTTTTACAGTTACTTAAGCGCATGCGCGTCCACCTTGTTTAAAATGCGGGAAGATTAAAGTTTCGTGCACATTTTGTTATTTTCCCTGGTTATACGTCAAAAAAGTGCCCGAAAACATGGCGAAAATTGACTCATGCCTATACAAAAATTTCAACTATGAAAACGTCTATTGAGTCAACTTTACAATAAAAAAACGTCTACTCTTGTCTAATCTGGTCTAGAACGAGGCAAGCAAACTGTAACTTAAGTAATTTTTCTAAGCGTATATGGTCTTGTCTAGATAAGCTTAGACAAGCTCAACCAGATACGAGTAGATCATGAGTATTAGTCTTAACTTGATTAACTTAAGAACTTATCTAATCTAATATGATCTTGCCTCGACTAACTTGCATTGTCTAGTCTTGTATAATCTTTTTGAATCTCTCTGCTCTGTCACGTTTCCTATATTTGAGTTGCTTTGGAATTTCGTATCTGGTCTTATCTAGCTAAGCTTGTCTAATCTTGAGTAACATAAGAACTTATCTAATCTAATCTGGTCAGGTCTAGCTGAGCTTGTCTAGTAATAGTTTAATCTCGACTACGCTTGTATTGCCTATTCTTTTATAGTCTTTTTAAATGCAATCGAATCTCTCTGCTTTGTTACATGCCTTATATGTAAGACTAATGTTTCGGACAAGACTAAAATGGACTAGACAAGATTAAAATGGATTGGAACAAGACTAGTATGGATTAGACCAGGGGTTCTCAAACTTTTCGAAGTCGGGGAACACTAAACTCTAATATATTTTTAAGCGGAACATCTACAATATAATATAAACGTTAAGACAGGGCGCAGGTAGCTAATCTTTTTGAAACCAAAAGAGTAATAACAAACACATTCATGTTCGCAAAGACACTCTATTATTATAGAGCAAAACGGAATGAGAATCGTGTCGTATATGTGATTGGCAACCCCTGCTTCAAAGTGCTACTTTTAGAAATGATACTCAAATTTAATGCGATACATGAGCTTGACCATCTTGACAGATCTCAGCGTTATTGGGACGAATAAATGATAAAACCACACGCATTTCCTCTTCTAAATTCCCTAGTCTCACGCTTTTGTTTGTCTTTATATTAACCCGGGGCCGTAGCTAGGGGGGGGGGGGGGCAATGTGGGGCAATGCCCTACCTTAAAATATTAATGCCCTACCTTAAAATATACCATAAACTAAGGTATAATATGATAAGTAAATTGTTTTCTCATAGTATGAAATGATAAGAAAATTATAAAAAAAAAAACTATTCATTTACTACCAACGACATTGTTAAGACCTAATAATTTTATTTTTTATTGTGGTCTTAAAATCATTTTAATTTTATTTTCTTAAATGGATTAAGATTGCGATAAGCGACCAAAAGGTCTCAACATCTGGTCGTAGTGTCGTGAATAGTTTCTAAATGCGTTTTAAAGTGTTACAGATGTTAAAGACCGCTACGGTTTTGGAAACTATTTATTACCACTAATGGTTTTTAGATAAATAGTTTTAAATGCACCCTTACAATGTAATGTTTATATTTAAGGATTGTTAGTATTCTAGAGTTTTAAAGATTAAACAAAGAAGTGACCACGTGCACTTGGGGTTGGAACTCTTTTTGGTTCAGTGGGGGCTGGCAAACAGGAGCGGGAATTGAGCTTTCCTGCTTTTAAAAATATGTTGTCATACTCAGTTAAATTGTAACCTTCTTGCCACCAAGATACTAAGAAGAAATTCCAAACTCCGGCAGTGCACGTCGTCATAAGTGTTTTAATAATAATTATTCAATATATTGGCAACCCTAAATTAACCGCCTTAGATTCGATCACGCGAACGTTTGTCTCAAGACAAACAACCACCGCGACACAACAGACATTTATTTAAACAATTCCGAATTAACCACTGTTTGTCATATTGTTGTGAACTGAAGACTGTTGTGAAACTAAGAATTAACTATTGTTAAATTTCTTAATTTCGCGATGGATATACGGGCTTCTTTAATAAAAAACGAAGATTTGAAGAGGAAACTGACCTAGAAGAACCACATTCCTCAAAACAAATAGAAGCACACGATACAATTGTTACTCCTACAAGTTCTAAGGAAACAGATTCAGTTAGACATGTGGGCAATTTTAGCTGCGGTATTCCTTCTGATATTGCACAAATCGGAAAACCGATAAAGCAAGTTATTTTAGATATATACCCAAAAGAAAATAATAGGGCTTTTGTAGTCGACTGGTTCAAGCGGTTTAAATGGTTGCAGTATTCTGTCGAGAAAGATGCTGCTTTTTGCTATGCTTGCCAACAATTTTTACCTCATGGAAGCAAACAGACTTCCACAGGATTCAGAAACTGGAAAAATGCCACTGATTCAAAAACTCGTTTTCCAAAACACGAAAAATCTATTTCTCATATACAAGCCATGGCGATGTGGCAGGAAAAATTACATCAAATATCTACAACTAGCAGTGTTGTTATATCAAAACGCCTTAGAGAAAAACAGGTATTATATGAACTCTATAATTGAAATAATACAATTTCTAGTTATCAACGAATTAGCTTAACAAAATTTACTTTGGAAATTCTATTTTGGAGGCAGAAAAAGAACAAAGATTATTTCAGAATTTGTTTGAATACACTTGCCTGAAAGATCTAATTTTGAAAGAGGCTCTCAGTCATATACCACAAAATACAACATATCGTTCACCTGAAATTCAAAATCAAATAACTCAGGCAATGGTTCAAGCAGTACGAAGTTCCATTGTTAAAGATATTATGGAATCTGACGTAAATTGGTTTACTTTAATGGAAGATGGGACGAGAGATAAAAATAACCGTGAAAATGTTGCAATAGCAATACGTTACGTTAAGGACGGAATCGTCAATGAGTCGTTGCTGGCAGTTACAACTACTAAAAACCTTGATGCAACCACTTTTACGGAATTAACCTTAAATACCCTTACGGAAAATAACATTGACCTTTCTCGTATGCTGAGCCAATGCTATGATGGCGCTAGTGTAATGAGTGGAAAAGTTTCGGGCGTTGCGACCAGAATAGAAAAAAAATTGGGCCGGAAAATTCCATACGTCCACTGCTACAACCATCGCTTGCATTTGATAGTCATCAGGACTATCTCAGAAATGACTTTCATTCGTTTATTTTTTGATCAATGCATTATGTTACATGAATTCTTTCACCACGGCAAAATAGCTGCCTTGTATGGCGGAAAAAGGATTAGCCGGCTCCTCGAGCAGCGTTGGTCAGGACACTTGGCTGTAACAAAAGTTGTAAACGATAATTATTCATCCATTCTGACGACTTTAGATGAAATTAAAAATGACAGATTTAACGGCCACGACGTTGCTAAAAGTATAGGAATTAAACTAGTACATATGGATCGTATTTTTTGGAATGGAATAGTTTTTTATGATGGAAGAATTGAAAAGAATAGAATAGTTGTTAAAGGTGGAATAATTGATGAGGGTGCAATTGTATGATTAATTTTGACACTTGTATATGATAGAGTAAGCAGAATTGCGAGCTGCGCGATTCTTGTAGAAAGCGCATCAGCTTAGGTTGTATGAGTTGCAAGATGTACAACTCCTACTGCACAAAATATTAACTAATAATTCATTCGTCTCAAATGATTTTAATGCTGTCAGGTTTGAAAAATAATATAATCAAACACTTTTGAGATGTACTTAATCATATAGTGTTACCAATTGTCTGAAATCAAAGTGATTTTAATTTAAGGAGTGATATTAGAAATGAAAAGCTCCCAACGTTCATAAAAAAAGTTACTATATCTAACGATGTAATATTAGTTACTAAGGTGTACAACATGGACGATAAAACATCAGCTGTGGAGTAAAAGTGACATTGATGTTGTCAACTTTGACGTTCAACATAACCAACATATTGTTTTAATCAAGTTGGTATCTTGTTTTGTTGAGTAAAGAACATACTCAAACATAATCTCACCAACTATTTCTGGAAGTTCCGTTGTTGTTGTCAAGTCTGACAGATAACATAACCAAGTCAGAAAAAGTCAGCTGTTAAGACTTTTTTTCGTCAAAATTGTAAGCTTTAGTTACTAACGTTACTTCATCATATATAGTAACATCCTTTTATGAAGGTTGGCGACTCATGATTTCCAATATCACTCCTCCAATAGACCTTTCATAATTGAAATTTTGTTGTGCACATGCGTCAATTTCCTACATGTTTTGCCCGAACTTTTTGGCATATAACCTTATTATCTGCCCGAAACTTTCAAATTCCCGCCTTTCAAACTTGACGGATGCGCATGCGCTTAACTAACCGTAAAAAGGTCTATTATAGTAAGTTTGCTTTCAGACAATTAGCAACACTTAGCAAAAATAATAATCAATAAATTACTCAACCGACGTTAATGTCAACGTTGACTTAATTTTCATGTATTTCTTTATTTAAAAAATCCAGTGTCAAGGTAATCGTCCATGAAAATTCCAAAATGGTATCAATAGAAATATCCATTATATATATATATATATATATATATATATATATATATATATATATATATATATATATATATATATATATATATATATGTATATATTATGCGCTGCCGCGCGTATGTGGTCTTCATCAGATAAATCAAGACCAGATTTATCAAGACCACATACTCGCTGCCGCGCGTATGTGGTCAGATAAATCAAGATCAGATATATCAAGACCACATACGCGATACAGCGCGTATGTGGTCTTGGTCAGATAATTCAAGACCAAATATATCAAGACCTCATACGCGCGGCAGTTCTTAATCAGATGAATCAAGACAGGATAAATCTAGAACAGATATATCAAGATAAAAAAAATGGTCAGATAAAAAAATTCTGTGTCAAGGCTATCGGCCACAAAAATACCAAATTATATGTAAATTTGAATAGCAAAATCTATAAGCTACGTCGAACTGAAGGAATTTTGAATACAACTGTCCAAGTTTTCAAACTATAGTTATTTGAATGTCTGACTCTTGACGTGTGCGACTTTGAGTTTGAGGGGTGGCGGCCGCCAGCAGATAAAATATTTCGCAAAACTAACTGAATAAGATCATAGACTGACTAATTCTTTACAAACGTGTGAAATTTTATTGTTCCACGTTGTGTTGTCCAGATATGTCAATCACGAATTCCGATCAAAAACGAACACGGAAGTTTCAAAATATTCAAAAATTGCGAAAAAATGTATTAACGTTTGAGGTATTTCAATAAAACTTTTTCTGAATGTGGGTATCCACCAGAAGTATTAGTTGATAAAATTTGAAAGCTCCCGCTCCAAAGGGGACAGCGTGAGGAATAATGTTGTCTTTAATGTAAATTTGTAAAATTGTAAATTTTTTCTTTAATGTAATGTTGTCTTTTTATTTGTCTTAATGTAATGTTTATTTATCCAAGGGGTTCCCTTCTCTGAATTTTTTTATTCAATTTTTTCGTTTGCAAAAAAAATTTCCGCCAAAACGGTTCGCTTTGGAAAGATGAAAATGACACAATTTTTAAATGAAAATCTGCTCTATAAAACAGTGCTAAATGCATGTTTAGTAGACCTCGGAGACTTGGAAAAAAATATATATTTGTAAATTTTCAATAGTATTTCCTTATTAGAAAAAATTATGTGCCCAGGCTATCCGCCATGAAAATACCAAAACGTCAATTTCAATAGAAAAATGTATTATCTATATAGATATTATCAATATAACTCTTGCAGTTTTCATTTTATAGTTATTTGAATTTATTAATTTTTGTCATGTTCTAGTTTGAGGGGCGGCGGCCGCCGCTAGATAAAATATTTTGCAAAACTAACTGAAAGGTATCATAGATTGACTAATTCTCTAAAAATGAGTGAAATTTTGTTGTTCCACGTTGTATAAGCTTACTAAAATAATTTTTTGAACAAATCCAGACATGTCAATCACGAATTTCAACCTAAAACGAATACGAAAATTTAAAAATATTCAAAAATTGCGAAAAAATATATTAACACTGTAAGAATTTCAACGAAACTTTTTCCGAATGTGGGTGGCCAAATGAAGTACCCGCTTGCCAAATTTGAACGCTCCGCCTCCATTGAGGACGGCGTGGAAAATGATTGTGCATTTAGATGGATTTTGCAAATATCTCCTCAACGCCTCAAGATGGAAAATTATAACCGGGATATCCGTATGTAAGACGTCGGTGTCTACAAAAAAGTATTGTTTGCAAATTTTGTAGAAACCTTCGGCTTAGTCGTAGAAGAAAAAAATATAAAATCCCAAAATTTATCCCTTCTCTGAATTTCGTTTTTCAATTTACATGGGTTTAAATGGGCTCTTCCGCCAAAACGGTTCGATTTGGAAAAATGAAAATGACACAACTTTTAGATGAAAATCTGCTCTATAAAATAGCGCTAAATGCATGTTCCTTAGACTCCGGAAAATTGGACAAAAAATATATTTGCAAGAATTTCTTTATTAAAAAAAATTCTGTGTCAAGTCTATCGACCACAAATAATAGTTTTCTTTTATAAAATCAGTAAAAACTCTAATCAAATATGCCGAGCTTACTTATACTCAAGTAAGAGTGTGAATTGGCAAGAATATTCAATTGTTTCTAATGTAGAATTTTCCAACTTTAACAAATCTGAGAAATAAAATTTTCCCGGTCACCATTCACCACGGAAAATCGAAGGAAACTTCTGTGGGGCGGAGTTGATTATGCAACCGTTGCTAGCCATCCCGAATCCTGGCAAATGAATTGCATTTAAAAAAAATCCTAGTAAAACGGTTTTTTATAAAACGGGATGATAAAATTTGCTCCGCTGGTAGAGGAAAGTATACTCTATCGATTCATGCTAGAAGAATTTATTAGAAATGTAGGGAAATGAAAAACGCAAATGTTTGAAAATCAATTAAACAGTTGGAGGGAGATTTCAAACGTCGGCCACGTCTGGACCGTCAGCCGCAGAAAATTCATGCAGCATATTTTAATAGAACTTGATGAGTTGTATTCGAATTTGAATCGAAAATGCCGATAAATATTGAAAGGCTGTTCCTTCCGCAGTGAAATGGTAATACTGAAAGTTTTTCGCCAATAACTCTGTTGCTATACATCCGAGGAAGACGCGTGTTGTACCGTTTTAATCTAAATTTAAATTAAAAGCTCCAATTATTCTTAAAAAAAACTCGTAAATATTGCGGTTTATGAAATAATTTTTTAAATTCAAATGTGAACGGAAGCAACTGTTTCTGACGTAAAATGGTCTGAATTTGAAGAATCTGCTAAAATAAAAGTGTGAAATCTGCGTTTTCTTGTAGAAATTTGTAAAAAATTGCGAATTTTGACGTTGCTATGTGTTGCTTATCAAGAGCCAGAGTCGCCGAAGTCTGCAATTTAGAGATTTCGAAAAATCTCTTTGAATTTGACTTGAATTTCAACTTAACAATGAGCGAAAAATCAGAATTTTGATTTAAATTCTTTTTTTTAATTTTATCTTCTCATAATTACGCGAATAATCATAAACGGTTAAAGTTCAACAATGACATTTTCACATAACCTGAGCGAAAATAGTGTCAGAATGATCAGCTGTAAGTGTAAATTGGCGATTCAGCGGCAAGCAATGGTCGTAGTATTTTTGACCTGGAGTGCGAATCCGTCGATGGATTTGAGAAATTCAAACGCCATACTGTTGGCCTTTTCACCGGGCATGCACTTGTTGGACTGGAAATGTAAATTTTCTTTTTCGCGTTTCCGTTTGAAGAGGTGAAAAAAAAGTGACTTCGCGAATTGGGACCTGCGGAACAACCCCGGAGGTGTAATGCGCCGAGACTGGTGTCGTTCGAAAGTAGACACGTGGGGCTATAATCCCTGAAAAGAGCAATACAATTCTAAAACATTTCACCGAATATTGAAGGTTTCAATTTGCTCAATTTTGAAAAATTCGTTTCGAGTTTGGAAGGGCGTCGAGACCCCCAAATGCGATCGAGCGATGCGTCGTTCCTATCGCCTTATAGACCCTTTCGTTCTATATTCAGAAACAACCACCGCGAGGCCCTGCTATTTATTTTAGCGAATCCCAGAGGATTCTCGCGTACATCTGCAAAATATGGTTTTTCGGGCCTCCCGGCGCTATCCGGAACGCAATCGCAATTAAACTCCAAAACAAACTTATAGACACTATGCCGAATCGATTGGTGCCGGTCCGGTCTCGATCCAACTGTTGGGTATCCCAGGAGAGGGATCCCCGCAAATTAGGTGAAAAAAACTGCGCGTTTTTCCGATTTTTGTGTTAAAATTGACCCAGAGCGGGAATAGGATGCCGCAGGTCCCAGATTCTTCTACCGCCCGTTGCGGGTAAACATCTCGCATCGAACGAACCGGTTTGGAGACACGGCGCTCTTCAATCAAGAGTACGGCGTCCAAGATGAGATAAAAAAAACTGTTTTTTTTGCATTACATTTTTCGCCGCACCGGGTGAACCGACGATCGCGTACTTTTCCGCATGACTTCAAAAAACGTGAAATCGACGCGGCAAGAGGTCGCAGTAAAAAAATCGAGCCGCGGACCTAAATTGCTCCTCAAAAGTGCTAGAAACGATCTCCTGTTTTTGGCACCTGGAGGACGCCGTGTGGGACTTGCGAGCGGCAGACAGACACTGGTCGAAGGCCCGTTCAGTTTTACAACAGAAAATGACAATTTCCCGTTTCGACGCGCAAGAGGAACGGAGTTTTTACGGAAAAAGTGAAAAATTTTAAACGCACCTACAGCGGCCCCCTGCGGGGGCGGAACTTGGTTAGACTCGTCAAAAAAAACCTAATTTTTTGTTCAATTCGCGGGAAAAAATTCAAGACGTAAACCGCATTTTTTGACAATGTTTCTTAATTTTTCTTAATTTTTTTTTTAAAAAAGAAGCGCAGGATTGAAAGACGCCATAACAATCGTAAAATGCGTCAAAAATGAAATTACGAAACTGAGATCAGACAAAATCTATCATCAAATTTTGGAAGAAGCTAAGTCTACGGCAAGCGGCGATTCTGAAAATAGTATCGCGACTCAGAAGAGGCAAGTTAAAAAATCAAAATCAATGGAGGACTATTTAATGTATAGTCCTTCCTATTCCTCCGCGAGACAAAATATAGAAGACCAGGACGCTGACACTGAGCCATTTAAATCCTACTTTGAAACCTTGGACATGTTAATTGCTGAATTGCAAAGAATATTTTCGGACAACGATGATCTACTAAATTCAAAAACGAGTCTTGATGAGTTGGATGTAGAAAAAATGGAACCACTGAAAAATGTAGGTAAGTGTCAGAAAATTAAATAAAACTATTAAACTACATCACTGCTTATAAAATATTAATGTTATTTATGTCCAATTCACCACTTAAACTTATTTTTCAGGTCTAAAAATTCCATCAAGGGAAGAGGTCACTGTGGTCAAAGCTTATTTGAGTCGTCGCGAGGAGGAAACAGAAATGTTTTGTAAGTTGCAAGTTTTGTACAGGCAACGAGAGGCATTTAAAGATACCTACGAACTTTTTGCCACAGAGGCAAAAAAACCATAGGATGGTAGCACTGCTGTATGCAAATCTACATTTTCAACGCTGACCGCAATCAATCGGCCTAAGAGGCTGTCAATGGGTCATGAAAGAATGACAGGCATGGTATTTCTGGCCTTCGAAAAGAAAAAAAACGAAGTCATTTGATCTGAATGAAGTTCATCGCATTTTTAATAGTTTGGCGAATCGAAGAATTCAGCTTTATTAAAGAAGGCCTTTTTATTATTATTTAAAGACTTATTACACACCATTTTTCACCTACAAAATGATTTTTTGCTTTTATTCTCCCTAACTAAGTACTTCCCCACTCATCCCCAGTACAATAATTTAAGATACAAATTTTTACTTCTGCCCTACCTGAAATCACTCCTGCCCTACCTTAGAATTAACTCTACGTTACGAATTAACTAGCTACGAATTAACTAGCTACGGCAATGTATTAACCATAGTTGAAAATCCTGCTTCGCAAAGATATGACGTGGTAAAAACATGGTAAACGTGGTTTTAATCACCGTATTGTAGTGTCTCTGTTTAGCTCCCTTCGAGATGGCTTTCTTCTTGTATAAAGCATATGTTCTGCGATAAGCCGCTGCCATCTTCTCCCGTCTGGTGTTGTTAGTTTCTCTTTCACCAGTTATCAATTGCACGATTTCACCCAGGTATTTAAAGCTGACAACTCTTTTTATCTTACCATGCTCGGTCTTCAGGTAACGGGGGCCTTTCTTAGTGTTTGTCATATACTTCATTTTTTCAAAGAAATCTGTGGTCCTGCCTTTTCTGCTTGAATGGTTAGTATATTCAGATGTATTTCTAGAAAGAGGCGCGAGGTCATTGGAAAAAGAAGGCAGTTGATCTTGACGCCAACCCACCTCTGACTCCTGTTTTAATTTCAAATTCTTTGGTGGTATCTCCCATTTACTTTACTTTGGAATGTTAGCGTTACGAATGTTATCCTGAATGTTTAGCTTCTGTTAGCGTCAGCTTAACATTTTAGAAATCGCGCGCAGACTCTGAGTCCGCACGTTTGCGTTTTTGTGCATAGTTTTGCTGACGCGGCACCTACACCTCTCCCCTTTTGTCTTGCTTCCTGATAAGGACATTTATAACTTGAAGTTATACTTGTGTTTATACGACAACACGTGTACCCACTACGACATTACGGACTCACAGATCTCACGCGACCCGTTTACTTATATTTATTACATTTTACAAAACACGTAAGTTCCCTAATTTTTATGCGATATGTTTATGTAATTATATTTATGGATTATTATTATTTTCTCTAAACTATTATAACTTTTTGTCAGCCAATATGGGTGACTATGAAAAAGAGCAGCAACGGTTGCAAAGGTTGATGGAAGAAGTTTGGCGTGATGATGAAATAAAACATGATGAAATAGCAGACGATGTTGATAGTTTAGATGAAATAGATAATGTTGAAGAAATGAGTGATATTAAAACGGAGCAAGAACCTGATGAGGCGACTGTAGAAGAAGCTGAGGAAAATCAGTACAACGAAGAAGACCGTCTCTATAAAGGAAAAGATGGAACTGTATGGAGAGTATTGCCACGTACTAACAAGCGCATCATTACTAATAGTTCCAATATAATCAGAAGATCACCAGGGGTGACAAATGAAACTAGAAATTTGAAAACTCCTCTGAGATATTTGGAATTACTTTTTAGACGATTCTATTTTATCGATAATTGTGAAAAATACGAACAAATATATTGAAAATTTGGCTGGCAATTATAGTCGTGAACAAAACGTTCGATTTACTACCATAAATGAAATGCGTGCCTTAGTTGGCCTCCTATACATCGCTGCTACATATAAAGCAAATCATCTAAATTTGGAAGACCTTGTTGGTGCTAATGCAAAAGGCATCAATATATTTCGACAGACAATGTCAGGAAGACGTTTCACGTTTCTACAAAATTGTTTGCGATTCGATGAAAAAGCAACTCGTGACGAAAGGAGAAAACTAGATAAATTAGCATCAATTCGTGGAGTTTTTGAATTTTTGATTTGTTACCAAGTGTAAAAACGGATACAATATATGCGAGTTTGCTAAAATTGATGAAAAGTTAGAAGCCTTCCGAGGTAGATGCAGTTTTCGCGAATAAATACCAAGTAAACCGAATAAATACGGAATCAAAATATTTGCTCTTTGCGACGCTAGAATATACTATACCGCTAATTTAGAAGTATATGTTGGACGTCAACCGGATGAACCATTCGACGTAGAGCTTCCAATACCGGACCGAAAAATTAAAACCGGTATTTTGGCATGATTTGTTTTTCAAATCGGAATACCGGTATTGATACCGGTATTATTAAAAAATAGTATATTTTGTAACTAGGGCAGTAGGTTGTCAATTGAACACGAAATTTAGCGCAGAAACGAAGTTTGGCGCAATATTTTTTATTACTCACGCGAGAGGATGTATCTTACAAGTTTGGAATTCAGGTGCCATCCAAAAAAAAAAATAGAATCAAAAATGAAGAATTTGCTTTTTCATTTGTCTCCGGTGGTGTGGATTCGTCATAAGAACTCTCATCAGTCTCCGGTATCACCATTTACACTTATTTTAAAACGTTTTCTTTAATTCTTATTTTATAACGAAACAAAATTTCTGTCATTTTTTTAATATTGAGGTCTTGATTGTGTTTATTTTATTTATTTAATTGTTTTTTTTTATATTAATGTAACCTAGCGACATTGAATATTTGCGTACGTTATCCGTTATGTGGTAATACAAACAAAAGTGGCATTTCTCGTACTAAAAAACGTGCGCAAAGATAGTAATTTTAATCCATGAGTAATAAAAAATCATTTTCGTCAGACTTTTATAAATATCAATGGTGATTTATTAAAAAGAAAACGAAGGAAAAACTTAAAAATATATTTCTTTATAAACTTAAAAAAAAATAGAACACTATTTGAATTAAATTAAGTATTAAAACTAAACATTTGTTTACTCCTTCTGTATATTAAAAAACAAATTATTTATAGCAAACATTCGGAACAAAGTTATCATAAACATTACTACGTTTAGCAATTCGACTTAGTTTTACTAAAATATGCCCGTAAAAAACAGACAATCAATTGTTTCGTCGTTCTGATTGGACCGAATCTTTGTACATACATGACTTGCTGCAGAAAACGCCCTTTCCGATTCTGCACTTGTTGACGCAATTGTAGAAATCATTATCATTAGCTTTCGCTCCACAACCTTTTATGGGTCCTTGGCCTTCTCTATTTTTTTTTCCATTCCAATCTATTCCGGGCGTTAGCTTTCCATCCGGTCACTTTCATTGATAATAGATTCTCCTGCACTTGGTCCAGATATCTTGTTTTTGGCCTGTCCCGTGTCTTTTTCCCTACTGGTCTTTATCGTGTAATAAGTTTTGCTGGCTCTGAATCCTTCATTCGTTCGATATGTCCTATCCATCATAATCTAGCAATTTATATAGTAGGAACTACATCCGTATGTTTGTAAAGGTGGTACAGCTCGTGGTTGTATCAATCGCTTCCGTTTTTTACCAAGTTTTTTTTTTTTTTTTGGATGGCAGCTGAATTCCAAACTTGTAAGATACATCCTCTCGCGTGAGTAATAAAAAATATTGCGCCAAACTTCGTTTCTGCGCTAAATTTCGCTCCCGTGTCCAATTGACAACCTACTGCCCTAGTTACAAAATATACTATTTTTTAATAATACCGGTATCAATACCGGTATTCCGATTTGAAAAAAACATTAAATAACAATAATAAATTCAGGGGTTTTTTGCTTATATTTGGGTATTCATCTTCAACAGAGATCCAAACATTTTCAGGAGTGTTTTCATGGAACTGTAATTTTAATCCACGATCTGAAGAAAGTAACGTCAGTTCTTCTTTTTCCTAAGATAAAACTAGAAAATTCGGAAGAAACAAACGGGTTTCTTAGCCAATCTTATTATTCTGGTCTTAGCAAATCGTAACAAAAATATTTTTCAAGTTTTTCTTCTACGATTGCCTCGTTGGTATCTGGCAGAGAGAGGAACATTTTTCTGTGTTTCTCTCTTTTACGTGTCTTTTCCATAGTAAAATTATGTTTTTCATGGAACATAATTTGTCGGTCGATGTAAGAATGTTTTCATCTTTTCCTTCATCGTTTCCTGGCGCACACTCACGCCAAATTATTGCAGCAATCATAATTTTTTAGATAATTCACAAAAGTTTTTGATTTTATGTTTCAAAAAAGAACAAGTAATTAATTCATTTTTTAATGCCAACACTCGATTTAAAACCTTTTCTCGTGACTTACCTAAAAACCTCCTTACTTCGGTATGAAGAAGTAAACACTCATAATCTGCTTCCATCGATGAACAAAGTTATTTGCAAATTCAATTCTTCATCGGTCTCATTTTAATAAAATGAGTTTCTACGAATTTTATCATCAGAAACTGGAGTCTTCAAAATGTCCTTCTTCTCCAAACATTCTTCTTCTTCTTCTTAATGGCACTACAACCGATTGCCGGTCTGGGCCTCCTTCAGCATGTTTCTCCAAGCGGACCTATCACTCGCCAACGTTCTCCAGTCCCGTACTTGAAGTTTTTGTAGGTCAGTTCTTACCATCTCCCTCTTGGCCTTCCGGCCCTTCTCCTTCCCTCTGGTTGGCCATTGAACAACTTTTTCGGAACCCTATGATCACCCATTCTCTGCATGTGTCCGAGCCATCTCAATCTTGCCACCTTGATGAAACTCACAATATCTGGTTGATTGTAGAGCTGATATAGTTCGTGATTATATCTTCGGCGCCAGATTCCTCGTTCTTGGGTCGCTCCAAATATTGCACGTAGCATTCTTCTCTCAAATACACTTAAAGCCTGTTCTTCGCTCTGTGTTAAGCTCCATGCTTCTGCACCATAGGTTACCACCGGTCTTATCAGTGACCTGTACAGTGTGCACTTATGCTTGGGGTAGATTGTTTTGGACCTAAAAAGTTTAAGTAGCCCATAATAGCACCTGTTACCAAGAGTTATCCGCCTTCTAATCTCCTGGCCCATCCGGTTTACGCTGTTCAGTTGCGAGCCCAAGTACACAAATGTATCTACTGTGTCAAAGTGCTTTCCGTCTAGTTCTAGCGTTGGTCCTACCTTCCGATGAGTTTCGTTAGCCACCATGTATTTCATTTGTTTACGTTGACAGTGAGTCCTAGGTTACTTGCTTCCTTCTCCAGCAGCGAGTAAGTAGTTTTGGTCGCCTGTTCGCTTCTGCAAATTATATCAATGTCGTCTGCGTAAGCCAATAGTTGTGTTGACTTAAAGTACACAGTGCCGTTAGTATCCACTCCACTACTCCTAACGGCCTTTTCTAGTACGATGTTAAACATCTCCAAACATAATTGTCACTATTTCACAGCAGGCAGGCAAATTGAGTGATTCTGCTATCGTGTGTGGCTTTAACTTTAGTGCTACTAACTCGGCAATTTTATACGACGCAAGAAGTTGAACTTTATCACTTACTTTTAATGTTTTTCAAATTGTTTTTTTTTTTGTTTACCTTGCATTTTTAAAAATGTTCTTTGTTTTTTGTTAAAAGATTTTTATGTTCAGTTTTGAAATGACGTCTTAATTTACGTAATCTAAAATAACCTAACCTAACCTAAAGGTTTATTAATTTAGCGGGCCCCATCGCGCTATTGGCAAGTTTCTTGCAGCATACAATGCAGAGATGTATTGGACAATCTGTATTTCCAGTCCAGGTAAATCCAAATTTGAAGTATTTTTCGTCATAAAAAAATGCAAATTGAGAGAATTAAAATTTTAACTTCATATGAGTCACATTTAACACATGAATATATTGAAAAAGATTGGAGTCTTGCGTAGTTGCGGATGTCGTGCCTAATGCTCGCTTTATGCACCCTAATAATAATATTGCTACCTATGTTTGTTGTTATTTATTAATTAAAACTGCCATAGCAAAGAATATAGGTTAACAGTTGCGCACGTCGGAGGAGATTCTCCGTAGCCCTAGCCGCTAGGGACAGGGCCTAGGGAATTGTAGAATTGGATTACGCAGAATTTTGATTTTTTAATATTGATTTTTTTGCGGAACACTTAAATGTGCATCGCGGAACACCAGTGTTCCGCGGAACACGCTTTGAGAACCCCTCAATTAGACAAGACTAAAATGCATTGGAACAAGACTATAATGGATTTGACAGGACTAATATAGATGGGAACAACACTAGAATGAATTAGACAAGACTAAAATGGATTGGGATTAGACTAGAGTGGTTTAAAAGGCTTTAAAAAGCCTTTTGTGTTAAATTACATAATTTCAAATTGAAAACTTTTTAGTTTGTTACGCATGAATCAATTTGCATTAAAATGTTGGAATTTCGAAATATCCTAATAATAATAATTAGTGTCCCGCTGATTATAACATTGCATGCAAACGAAAACAATAACTCAAGTTCTTGCCATTGTTAAAACATTTAAAATTCTCATTGCAACAATATTTTACTTAGAATTGATAAAACCATAGATAATCATATAATACATTACATTATAGATAATAAAATTTAATAGCAGGAAGTAGTTAAAGTCGGAACATAGCCTGAATATATAAATATATTCCAGCTTTCCGGAGCTCTATAACATTATTGGTAGTCCTAAAAAGACTCGATAATATGATAAAGCTCTGGAAAGGTTGAATATATTAATATATTTAGGCTGTGTTCCGAATTTATAAGTTTATATTATTACTTCGTCTACAAATCAAAAATTTGTCTATAAATCGAAAATTAATTCAACTTATACATGTTTCTTAATGTACATTAGTTAATTTACAAATCAAGAATTAATCCGACTAGTCAGGATTTCTGAATATCTGTCGGTTTGTCTACTTCTTTAAAATTAGCCCTACTAGTCCTGATTTCTCAATTTTTATTGCTTTGTCTACAAATCGCAAATTAGTCCAACTCGTCTATGTCTCTAAATACACATTAGTTTAGCGGCAAATCAAGAATTAGTCCGACTAGTCAAGATTTCTTAATATCTGTTCGTTTATCTACTAATCAAGAATTAGTCGAACTAGTTCAAACTTCTCGTTCAATCTACTTGGTCTAGTGCAGATTTCTCAATGTACATTAGCTAGTATACAGATTAGCCAAGAACAAAAAATTAGTCTAGAATTAGCCAAGAATTAGTAAAAGAATTGTTAAGTAAGTTGCATTATTTGTGCGACTGGTTGTCTATTTATTGTCATTTTGACAAATATATAAAAATGGCGGAAGAAACAAAGTCTGTAGAAGAGCCCGAGACGAAGAAGGACGAAAGCGAGGAAAAGCCGGCCACACAGAACGACGAGGACGCCGAAAGCGGCGAGGAACAAGCCCTAGACATCGGCGAACACTATTTAGTGCGAAGATCAGACGAAAACTGGCGTAAATATAAACAAAAAATTCCGAACGTAACCTAAAATCATTTATGTTTGTTTATGTTTTGGCCGTCTAGATCCTGCTGAAATAATCCAGACTAGATACAACAACGCCGACCAACAATATGAATACTACGTACATTACGAAGGTTATAACAGGCGATTGGACGAATGGGTAAAACAAAGCAAAAATTTGTTATTTTCTTTGTTTGTTATTTCAAGTTTTTTTTAGGTTCCAAGAGGCAGAATTATGTCTTCAAGGTTTAACATGGATGGTACAAAGGTAACTGATAAGACTTGGAAGGAAAGACCTGTGGTTTCTGATCTGTTAACAGACAGTTCTGACCGGAAAATCACCAGGAATCAAAAGCGCAGACATGATGAAATCAACCACATACAGAAAACGTAAATCACTATAATTTAATAACAAAAATTTCCAACAATGCACCTATTTGCATTATTCCACAACTATCCTCAACCTTTATCCGCAATTATCCCAACAACCCTATTCCACAGCACCATAATATTAATCTTTTTGTTATACCCGCTCCACACTCTCGCAAAGTAAATTTAGCGAGTATTCTTGAGGCATATATCCCTGAAGTTGTTTAATGGTAGGGACACCCGCATCCACACTCTCACCTTACTTCACGGCATAGTACAGGACCTCAGTATTATGCCGGACAAGTAGTACCTGCTGCTGCAGCTCTCTCTCTCTTCGTGGGGCTACAGTCCGATTAGGACCTGGGCCTCCTTGAACTGCCTACATTTGTGCTTGGTGTCCACAAGTGTAGGGAGCCCTTACAGTTTTTAACATGGTTGGTGAGCCACTATCGTCAATTATAACTATGCCGTTTCAAATCACTTCAAATTAAAGGATATTACTCCAGTAACATCGGACCCCATGCAAGCCACTATTAGGGGAGGTTTCGTGGCAGATTTTTACGGTGATAACTTTGCCAGAGCCATCTATTGCTGCAGCTATTTGTGCTTTTAATCCTTTGGGTACATATGAAGGCTGAGGCTCGTCATGCATATGTTTCACTAGTCCTGCATTCTCTAAATAACCCTTAACCACCATACGTCTCAGGTGAGCAAATTACTGATTCTTTGGGTCTGAGAGACGTATGTCAGGTGGTTAGGTGTTAAATATGTACCCAAAGGGTTAATGTTCTAGAGGTGATGGTCTCCTTTACTCGTGCCTCATGTCCCTTTGACTCGGGTAGGAAACTCCGCCTTTGGAATAAAGTTAGGCAAGGCAAGGAAGTACAAGCTGGGCTGAATAACCTATCAACATTCTGATGCCTCGCTCAACTTCATGCAACTTTGTGAGAGTGTGGAGCAAGCATCACTCTTCTACACAAATATTTGATTTAAAACAATTTATTTGCTTTAATTACAACAAATTATTTATTTCAATTGCTTTAGTTATGCAGAGATGGATCCGATGTTGGTAATGCAACCATAATATTAGCAATTTTTTAGCCTATTTCAATTACTATTCTATGAAAATATTTCAATTACAACACAAGTTATTAGCTTCAATTACAACGATTTGTTTGTTTTAATTGTTTTAGTTATGCAGAGATGGATCCGACGACAGCAGCCCTCGAGAAGGAGCACGAGCAGATCACAAAAGTTAAGTACATTGATAGGATTCAGATTGGGAGGTTTGAGATAGACACCTGGTACTTCAGTCCGTACCCCGAGGAATATGGAAGGCAGAGCAAGTTGTGGATTTGCGAGTACTGCCTCAAATACATGAGGCTTGAAAAAAGTTACCGATATCACATGGTAAGAAGAATAAATGATGATTTCATAGTAAATAAACAGATCAGACTTGACAAAACTTCTTCTTCATGTAATTTGCCTTTGCAATATTGATACTCAACATTGCTTTGATTGCTTGAGTATCTAGGGCAGGGATGGCGAACCTATGACCCGCGGGTCACACACTGACCCACACAGGCTAAGTGACCCAGGCATTGATTTTCTAACTTTTAATATTTTCTTATAAAAGTTTCTCAACCACAAATGAAGGACCATTATTATAATCAGTATTAAAAGAATAAAAGCGTGCGTAAAAGTCCAATGTAAATCAAATGGAGTTCCATTATTAATCCATAATTAATTATGATTTCTGTTTGTTGTTACTATGGCAACAACTCGCGTCACTAAACAAAACACATAGACGTAGTGAAAATTTTCTCACCTCTATTAAAATTGACTTAATTTTAAGTCTCGGCCCCTCATACTTAGTTTTTGAGTTATAGTCTTTTCAACTTTTACTTAAATTAGATTATCGATTTTTTCAGAAAATTTTCAAAATTGTTAAAACCAATTTTTGACACCATTATTTAAACCACTTTTGTCTATTTTGTCTGTTTTTCTCCAATTTCTTCCATTTAGAATGAAAAAATTCAAATCGTTCCAAAAAACACAAAACGGGTGATAAAAACAAACAAATTTTCTCTTAGACAATGAAATTCTTAACAGTTTTTACCAAAAACATTTTCACGTTTGTTACATCTTCCAAATTACAACGAATCAAAACCCAAACCTTGTCTATATTTGATTCCCTCCGAATTTTTCAAAATTTCCAAACCAAAATTTTTCAAAACAAAATTAACTCCGTTGTTTAGACCAGAGGTGCGCAAACCGTGGGTCGCGACCCCTCCGGGGGTCGCAAGAGATTTTTTCGGGGTCGCCTAATTCAAAGAAATTTATTTACCAGTAAAATTGTAAAAAAATGACCTTAAATGTGTTGCGGTTTGCACTGATGGTTAATTAAGAAAATATTTAGTATTCAACCATATAGTATTCAACCATTGCAAGATACATAGGCAAGCTCTAGTTGCAAAAGAAATTGATGAAGAATTGCACAAATATTAGAGGATGTCTTTACTGCAATTAATTACAATAAAAATAATCGTCTCTTTTCAATACTCTGTAATGAGATGGGTTCTGTCTATGAGACATTATTACTACATACCGAAGTCAGAAAATATTGCGACGTATTTTCGATTTGAGAAACGCGGTTTACATATTTTTTCAGAGAAGAAACATATATTGGCACGCTCATTCATTAATCAAGATTGACTCGGTAAACTCAGTTAAATGATGTATGAAAAATTTAACGATTTGAATTTGAGTTTACATGGAGAGTACAAACATTTTAATATTGAGCAGTAAAATTGAAGCTTTTAGAAACAAGCTGATATTTTGGCAAGGAGAATTTATAAAAAACAACACATATGTCTTCCCGTGCTTTTCAGAATTTACTAAAGAAAATAATATAGATTTCTTGTTATTTAAAAACACCATTTCTCATAATTTGACAAAATTGAGAGAAAACAACGAAAATGTTCGAAAAATTTCCAGATAATGAATTAGGTTGGATGCATTTTTGTTGTTATTATTAATTCAAATATCCCTTTAGATGAAAAAGAACAGTTAATTGATGTTTGTGGTTTTGTGAAACACTGCGCATTCAATTGAAGTCTCAGATTTGCCAAAACTTTTGGTTATCGATAGGAAACGAATATGCGATTTGAAAAGATAGGCAATCAATATTTTAATATTCAGTGTGCAATCTACCTTTATTATCTGAAGTTTATGTTAACGTTTATAGCATTTTCATGATGGTGTCTAAGTTTTCTGCGCTATTTTAAAAAGGCTGTATTTTAATCAATGACGTCACCAAAATTCCTTTAAAAACACCCTGTAAACGCAAATACCAGAAACAATTTCACTTTACCTATGTTAACGATTAAAAAAACGTCTACTATCTATCCAGGGGTCGCGACAAAATTTTACACACAGTGGGGGGTCGCCAATGAAAACAGTTTGCGCACCACTGGTTTAGACAATTGAATTTTCTACAAATATTGTCTAAGCCACTTTCACTTCTTTTGTCTAATTACTAAGTTACAACGAATCAAACTCAAAACTTAGTCCGATTTCACGATGGCATAACTTTTGAACGGGTTATCACAGTGACTTCTAGTTTTTGCTAATCGATTCAGCGTCCCAAAATTAGTCGGAAAACATATATCATATTCACAAGAAGCTTTTAATTAAAAAATATCATCGAACCAGCCATCGATCTGCCCGAGGACTCTTATACAGTATAATCTCGATAATCCGACACATATCGGACTAACCGAAAACCGCCGGATCATAAGAAAGAGTGGTGGGAGGGAAGAGCGTGAGCGGTCTCCAGACCGCCGGATTACTGGACGTGTCGTCCAATTAACCAACGGCCGAATTACCGAGATTATACTGTATACATTTTTTGATTTCGATCTTTATTTTTTGCTCTCCACTTCCAAAGTAGAAGTCGTAAGACAAGAAGGAAACTTGGATTTTGTAAAAGCCTTATAAGTGAGAACAAAAAAAGTAGTCCTTGACCTCTCTCTTTTCCAATTGATGCCACTGGCCTAGTGACCCAGGAGCTTGTACGCAAAATATAATGAACAAAATTTGACCCACCACTTAAAAAGGTTCGCCATCCCTGATCTAGGGTGTTCTTGCCCCTTGCCGTAATGACGATATCATCGACGTATGCACTTAATTGACCATATCTTAGTTGAAATTTGTATAAATTTTCGCCATGTTTTTAGGGCACTTTTTGACGTATAACCAGTGGAAATAACAAGATGTGCCCAAAACTTTCATATTCCCACCTTTTATACATGGCGGACGCGCATGCGCTTAACTAACCGTAAAAAGGTCTATTGCATTCTGTTAGCTCGGATGTTGCCTGTTGTTTTGGTGATTCTAGGGATAGATTGAATATTTGCGCTATGTTTATTTCAAACGTTTTTTGTTAGTTTACTTCTATATCTAGTATAGATATTATTTATCTTTTAGAGTGAGTGCACCTGGAGGCAGCCTGTAGGCAAGGAAATTTATCGGAAAGGGACTTTATCAGTTTACGAAGTTGATGGAAAGGATCACAAAGTAAATTAATCTTAATTTTCAAGCACTAGATTATATTTAATGTTTGTCTTATTTTTCAGATTTATTGTCAAAATCTTTGTCTACTAGCCAAGCTGTTCCTGGATCACAAAACTTTGTACTTTGATGTCGAACCCTTCTTGTTCTACATACTGTGCGAAGTGGACAAACAGGGAGCGCATATAGTCGGCTACTTCTCAAAAGCTAGTATAAGCACCTACCCTGCACTAGGCAGCCAGGCTGCGGCAGCCGAAATATTTGAGCAGTCAATCGACGTATAAAGTTAGACGTCCGAGTGCGCACTACGGTTTTTTCCGCGAGCGGTAACCGCTATAACCGCGAAATCGCTCGAGAAAAACACAGTACGCTATGAGAAAAAACCGCAAGTGAGGCCGCTTGTATTAGGTTACTTGAGTTACAAAATCACGCGATTAAAAACCGCGCCGGTTTAGCCGTAGTGCGGCCTAGGCCATAAACATTCTTTAAAGTTTCGGAACACAAAATACGGCTATTACAAGTTCGTGGAGACTGTCGGCAGCCACATACATTCGCGTAGTTAATGGGCTGCCGTTCAATCAGGCGTGTTCTAATGGATACCGCAGCCAGGAATTCGAGGCCGCCTGGTGTGCGGGCTCCCATACGTCGTTGTGTTTGACTGGCTGCCAGCAGCCAGGCTGCCTAGTGCGCGTCTATGTCTAGTATACTTATGAGTTATAGAGTATTCTTGATAAGTCTAGTACAGTTGACTAGCCTCTTTCATTTGTAGACAAACTGATAATGCATAATCTGGACTAGATGGATTAATTCTTGATTTGTAGACTAACTATCAGAAGTTAAGAAGCTGGGACTTGTAGGTATACTGATATGGGATGAGGAATTTGGACTAATTCTTGATTCGTAGACAAATTAATAGACATTGAGATGAAATGTAATATTTGACATTAAGTAATCTGGATTAGTTCGTACTAATTCTCAATTTGTAGGAAAACTAATAGGCTTTAAGATTAAAGTCTAATTAATGATTTGTAGACAAATTAATAGACATTGCAAATCCAAACTATATGGACTAATTCTTGATTTGCATAGGTAATAATAGACATTGATACATCTAGACCAGTGGTGCGTAAACTGTTTTAATTTGCGACCCAACATTTTCTCTAAAATTTTATCGCGATCCCTGGATAGAAGTAACGTAAATATTGTAATTCCCAAACAGTTCTAACAATATCTCTCCAATTTTTGAAACAAATCCTCAAATTAATTTTTGAGAAAATTAAGTTTGAAAATTTCAATGTTTGCAAATTTGATTTACAAGGTGGAATTTACAAACACCGCGATATTCGCTGAAATAAATATTAAAATGTTGGAAAAATTTGCTAAATATTCCGAAACAGCTCTGCCAACATCTCCACAAAATTTGATACAAATCCCCAAATTAGTTTTTGAGAAAATTAAGTTTGAAAATTTCAATGTTTGCAAATATTATTTTCAAGGTGGAATTTACAAAAAAAAAATGCAATATTCGCTGAAATAAATATTAAAATATTGGAAAAATTTGCTAAATATTCCGGAACAGTTCTACCAACTTCTCCACAAAATTTGAAACTAATCCCCAAATTAGTTTTTGAAAAAATTAAGTTAGAAATATTCAATGTTTGCAAATTCACAAGGTGGAATTTACAAAAAAAAAAATGCAATATTCTCTGAAATAAATATTGGGAAAATTGGCTAAATATTCCGAAATAGACCAGTGGTGCGTAAACTATTTTCATTTGCGACCCATTTTCTGTAAAATTTTATCGCGACCCCTGGATAGAAAAAACGTAAATATTGTAATTCCCAAAGAGTTCTACCAACATCTCCACAAAATTTGAAACAAATCCCCAAATTAGTTTTTGAGAAAATTAAGTTTGAAAAATTCAATGTTTTCAAATTCACAAGGTGGAATTTACAAAAAACTGCAATATCCGTTGAAATAAATATTGGGAAAATTGGCTAAATATTCCGAAACGGACCAGTGGTGCGTAAACTATTTTCATTTGCGAACCAACATTTTCTGCAAAATTTTATCGCGACCCCTGGATAGAAAGAACGTAAATATTGTAATTCCCAAACAGTTCTACCAGTATCTCCACAAAAATTGAAACAAATCCCCAAATTAGTTTTTGAGAAAATTAAGTTTCAAAATTTCAGTGTTTGCAAATTTAATTTTCTAGGTGGAATTTACAAAAACTTCGCTAAAATAAATATTAGAATATTTGCAGAATATTCCGGAATAGTTTTACCTACATCTCCACAAGATTTGAAACAAATCCTCAAATTAGTTTTTGAGAAAATTAAGTTTGAAAATTTCAATGTTTGCAAATTTTATTTTCAAGGTGGCATTTACAAAAAACTGTAATATTCGCTGAAATAAATATTGAAATATTGGGAAAATTGGCTAAATATTCCGAAACCGACCAGTGGTGCGTAAACTATTTTCATTTGCGACCCAGCGTTTCCTGTAAAATTTTATCGCGACCCCTGGATAGAAGTAACTTAAATATTGTAATTCCCAAACAGTTCTACCAACATCGTCACAAGATTTGAAACAAATCCCCAAATTAGTTTTTGAGAAAATTAAGTTTGAAAGTTTGAATGTTTGCAAATTTCATCCAAAAGGTGGAATGTTCAAAAAAAATGCAAAATTCGCTGAAATAAATATTAAAATATTGGGAAAATTGGCTAAATATTCCGAAACAGCTCTACCAGCACCTCCACAAAATTTGAAATAATTACCCAAATTAGTTTTTGAGAAAATTTAGTTGGAAAATTTCAATATTTGCAAATATTATTTTCAAGGTGGAATTTACAAAAAAAAATGCAATATTCGCTGAAGTAAATATTAAAATATTGGGAAAATGTGCTGAATATTCCGGAACAGTTTTTAGTTTTATAAGATTTGAAACAAATTCTCAAATTAGTTTTTGAGAAAATTAAGTTTGAAAATATCAAAGATTTTTAATTTATTGACATTTCACTATTTACTGCTACCCAATACTTACATACGAAATGCCTTAAATATTTGATAAATTCTACGACCCAAAAAAAAAACTTCGACCCCTCTGAGGGTCGCGACCCATGGTTTGCACACCACTGATCTAGAGTTGTACTAATTCTCAATTTATAGGCAAAAAAATTGAACTAGTTAAGCTAATTCTTAATTTCCAAACAAACTAGAATCTAGTCCAGTAAATAATTAGTTAAGAATTCTAGTAAATTATTTGGCTGTAAGTTTGGTCCGATGTTGATAGGGGGTTATTAAGCTTTCAAACTTTGCTGGCATGTGGCCTATTGTATTCTGCCCATATCTTTCACTTTATAGGCCCAGAAACACCTAGATTTCTGGGCCTATAAAGTGAAATTATTTTATTTGACGTTAATTAGTTACACATCCGTCTGCTGATACAATTGCGACCGATACTCGCTCCCGGTATCGAATCCGGCAAAATGTGGGCAGAATACAATAGGACACTTGCCAGCAGTGTTTGAAAGCTTAATAACCCCCATATCTAAATTAAATCAAACTTACAACCTCCAGATTTGTTAGTTATACGCTCCCGGTATCGAACCCGGGACCTCAACATTTGTTAATTAGACTACGAGTCCGACCGAGTAAACTTATTAATAATTTCCTTCATTTAATTACCCTTTCTTATTATTTTATTTTTTCTTTTCTTAGGAAAAAGAATCTCCTGATGGTAACAATGTAGCTTGTATCCTGACCCTTCCGCCCTATCAGAGACAAGGCTACGGAAAACTGCTGATAGCCTTCAGCTACGAGTTGTCTAGACGGGAAGAGACTGTGGGTAGTCCGGAACAACCCCTCAGCGATCTTGGAAAATTGAGCTACAGAAGTTACTGGTCGTGGGTCCTACTAGAAATCTTGAGGGACTTCCGCGGAGGCACCCTCAGTATTAAAGATTTAAGGTGAGATTCAACCATTCATTCAACCCAAGAAAACTAGATTAGAGGTCGTCCATTAATCTCGCGATGTTTTTTAGCAACTTTTTAAGCAGCCGCCCTCCCCCCAAGGTGACACGTGGTGAGGTTTTAGGGGTCTTGATCTAAAACCTCACCACGTGACACCCGGGGGACTACCCAAAATACCCAAACCCAATCAACCCTACCCAAAATAACGTGTAATTTTTTGGTACAAATCGCACGCCGGTTTTCGGTTTAAAAATCGCGCGTTCATGTTGAGTTGTTAGTTGTCAATGACTGCCGTGTCAATTCACAATTGCCATCTGATCTGTTTTTATCATTGACGTATGCATACTAGTCTTCATAGATCCATGGTTTTTATAATTTCGATTTTTTTCCCCCATTTATTTGTTTGTATTTTATTACTATTGTTGCCATTTGGTGTATTTAATACATAATCAATCAAACCATTAATAAATTACTAATTTTTATTTTCAAGTAACTATATTTGAATTTAGCACCAAATTTTGTAACTAGATTGAACATTTGTCGTAGTGTAAATCAGGTTTCTAGTTACTGCATTCTTAAAAAAATGGACTATAGAGACAATAAATATTGACCCCTCTGTCAATATTTATTGTCCATGTAAATATTGACACTCCTTCGATATATTGAAGGAACAACAGAAATAGATTGTCTTAAAAAGTCGCAACAGTGTCTGAAAGAAGTTTCTGAAAAGTCTCAATCTTATTGACCAAAGACGATCAATAAATTGACAGAAATACAATATTGAAGCAAATATATTGATTGTGTGAGGGCCGGCCCGTTTAATTATATTAATTAAATCATGCAACTTAGTTATTTTAACTAATTCATATATTTTGGTTCAGATCTTTATTAATTAATAAGTCTGTATTTATGTTTGTTTTAGTCAGATGACTAGTATTACGCAGACTGATATAATATCTACGCTGCAGAGTATGAATATGGTGAAGTATTGGAAGGGTCAACATGTCATTTGCGTGACGCCCAAGTTGGTGGATGAGCATATCAAGTCCAGTCAGTACAAAAGGCCTAGACTTTGCGTGGACAGTGGGGCCCTGCGCTGGACGCCGAGAAGACACAATAAAATTGGAAAGAAATAAAGAAAAATTACATATTATATATAAAAATAACTTGAGTATCACTTAATCCTTTCGAGTCTATTGGGACATATATAACCCATCCATCTACAATGACTTGTGGGTTATTATTATCCCTTTAATGTCTGAGTGGGACAAATATATCCCAGTATGAACAAACTACCTTGTGTAAATTATTAATGTCTAAGTGGCATAAATACTGTATAATCTTGATAATCCGACATATGGGACTGCACAAGCACCGGATTATCAAAAAATTACGGATTATCAGTATTCTACAATAACAATTTTACATATTTTATGTACAATTGTATTTCAGAAAGAATAAAATATGTATCTATATAGGTAAACGTGTACATACGAAAAAAGTGGTACAAACTTAGAACGGATAGTTGACAATTGTAGAGTGGAGTTAGCTTGGTCAGAATCGTCAATCAAGTTTTCAGAGTTAAAAGCACGGTGTGTTGCCAAAATCAGCCAGTGTGTAGGCAGTTCTCCCCAAGAAACAATGATAGGTTTCTTAATTTTTCTGTTCGCGAGGTTTATATCCAGCGGGGGGCAGCGTAAAGAAAAGACACGTGTTTCGCCAGACCGCCAGATTACTGAACGTGTCCGATTAACCAACCGCCGGATTATCAATATTATACTGTATATCCCAGTATTAGTAAATTACCTATTGCACAAGCATTCTATGTGCAAAACTTTTCATTACAATAATCAATTAAATTAAACAAAAGAAAAATAGTTAGAAATACTGATTTTAAAAATTTTGCAAACATTTTTGATTTGTTGCTAGATTAATGGACAGCGAGAAATCTGGACTAGTATCAAGCGAGTATCAAGCTTTGCAGAAAAAGTAATAAAAATTGTGGGAACTGGACAAGTTGGATTAATTCTTGATTGAATTAGTGGACTGATTGAGTAAGTGGACTAATTCATGCTTCGCAGACAAACTACTAGACATTTGGACTAGCTGCACTAATTCTTGTTTTGTAGAGAAACTAATAGAAATTGAGGATTGAGTTGAACCAATGCAGAGCTTTGCAATAAACATTGTTTATACTGGACTAATTCATACTTTGTAGACAAACTAATGTAACAAAATAACTATGACATTCAAAAAAGTAATTGCACTAATTCTTGTTTTGTAGAGAAACTAAGAGAAATTGAGAAATTTGGACTCAATAGACCTTTTCATAGTAGAATTTTTTTGTGCGCATGTATTAATTTCCGCCATGTTATACGTCAAAAAGTGCTCGAACTTTTTTACGTATATCTAAATATGTGCCCGAAACTTTCATATTCCCGCCTTTCAAACTTGGCGGATGCGCATGCGCTTAACTAACCGTAAAAAGATCTATTTCTTCAAACTAAGCATGGTCATGTTCAGATTTTTGCTACAACAACTCTACAACAACGATTCTTAGACCGACAAATTCCACAGAAACAAGCTGGATTCGTGGCTGGTAAAGGCACTCTAGAGCAGATCATGAATGTACGGCAAATTATTGAAAAAGCCAGAGAATTTGAAAAGCCCACATATCTATGCTTCCCCAACTACAGCAAAGCGATTGACTGTGTAAACTGGCACCAATTATGGAATGACCTCTTACAATTAGATATAGGAGCCCCTCCGTGCCTTGTCGCTCTGCTAAAAACTTTATATGACAACAGCAAAGGTATCATCAACAGCGAGGGAAGAAACTCGAGACCGTTTAGGATAGGACGAGGAGTTCGGCAAGGATGCGTCGTATCACCCTAAAGGCCGATTCTCATATACGCAACACTCAGCTACGCGACGTCACGCGACATCGCCTGTCAAATAATGATTACATTATTTTAAATGAGCACGTTCTCACTATGGCTACGCCATTTAAAACAATGTAATCATTATTTGACAGGCGATGTCTCATGACGTCGCGTAGCTGAGTGTCGCGCATATGGGAATCGACCATTACTATTCGCCTGTCATATACGTAAAACATATACGGTGAGTTTATACTAAGAGGAGCTCTGGAAGGTCATTGGCAGTAGGAAAATAAACAACTTACGGTTTGTCGACGATACCAGAAGAAATGACCGAACTTCTGGGGAGAGACGAGAGAGAAAGCTCAAAATTCGGACTTAAGCTAGCCCAAAAAACAAAGCTGATGGTAGTAGATCGTGGCAACAGGAGACAAAATCCACCCAATATAATGAACGTAGAAAACGTCGAATAAAAACAAGAGACAAAATCCACCCAATATAATGAACGTAGAAAACGTCGACTAAATAATTTATCTAGGCTCCTGCATAAACAGTGACGGCAATACGTCCACAGAAATTAGAACTCTTGCGAAAGCAGCCATGACGAAACTAACCAAAGTATGGAAAGATGATCACATCACGAAAGAAACAAAACGAATTATCGACTTTATTATCGACAGAAAATAGACGCTTTCGAGAAGTGGAGGTGGAGAAGGCTACTAAGGATCCCTTGGATGGCGCATAGAACTAATGTATCTATACCAAAAGAACTCGACAATGACATAAGACTATCAACCGTTATCAATCGAATACTTAAATATTTTGGACACGTCAATGGTGGAACGCGTGGCAATCTTGAAAAACTGGTCATCCAAGGGAAAATTGAAGGTACGCGACCTCGGGGACGCTCTCCCCGGCGCCAGACAGGGGGGCATATGAACGGCGTCAGACAGGGATAAATGGAGGAAGATCGCTAACTGCGCTATGACAATTAAACGCATGGGATCATGACTAGGGATTGCAATCCTGCGTCATTTTCAATACGGCCGGATCCGGCCGTATTTCCGGCTCCGGCCCTATATTAATTAATTCATTATTACATTATAATAATTAATTATAAAATAAATATTATAGGTCCTATATTAATTCGTAATAACGAATTATTACGGCCGGATCGATGGAAATTCGGTTGATGCGATCAGGATAATTTTTCTTTTCATTCAAAAATGAACTGTCTCCAGGGTAATGAACTGAGTGTATTATATACACACACACACATTTACAATTAGACAAACAATTAAAAATCTAGTACAGTGTAGGTAACTAGACATCATGATGAATCTGACTGATGAATCGCACAATTATCATAATAAGCAGTTTATAACTATTTAGTTTAATCAACTTACTATAAATACCGTATTTGTCGGTGTATAAGGCTCATCCTAAAATTTAGCCTACTTTGTGTGCGCCTAAATTTTAGAGGCATTTTTTTGAAAAAATGTGCGTGTTATAAACCGGCAAATTCGTTAATTATTTTTTATTACTCATGAGTTGAAAGTACTATCTTGGCGCATGTTTTTTAGTGCGACAAATGCCATTTTTGGTTGTATTACCACATAATTTGGGTAACGCGCGCAAATATTCAATATCGCTAAGTTACATTAAAAAAAAACAATTAAATAAACACAATCAAGACCTCAATATTACAAAAGTAACGTGAAAGTGACAGAATTTTTTTTTCATTACAAAATAAAAATTAAAGAAAACGTTTTAAAATTAGTGTAAATGTTATGGTGATACAGGATTCTGGATAAGAGTTCTTATGCGTCTTATGACGAATACACACCACCTGAGACAATTGAAAAAGCAAATTCTTTATTTTTGATACAATTTTTTTGATGACCCTTGGATCCCAAACGTAAGATACGTCCCATCGCATGAGTAATAAAATATATTATCTGCAACACGGGCAGTATTGTCCTCACGAGCGAATGTGCTCTCTTTGTTCGTGCGCCCAATTTCGCTCTTGTGATCAATTGACGACTTACTGCTTTAGTTGCAAAACATACTATTAAGTATACATTATTTATCCCAAAATCAATTTTTGTTTTGAAAAATCCCATGTGGCACCATGCGCACCACGTATTTAAAGTATCTACTCATGTAACAGCGCGATTATTTTACCAAAAATTATACCAAAAACGTTTAGTGATGCCGGAACCGCCGGATTAACGGATCCGGTTTTCCGGATTGCAATCCCTAATCATGACACTTCAGCCACGAAGTAAACGACTAAAGAGAGAGTACTAATTCTTGATTTGTATACAAACAAATACACATTGAGAAATCTGGAATAGTTAGTCTAATTCTTGAGATTGACCAATTTTAGGTTTGTTGAAATAATTGTTGATTTCTAGATAAACTAATAGATATAGAGAAAGACCTTGTGGTTAAATCCCGTTATTTTCAAATGTTTCCCATTGAGCCAAATTAGGACAACATTATCCAAATGTCTAGTTTTTGACTGCTGTAGATGTGGTCAGCCAACTTACTAAATACCAAATAGTCGAAACTCATTACAGTAAGCATTCTTATTAAACAACTTACTTTAACTAGATTTAACTAATTAAGAAAACTTTATTTTATTTGTCCAAATGTACAGTTGTACGGAAATATAGCCAGCCAACATACTTATTAACATAGAATAATATTCTTATTAACTTAGAACTAGAAACTTACTTAACTAATTTGTTACTTACGTATTAACGCCACCAACGCTATATATTGTCGTATGTTGTCTTGATTTATCTGTCCGCTTCGCGGCGGGCAACCTAATCTAACCGGGGTTACAAAATAAAGTATTTTGAGTTTTAAAAATGTTTTAATTTATTATATAAATAAAATGTTTTATTTTATGATTTATCATAAAATTTGTAGGTTTTTGATTGACGGCATTTAAAAAAATGTAGCGGTGGTGGTGTTAATAAGTAAGTACCACTAAGGTAATAAACTTTATTCTATTTGTATTTAGACAACAATCAGATCTGCCTAGTCTGGTCTGTCATCATTTGATTGTCTATTTAGTTCGAAACAATAATAAGTTTTGAATAATCTTGACTAGTTGGACTAATTCTTGATTTGTACACAAACTAATACACCCTGAGAAGACTGGAGCACTTAGTCTAATTCTTGAGATTGACAAATCTTATATTTATTGAACAAATTGTTGATTTGTAGATAAATCATTAGAGATAAGGAAAGAACTTACCGCATTGAGTGGTTAAATCTCGCTGTTTCCAACTGTGTCCCATTTTCCCATCAAGCCAAATCGCGACAGCATTGTGCAAACGTCCAGTTTTGTCTCCTGGAAATATGGTCAACCAATTTACTAAACACCAATTTTTAGACATTCATTTTATTAAGCACACTTATTAATCAACTTAATTTAATTAGAAACTTTTAATAGTAAATTTTTTATTTAAACACTAATTTAGTAAACTTAATTTTATTTGTCTTCTCTAGTCTAGTTAGTCTGTTCTTCTCTGGTCCTGTCTAGGCTTGTCTAGCCTCGTTTAGACAGGCATAGACTTGTCCTAGTCTTGTCTAGTCTTATCCAAGTCTTGTCTGGTCCTTCTAATCTTGTCCAGGCTTGTCTACTCTAATCTTGTTTTGTCTATTCTTGTCTAGTCTTGTCCTGTCTGCTCCAGTATGCTCCTGCCTGGTCCTGTTTCGTTCTGTCTGGTATTGGCTGGTCTTGTCTTGTTTGGTCTTGCCTAATCTTGTGGAGGCAGGTCTAGTCTTATCTAGTCTTGTCTAGACTTGTCTAATCTTATCTAGTCTTGTCTAGTCTTGCGTAATCTTCTCTAGTCTTGTCTAATCTTGTCATGGCTAGCCTTGTCTAGTCTAGTCTTGTTTGGTCTAGTCTAGTCTTGCCTCGTCTTGTCTGGTCTTGCCTAGTCTTGTCTTGTCTAGTCTTGTCTGACTTTGTCGTTTCTTATAGAGACAGGTCTAGTCTTGTCTAGACCTGTCCTGTCTCTTATCTACTCTTGTCTAGTCTTGCGTAATCTTCTCTAGTCTTGTCTAATCTTGTCATGGCTAGCCTTGTCTAGTCTTGTTTGGTCTAGTAGTCTAGTCTTGCCTCGTCTTGTCTGGTCTTGCCTAGTCTTGTCTTGTCTAGTCTTGTTTGGTCTAGTCTAGTCTTATAGAGACAGGTCTAGTCTTGTCTAGACCTGTCCTGTCTCTTATCTACTCTTGTCTAGTCTTGCGTAATCTTCTCTAGTCTTATCTAGTCTTGTCTACTCTTGTCATGGCTAGCCTTGTCTAGTCTAGTCTTGTTTGGTCTAGTCTAGTCTTGCCTCGTCTTGTCTGGTCTTGCCTAGTCTTGTCTTGTCTAGTCTTGTCTGACTTTGTCTATTCTTATAGAGACAGGTCTAGTCTTGTCTAGACCTGTCCTGTCTCTTATCTACTCCTGTCTAGTCCTGCGTAATCTTCTCTAGTCTTGTCTAGTCTTGTCTACTCTTGTCATGGCTAGCCTTGTCTAGTCTAGTCTTGTTTGGTCTAGTCTAGTCTTGTTTGGTATAGTCTAGTCTTGCCTCGTCTTGTCTGGTCTTGCCTAGTCTTGTCTAGTCTTGTCTGACTTTGTCTATTTTTGTAGAGACAGGTCTAGTCTTGTCTAGACCTGTCCTGTCTAGCCTCGTTTAGACAGGCATAGACTTGTTCTAGTCATGTCTAGTCTTATCCAAGTCTTGTCTAGTCTTGTCTGGTCCTGCCTAGTCCTTCTAATCTTGTCTAGTCTTGTCTACTCTAATATTGTCCTGTCTGCTCAGTCTTACCTAGACTTATTTAGTTCTTGTCTATTCGTAAGCAGTCTTAATCTTTAATTAATAAGTTAGTCTTGTCTGACACATTATCTATTTCTCTTTATGAGATTACTTAGTTTAAGCTATTCTATTATATTTTAAGTTTAATTTAATTTGAAGCTTTTCTGATTGTAGTAGTATTGTAGATGAGGACGGCGAGAGGATAACTGATTTGGCGGAACGTTTGTGTGTAGAGTGAGGGAAAAGGTGAGCACGTTGTGTATTCAACAGGTGATGGCTTAGTCGCCGGTAAACATCTCGGGAGTTGATAGCGCGGTCGCCCGCTACCTATTTACACTACGCATCCCCGCTGTTTGCCAATTACTCAGAGAACAGACGGAGCCGTTCCGATTGTAAACAGAGGAAACCGTCAGTGCCATCGATTTTTTGCGAGCCGAAAATTGTCGGTGTTTGAAACTCATTGCTTTTGCAACTTAATTAGTGCGTGAATTTTTTGACTTCTAATTATCAGTGCACTTAAAATAGTTCCGAAACGGGTTCCTAATTCTGTGCTTGTTCAACATTTGCGGATTTCTAGATTTATTTGGATTGCGTCGTCTTGGCTAATACCAAAGGTAAACTTGTCTGCTTTATATGGACTACTCGCTTTTCATTTCAATTTGGTATGCAGTTCGAAACGCTAGATCTAAATCATAAAACAGATGGTGTTTCAACCATTAACTTCTATGACGAACCTAGATTCATAGAACTAGACTAGACACACATTACTGGAATAAACACAACACCAGACTAGATATACTAGATTAGATTACACATATAAGACTATAGTAGACAAAAAAGACTGGATTAATCACACATGAATAGACAGACAAGACTAAATAAACAAGACTAGACAAACAAGATTAGATAGGCAAGACTAGTCAGACAATATCCGACAGACGAGACTAGTCAGACAAGATTAGTGAGACAAGACTAGTCAGACTAGATTAGTCAGGTAAGACTAGTCAGACTAGATTAGTCAGACAAAACTAGATTGAGAAGACTAGGCAGAGAAGAGTAGACAGACAGGACTAGACATACAAGACAAGAGTAGACAGACAAGACTAGACAGACAAGACTAGACAGACAAGACTAGACAGACAAGACTAGACAGACAAGACTAGACAGACAAGACTAGACAGACAAGACTAGACAGACAAGACTAGACAGACAAGACTAGACATTGCACCTATTGAATAGACATGGCACCATTCTTGTGGAACATTATGTACGATGGCTTGCTAAACCTAGACTTGCCTAGAACAGCGCAAATAGTTGGGTTCGCAGATGACGCCGCGGTGGTAGTGACTGCAAAGGAAATAAGTACACTAGAACTAGCAACTAACGAAACCCTTCGGCGGGCAAATAATTGGTTAAAAGAGCAGGGTCTAACAATGGCAGTTCATAAAACAGAAGCGATACTTATCACGGATAAGAGACTATTCACCCCACCGAAACTCGTTCTGGAAGGGCAAAATATCCCTTTATCGAAATCATTGAGGTACCTTGGCGTCCAACTCGATAGCGGTCTGAGATACACAGACCATATAGCCAAAACATCGAAAAAGGCAGCGTCTACAGTGACAGCTTTGGTAAGGTTGATGCCGAACATTGGAGGACCGAGGGAATTAAAACGGAAACTTCTCAACAATGTGGTACACTCAAAAATTCTCTACGCGGCGGAGATATGGGCGGGCGTAACGAAAAAGATTGGAGCGAGAAAACTACTTACAGGAGTACAAAGAAGAAGTGCTCTAAGAGTAATTTCTGCCTACAGAACGGTTTCGGAGGCCGCGGCGCTGGTACTTGCAAGCACACCCCCAATAGACTTACTGATTCGCGAGAAACAAGAAGTCTACGAAGACCTGCAACAACACAGGGCGAAAAAAGAAGTAAAACACGAAAGAGCAGCCGCTAAGGAGAGAGCACGTAAGAGACTCATGGACCGATGGCAGACAAGATGGGATAACGACACTAGTGGCAGGTGGACATACAGACTTATCCCTAACGTAACAGCATGGTATGAAAGGTCACACGGACATATGAGTTACCATCTTACACAAGCACTCACTGGTCATGGATGCTTCAACGCATACCTAGAACGGTTTAAAAAAAGAGACACGGCGGAGTGTTTTTATTGCGGTCATATCCCAGACGACGCACAACACACTATCTTCATGTGTACAGAATCAGAGAACGAAAGAACTCGACTCGCGGAGACACTAGGCGGTACAAAACTAGAAGAACAGAACATCATGGAAGTTATGTTAGAGAGTGAGCATAACTGGGATGCAGTACAAGCTTACATAACCGAAATCATGTTGGGAAAAGAACAAATGGAGAGAGAATGGAAGGCGATTATAATATCACACGAAACACAAAGAAGCTAACATGGACGACTAGATATGTGACGAAAAGACCGAAAAATGGTTTATCACACGACTGCATAACTAATACGACAGAAGACGAAAGACGATATCGAAACGAGTAAGGAACAATAAAAATAACAGTAAGGAAACAATTGGTACAAACACCACCACCCACCTGAAGTAATGCTCACGCAGTTCCGGGTGGAGTGTAGTGTAGAGACAGAGGAGGGGGTTTAGTGGGTATGCTGGTCACGAAGAACTCGATCAGAGAGCCCCACACTACACGGGTTTGAATATCCGGTGTGCAACAATGCATTCCCCCTCCTCTCTGAAAAAAAAAAAAAAAAAAAAGACAAGACAGACTAGACAGAAAAGACTAGACAGACAAGACTAGACAGACAAGACTAGACAGACAAGACTAGACAGACAAGACTAGACAGACAAGACTAGACAGACAAGACTAGACAGACAAGACTAGACATACAAGACTAGACAGACAAGACTAGACAGACAAGACTAGACAGACTAGACTAGACAGACAAGACTAGACAGACAAGACTAGACAGACAAGACTAGACAGACAAGACTAAACAGACAATACTAGACAGACAAGACTAGACAGACAAGACTAGACAGACAAGACTAGACAGACAAGACTAGACAGACAAGACTAGACAGACAAGACTAGACAGACAAGACTAGACAGACAAGACTAGACAGACAAGACTAGACAGACAAGACTAGACAGACAAGACTAGACAGACAAGACTAGACAGACAAGACTAGACAGACAAGACTAGACAGACAAGACTAGACAGACAAGACTAGACAGACAAGACTAGACAGACAAGACTAGACAGACAAGACTAGACAGACAAGACTAGACAGACAAGACTAGACAGACAAGACTAGACAGACAAGACTAGACAGACAAGACTAGACAGACAAGACTAGACAGACAAGACTAGACAGACAAGACTAGACAGACAAGACTAGACAGACAAGACTAGACAGACAAGACTAGACAGACAAGACTAGACAGACAAGACTAGACAGACAAGACTAGACAGACAAGACTAGACAGACAAGACTAGACAGACAAGACTAGACAGACAAGACTAGACAGACAAGACTAGACAGACAAGACTAGACAGACAAGACTAGACAGACAAGACTAGACAGACAAGACTAGACAGACAAGACTAGACAGACAAGACTAGACAGACAAGACTAGACAGACAAGACTAGACAGACAAGACTAGACAGACTAGACAGACAAGACTAGACAGACAAGACCGGACAGACAAGACTAGACAGACAAGACTAGACAGACAAGACTAGACAGACAAGACTAGACAGACAAGACTAGACAGACAAGACTAGACAGACAAGACTAGACAGACAAGACTAGACAGACAAGACTAGACAGACAAGACTAGACAGACAGGACTAGACAGACAAGACTAGACAGACAAGACTAGACAGACAAGACTAGACAGACAAGACTAGACAGACAAGACTAGACAGACAAGACTAGACAGACAAGACTAGACAGACAAGACTAGACAGACAAGACTAGACAGACAAGACTAGACAGACAAGACTAGACAGACAAGACTAGACTGACAAGACTAGACAGACAAGACTAGACAGACAAGACTAGACAGACAAGACTAGACAGACTAGACAGACAAGACTAGACAGACAAGACTAGACAGACAAGAATAGACAGACAAGACTAGACAGACAAGACTAGACAGACAAGACTAGACAGACAAGACTAGACAGACCAGACTAGACAGACAAGACTAGACAGACAAGACTAGACAGACAAGACTAGACAGACAAGACTAGACAGACAAGACTAGACAGACAAGACTAGACAGACAAGACTAGACAGACAAGACTAGACAGACAAGACTAGACAGACAAGACTAGACAGACAAGACTAGACATCCAAGACTAGACAGACAAGACTAGACATACACGATTAGTCATAAAAGACTAGTCAGACAAGACTAGACATAGTACATTAGTCAGACAAGACTAGACAGACAAGACTAGACGGACAAGACTAGGCAGATAAGACTAGACACACAAGACTAGTCGGACAAGACTAGACAGACAAAGCTAGTCAGACAAGTCTAGACAGACAAGACTAGACAGATAAGACTAGTCAGACAAAACTAGATATACAAGACTGGACAGACAAGACTAGACAGAAAAGAGTTCTAAAAAGACTTGACAGACAAGACTAGTCAGACTAAACTAGTCAGACAAGACTAGACTAGTCAGACTAGACTAGTCAGACTAGACTAGTCAGACAAGACTAGACAGACAAGATTAGACACACAAGACTAGATACTAGAGAAGACATAGAACTATTTAGTGGACTAGTTTATTGATTTTCATTGTATTGTTTCTTGTTGTTTATATTTTACATAGATAAACTATCTATGTAGATTCTGACTAATTTGGAAATTTTATGTATTCCTTACTTGTGATAAAGCGGATAGTCTCGATTTTTTTGGATTTTTTTAATTTTTTCTTGGTTTTTGTGATATAACAATCACTAATCCATACTTTTATCTTATCTCGCACAATCTATCATTGACTACGTTAACAATAAATTCGTTGATTAATATTTATTACTGGAATACAAACATTATTGAAAGCCAATACAAGATTGGCTAGTCCTACAATAATACAAAGCAACAAGAAAACTAGACATACAAGACTAGATAGACTAGATAGACAAGACTAGACATACAAGACTAGATAAATAAGACTAAACAGATTAGTTTTGTCTGTCTAGTCTTGTCAGAGAAGACTTGACAGAGAAGACTAGACAGACAGGACTAGACAGATAAGACTAGACAGACAAGACTAGACATACAAGACTAGATAAATAAGACTAAACAGATTAGTTTTGTCTGTCTAGTCTTGTCAGAGAAGACTTGACAGAGAAGACTAGACAGACAGGACTAGACAGATAAGACTAGACAGACAAGACTAGACAGACAAGGCTAAACAGACAAGACTAGACAGACAAAAATATACATACAAGACTAAACAGACAAGACTAGATATACAAGATTAGACAGGCAAGACTAGACACACAAGACCAGTCGGACAAGAGTAGACTACTCAGACAGACAAGACTAGATATACAAGACTAGACAGACAAGACTAGATAGACAAGACTAGACAGACAAGACTAGACAGACAAAACTAGACAGACAAGACTAGACAGACAAGATTAGACAGACAAGACTAGACAGACAAGACTAGACAGACAAAACTAGCCAGACAAGACTAGACAGACAAGACTAGACTGACAAGACTAGACAGACAAGACTACACAGACAAGACTAGACAGACAAGACTAGACAGACAAGACTAGATAGACAAGACTAGACAGACAAGACTAGACAGACAAGACTAGACAGACAAGACTAGACATACAAGACTAGACAGACAAGAATGGACAGACAAGACTAGACTAGACGGACAAGACTAGACAGACAAAACTAATTTGTTTAATCTTGTCTGTGTAGACTTGTCTGTCTAGCCTTGTCTCTCTAGCCTTGTCTGTCCAGTCTTCTCTGTCCAGTCTTGTCTGTCCAGTCTTGTCTGTCCAGTCTTGTCTGTCTAGTCTTATCTGTCTAGTCTTGTTTGTCTTGTCTTGTCTAGACTAATTTACATTTGACTAGAATAGAGTAGACTAATTTATATTTGATTAAGTATATAATCGAGTTAGTTTAACGGTCGATAAATATTAAAACGGTTTAAAATTAGAAGTTGTAATAGTTCTAATTGGTTTCTAGATTTAGACTAATTGTATGCAGTGTGGATAGAGACTAAAAATAATGTGTAGTAAGCATATGCGGAGTGGCTGTTGAATAGAAATGGCTTAGTTGAATATGTAGAAACAAGCGAAGGAAAGAAATGTGTGTTAGGCAATTAGCTTTCATTTTCGAAAGGGAGACAAAGGTTTGATTGGAAATTTGGAGCAGGTTTAATTAATTTGAATATGAAATTGTCTTTTATTTTTGGAAAATTTCTTAATTAAAAAGTGAAAGAGATTGTTTGCCAGGTTTTGTTTCGTTGTCGCATGCCAATCGAAACCGAATCTGTTACGTTTATTCAATCCAGATGCAAATTAACGATCGGATTTTCGTTTTACAAACTCGTTTTTTTAATGAAATAAACTGCAACGTTTCCAAAGGTCTTAATTGGGTTCAAACAAAAATATAGTTAACTGGAGCTAATTAAACTTTCTTGATTTGAAACTTGTTTATACATATATATTTAATTGTTTATACACTGCCTTTCAAAACAAAAAACTGAATACCAAGTATTAATTGGACGATTTACCTGAAATTTACAGAATTTGATCATGTAAATGAGCTGAATCTCACCATTAGATAATGCTGTATGTATCCAGGGGTCAGATCTGTTACTCTACAATGTTCAATAAAACATTTGTTTTCAAACTTATTCCGTTTTCAGATAATTGCAGTTTAAAATCAGGACAGTCTTAATTTGTCACCCTATACTTTTAACAAAATTTTCTTGAAATTATTTCGCTATAATTTCCCAGAAGTTTAGACACTTTAAATTTAGAACATATTTGTTGTGTTATTTACAAGATGTTTAGACAACTTTAGACAAAGAAAATATTTTTGGGTATTTTTTTGCTTGTGATAAGTCAATTAAGTTTCTTCAATATGGATTAGATTAAAGTCATGTAAGTGACAGATTTTGTAGTTTAAGTCTGACAATTAAAATATTGTTGGAGATAAGATGAGGTGACATTAAGTAGATTTAAAGCAAGTTCAATTGAAAAATATGTATGCTAGTGTGTTTATTCCATGAGGATTAGATTGTTTAAGTCATGTAAGTGACAAACTTTTCAATTGACTATAAAATGACATTTAAAATGTTGCTGGAGATAAGACAAGGTGAAATTGAGTGGACTCAAAGCAAGCTGAATTAATATGGGACAGAGAAATTGAAATCTTAAGTAGGTTTACGAAATCTTTAATTCAACGTAAATATTTACCGAACGGAAACGTTTTCATAAAAATGGTTTTCGATTTAATGATTTTGGTCTGTTCATTGATTCGAAAAAGCCGTTGAAAAATACGAAGAAATTTGCAAAGCTGCAACAAAAACACATATTGCAAATCCATTACAAAACTTTTCGTTTTATCTAAATGTACTTTTATTTTTAGCAGTCAAGGTTGTGACTCACAAACCTTGATATTGATTAATCCACATTCAAATTCAATTTAACTGCATTGTATTCTATTTTAGACTATAATCACCTTTATAATCTCCCCTGCCGTCTCATGTCTGTCTAGTCGTGTCTGTCTAGTCTTGTCTGTCTAGACTTGTCTGTCTAGTCTTGTTTGTCTAGTCTTGTCTGTCTAGTCTTGTCTGTCTAGTCTTGTCTGTCTAGTCTTGTCTGTCTAGTCTTGTCTGTCTAGTCTTGTCTGTCTAGTCTTGTCTGTCTAGTCTTGTCTGTCTAGTCTTGTCTGTCTAGTCTTGTCTGTCTAGTCTTGTCTGTCTAGTCTTGTCTGTCTAGTCTTGTCTGTCTAGTCTTGTCTGTCTAGTCTTGTCTGTCTAGTCTTGTCTGTCTAGTCTTGTCTGTCTAGTCTTGTCTGTCTAGTCTTGTCTGTCTAGTCTTGTCTGTCTAGTCTTGTCTGTCTAGTCTTGTCTGTCTAGTCTTGTCTGTCTAGTCTTGTCTGTCTAGTCTTGTCTGTCTAGTCTTGTCTGTCTAGTCTTGTCTGTCTAGTCTTGTCTGTCTAGTCTTGTCTGTCTAGTCTTGTCTGTCTAGTCTTGTCTGTCTAGTCTTGTCTGTCTAGTCTTGTCTGTCTAGTCTTGTCTGTCTAGTCTTGTCTGTCTAGTCTTGTCTGTCTAGTCTTGTCTGTCTAGTCTTGTCTGTCTAGTCTTGTCTGTCTAGTCTTGTCTGTCTAGTCTTGTCTGTCTAGTCTTGTCTGTCTAGTCTTGTCTGTCTAGTCTTGTCTGTCTAGTCTTGTCTGTCTAGTCTTGTCTGTCTAGTCTTGTCTGTCTAGTCTTGTCTGTCTAGTCTTGTCTGTCTAGTCTTGTCTGTCTAGTCTTGTCTGTCTAGTCTTGTCTGTCTAGTCTTGTCTGTCTAGTCTTGTCTGTCTAGTCTTGTCTGTCTAGTCTTGTCTGTCTAGTCTTGTCTGTCTAGTCTTGTCTGTCTAGTCTTGTCTGTCTAGTCTTGTCTGTCTAGTCTTGTCTGTCTAGTCTTGTCTGTCTAGTCTTGTCTGTCTAGTCTTGTCTGTCTAGTCTTGTCTGTCTAGTCTTGTCTGTCTAGTCTTGTCTGTCTAGTCTTGTCTGTCTAGTCTTGTCTGTCTAGTCTTGTCTGTCTAGTCTTGTCTGTCTAGTCTTGTCTGTCTAGTCTTGTCTGTCTAGTCTTGTCTGTCTAGTCTTGTCTGTCTAGTCTTGTCTGTCTAGTCTTGTCTGTCTAGTCTTGTCTGTCTAGTCTTGTCTGTCTAGTCTTGTCTGTCTAGTCTTGTCTGTCTAGTCTTGTCTGTCTAGTCTTGTCTGTCTAGTCTTGTCTGTCTAGTCTTGTCTGTCTAGTCTTGTCTGTCTAGTCTTGTCTGTCTAGTCTTGTCTGTCTAGTCTTGTCTGTCTAGTCTTGTCTGTCTAGTCTTGTCTGTCTAGTCTTGTCTGTCTAGTCTTGTCTGTCTAGTCTTGTCTGTCTAGTCTTGTCTGTCTAGTCTTGTCTGTCTAGTCTTGTCTGTCTAGTCTTGTCTGTCTAGTCTTGTCTGTCTAGTCTTGTCTGTCTAGTCTTGTCTGTCTAGTCTTGTCTGTCTAGTCTTGTCTGTCTAGTCTTGTCTGTCTAGTCTTGTCTGTCTAGTCTTGTCTGTCTAGTCTTGTCTGTCTAGTCTTGTCTGTCTAGTCTTGTCTGTCTAGTCTTGTCTGTCTAGTCTTGTCTGTCTAGTCTTGTCTGTCTAGTCTTGTCTGTCTAGTCTTGTCTGTCTAGTCTTGTCTGTCTAGTCTTGTCTGTCTAGTCTTGTCTGTCTAGTCTTGTCTGTCTAGTCTTGTCTGTCTAGTCTTGTCTGTCTAGTCTTGTCTGTCTAGTCTTGTCTGTCTAGTCTTGTCTGTCTAGTCTTGTCTGTCTAGTCTTGTCTGTCTAGTCTTGTCTGTCTAGTCTTGTCTGTCTAGTCTTGTCTGTCTAGTCTTGTCTGTCTAGTCTTGTCTGTCTAGTCTTGTCTGTCTAGTCTTGTCTGTCTAGTCTTGTCTGTCTAGTCTTGTCTGTCTAGTCTTGTCTGTCTAGTCTTGTCTGTCTAGTCTTGTCTGTCTAGTCTTGTCTGTCTAGTCTTGTCTGTCTAGTCTTGTCTGTCTAGTCTTGTCTGTCTAGTCTTGTCTGTCTAGTCTTGTCTGTCTAGTCTTGTCTGTCTAGTCTTGTCTGTCTAGTCTTGTCTGTCTAGTCTTGTCTGTCTAGTCTTGTCTGTCTAGTCTTGTCTGTCTAGTCTTGTCTGTCTAGTCTTGTCTGTCTAGTCTTGTCTGTCTAGTCTTGTCTGTCTAGTCTTGTCTGTCTAGTCTTGTCTGTCTAGTCTTGTCTGTCTAGTCTTGTCTGTCTAGTCTTGTCTGTCTAGTCTTGTCTGTCTAGTCTTGTCTGTCTAGTCTTGTCTGTCTAGTCTTGTCTGTCTAGTCTTGTCTGTCTAGTCTTGTCTGTCTAGTCTTGTCTGTCTAGTCTTGTCTGTCTAGTCTTGTCTGTCTAGTCTTGTCTGTCTAGTCTTGTCTGTCTAGTCTTGTCTGTCTAGTCTTGTCTGTCTAGTCTTGTCTGTCTAGTCTTGTCTGTCTAGTCTTGTCTGTCTAGTCTTGTCTGTCTAGTCTTGTCTGTCTAGTCTTGTCTGTCTAGTCTTGTCTGTCTAGTCTTGTCTGTCTAGTCTTGTCTGTCTAGTCTTGTCTGTCTAGTCTTGTCTGTCTAGTCTTGTCTGTCTAGTCTTGTCTGTCTAGTCTTGTCTGTCTAGTCTTGTCTGTCTAGTCTTGTCTGTCTAGTCTTGTCTGTCTAGTCTTGTCTGTCTAGTCTTGTCTGTCTAGTCTTGTCTGTCTAGTCTTGTCTGTCTAGTCTTGTCTGTCTAGTCTTGTCTGTCTAGTCTTGTCTGTCTAGTCTTGTCTGTCTAGTCTTGTCTGTCTAGTCTTGTCTGTCTAGTCTTGTCTGTCTAGTCTTGTCTGTCTAGTCTTGTCTGTCTAGTCTTGTCTGTCTAGTCTTGTCTGTCTAGTCTTGTCTGTCTAGTCTTGTCTGTCTAGTCTTGTCTGTCTAGTCTTGTCTGTCTAGTCTTGTCTGTCTAGTCTTGTCTGTCTAGTCTTGTCTGTCTAGTCTTGTCTGTCTAGTCTTGTCTGTCTAGTCTTGTCTGTCTAGTCTTGTCTGTCTAGTCTTGTCTGTCTAGTCTTGTCTGTCTAGTCTTGTCTGTCTAGTCTTGTCTGTCTAGTCTTGTCTGTCTAGTCTTGTCTGTCTAGTCTTGTCTGTCTAGTCTTGTCTGTCTAGTCTTGTCTGTCTAGTCTTGTCTGTCTAGTCTTGTCTGTCTAGTCTTGTCTGTCTAGTCTTGTCTGTCTAGTCTTGTCTGTCTAGTCTTGTCTGTCTAGTCTTGTCTGTCTAGTCTTGTCTGTCTAGTCTTGTCTGTCTAGTCTTGTCTGTCTAGTCTTGTCTGTCTAGTCTTGTCTGTCTAGTCTTGTCTGTCTAGTCTTGTCTGTCTAGTCTTGTCTGTCTAGTCTTGTCTGTCTAGTCTTGTCTGTCTAGTCTGTCTAGTCTTGTCTGTCTAGTCTGTCTAGTCTTGTCTGTCTAGTCTTGTCTGTCTAGTCTTGTGTGCCTAAGTCTTGTCTGTCTAGTCTTGTCTGTCTAGTCTCGTCTGTCTAGGTTTGTCTGTATTGTCTTGTCTGTCTATGTTTGTCTGCTTAGTCTTGCCTGCCTAGTTATCCATTAACCATGAATATGTGTCAGTCAGTTGTATGAAAAATTTATTAAATGAGTCTAAATTCACGAACAGACACGTTGTCATTGATGTTTTCTTAAATAATCACATTATGAGCGATAAGTGAATGGGTGTTCTTGCGAAAAGCGAAACGAAAGAAAAATCTTTGTTTGCTAAATTGATCTGTGTGAACAGTGAGTGGAATTAGCATTTAGTTAAGAAGTTCTAATCCAACGCCTGCATACAATTATTAGACGTTGAAATTATTCAAACAAAAACTGAGATTAATAAAATTTAGTTTCACTTTTTATTTTATTCTTTAAGCTTAGCTTACAGTCAGACAAAGTTTAATCTCTTTGAGCTGGATTTTATTAAAAAAAATTCAAATTCAGGAATCAATTTCAATTTGGAAATAATCAATAAGACATTTGGAGCAATCAATTTGTAATCAGTTTGCCTAAAGGACGATTCCTATATGCGCGACACTCAGCTACGCGACGTCGTGCGACATCGCCTGTCAAATAATGATTATATTGTTTTAAATGGGCAAGTCGCCTAGCCATAGTGAGAACGTGCCCATTTTAAACAATGTAATCATTATTTGACAGGCGATGTCGCTTGACGTCGCGTAGCTGAGTGTCGCGTATATGAGAATCGGCCTTAAATCAATTTTAAATTGGGGATAATCACCCAATTTGTTAATTCATTTCAAATTGAATTTGATAATTCGTAATTTTGGAACTTGCGATGTTTAGTCCTTCAAGGCACAGACTTTTAGATTAGCATAGTAAGTTAGTAACGCGTCAAAGATTTGACACTTCAAAGAGTTAATCCACGAGCAATAATAGAAAATCGTTTAGTAAACCTTCATAAACCTATTGTTTACTGCTCAGTTTTAGTTTCTAATCGGTCATTTTTCAAGTGATTAGCTTTCGTTTTTCGATGGAGTGAAAATAGGCAAATGCCGCAATTAATCTCTCGTGTTTTCTCATTTGCAAATACAGAATAGAAAATTCACATTTTCATTTTTTAGATTTCGGTGAAATTTACAGGAAATCCGCAAGTAGAAAGTTTTCGAAACTTGACTACTTGACATGCCGCACAATCAACAGTCAACATACTAAGCTAATAGTTTTATTTCTTATTATAGTTTCTATTACATTTGTAAATTGTAGACCAAACTATTACATTTGTCGTCGAATAAATAGGTCTTGGTCTTGTCTGTTTCATATTCGGGTTAATTCAAAGTTAATTGAAAAGAAAAATTTTACGTTAACATTTTTCTATTTCCGCTAATAATAAAAATAAATAAATTTAACGAAAATTAAAACGACATTTAACTTTAAACGTTTCTCTTGGCAGGCTACGGGCAGCCAGTCTAACTCATGACGGCGTATGGCAGCCCGCGCACTAGGCGGTCACAAATTCCTGGCTGCGGCAGCCATTAGAATACTTCTTCTTCTTCTTCCTTTTTGTAAGACATCTGCCTTGTTCTCTAATTCTTAAAGTTGTAACTGGGATGATGAATTCCTGCTTTCATACCAACGTATGGGTGGACGTCCTGTCCTGGTGGTCTCCTGGATCTTGGGAGACCATCCCTTGCAATTTTCGGCAATCTGTTGTCGTCCATCCATTCAACATGATCTCTCCATTCGCGACGTCTGTTTCGGGACCATCTCACTATGTCTTGGATATCGCAAAGTTCTCTGATGACTTCGTTTCTTTTGTGGTCCCTTAGTGTTTAGCCTGCTATGGATCTCCGCTCTGCGGATCTCTGCTGTGCTCATCTCTGTTGTGCGGATAATCCTCTTTGTTGTGGAGTTTTTGGCGGCAGCCATTAGAATATGTCTGATTAAACGGCAGCCCATTAGATATGCGCAGCCAGAGCGGCTGTATCGAATGTATGTGGCTGCCATCAGTCTCCAGGCACTTGTCATAGCAGCCAGACGTATTTTGTCCATATCTATTTTGTCCATATGGACTGCTATGACAAGTGCCTGGAGACTGATGGCAGTCACATAGGCAGTCAATAGGCTGTTTAAATATTTCGGCCGACGCAGCCAGGCAGCCTAGTGCGCGGGAGGCTTTATAGAATCGGACCGATTATGTATATTCTTGCCTGGTCTTGTGTATTTAATGTCCTATCGATTCTTAACAATTCACTCAAAGTTTAATGACTTAAGCGCACTAGGCGACCAAAAAAATCCTGGCTGCGGCAGCCATTATATTACGTCTGATTACACGGCCGCCCATTGGCTGTGCGCAGCCAGAGCGAGTGTAACGGAGGTATGTGGCTGCCGTCAGTCTCCACGCACTTGTCGTAGCAGCCACTTATTTTGTCCGTATCGCTCGACGAAAAGGTCATAACTGGCCGTCGATTGGCTGTTCTAATATTTCGTCCGCCGCAGCCAAGTACGCAGGAGGCCTTATAGAATCGGCCCGATTATCTCTCTATTCTTGCCTGGTCCTGTGTATTTAATGTTCTATCGATTCTTGATAATTCAGTCAAAGTTTAATGACTTAAGCCTATAAAAATAGTTTCCAAATACGGAATGGACAAACAGAATGAAATTCAACTTTCAATTTGAATGGGTCACAATGCGAGTCGTGAAAGTGTTTCTCCGTGTAGCGGCCGTACGAACGCAACAAAAAAAAATCCGCCTTCGGCGCGGGTTTACTTTCAAGCGGACGGACGGACGGACGCACACAGCAAACTCTATTCAAATAATATGATAATTATTGTTTCGCTTTGTTGCAAAGTTGCTGCATTGCCGAATTGTTTCTGAGGCCGCAAATAATAAGCGTCCGTTTTCACTTTCGTGCCGTCGTTATCGAATCTACCAACACTAATTCGACACTCTAATTACATATTTCGCAAAACATTTTGTACAGTTATTTGTTGGAAAGTTTAAATAACATCTATTTATTACATTTCATTATTTTAGAGAAGACAATACTACACAGCCAAGGATAAACAGGCAAGACAAGACACACAGGACTGAACATACATGACTAGGCAGACAAGACTAGACAGACAGGACTAGACCAACAAGACTAGACATACAAAGCTAGAGAGACAAGACTAGACAAATAAGACTAGACAGACAAGTCTAGAAAGACAAGAATAGACAAACTAGACTAGACAAACAAGAATAGGCAGACAAGACTAGAAAGACAAGACTAGACAGACAAGACTAGACAGACAAGGCTAGACAGACAAGACTAGACAGACAAGACTAGACAGACAAGACTAGACAGACAAGACTAGACAGACAAGACTAGACAGACAAAACTAGACAGACAAGACTAGACAGACAAGACTAGACAGACAAGACTAGACAGACAAGAGTAGACAGACAAGAGCAGACAGACAAGACAAGACAGACAAGACTAGACAGACAAGACTAGACAGACAAGACTAGACAGACAAGACTAGACAGACAAGACTAGACAGACAAGACTAGACAGACAAGACTAGACAGACAAGACTAGACAGACAAGACTAGACAGACAAGACTAGAAAGACAAGACTAGACAAACAAGACTAGACAGACAAGACTAGACAGACAAGACTAGACAGACAAGACTTGACAGACAAGACTAGACAGACAAGACTAGACAGTCAAGACTAAACAGACAAGACTAGACAGACAAGACTAGACAGACAAGACTAGACAGACAAGACTAGACAGACAAGACTAGACAGACAAGACTAGACAGACAAGACTAGACAGACAAGACTAGACAGACAAGACTAGACAGACAAGACTAGACAGGCAAGACTAGAAAGACAAGACTAGAAAGACAAGACTAGAAAGACAAGACTAGACAGACAAGACTAGACAGACAAGACTTGACAGACAAGACTAGACAGACAAGACTAGACAGACAAGACTAGACAGACAAGACTAGACAGACAAGACTAGACAGACAAGACTAGACAGACAAGACTAGACAGACAAGACTAGACAGACAAGACTAGACAGACAAGACTAGACAGACAAGACTAGACAGACAAGACTAGACAGACAAGACTAGACAGACAAGACTAGACAGACAAGACTAGACAGACAAGACTAGACAGACAAGACTAGACAGACAAGACTAGACAGACAAGACTAGACAGACAAGACTAGACAGACAAGACTAGACAGACAAGACTAGACAGACAAGACTAGACAGACAAGACTAGACAGACAAGACTAGACAGACAAGACTAGACAGACAAGACTAGACAGACAAGACTAGACAGACAAGACTAGACAGACAAGACTAGACAGACAAGACTAGACAGACAAGACTAGACAGACAAGACTAGACAGACAAGACTAGACAGACAAGACTAGACAGACAAGACTAGACAGACAAGACTAGACAGACAAGACTAGACAGACAAGACTAGACAGACAAGACTAGACAGACAAGACTAGACAGACAAGACTAGACAGACAAGACTAGACAGACAAGACTAGACAGACAAGACTAGACAGACAAGACTAGACAGACAAGACTAGACAGACAAGACTAGACAGACAAGACTAGACAGACAAGACTAGACAGACAAGACTAGACAGACAAGACTAGACAGACAAGACTAGACAGACAAGACTAGACAGACAAGACTAGACAGACAAGACTAGACAGACAAGACTAGACAGACAAGACTAGACAGACAAGACTAGACAGACAAGACTAGACAGACAAGACTAGACAGACAAGACTAGACAGACAAGACTAGACAGACAAGACTAGACAGACAAGACTAGACAGACAAGACTAGACAGACAAGACTAGACAGACAAGACTAGACAGACAAGACTAGACAGACAAGACTAGACAGACAAGACTAGACAGACAAGACTAGACAGACAAGACTAGACAGACAAGACTAGACAGACAAGACTAGACAGACAAGACTAGACAGACAAGACTAGACAGACAAGACTAGACAGACAAGACTAGACAGACAAGACTAGACAGACAAGACTAGACAGACAAGACTAGACAGACAAGACTAGACAGACAAGACTAGACAGACAAGACTAGACAGACAAGACTAGACAGACAAGACTAGACAGACAAGACTAGACAGACAAGACTAGACAGACAAGACTAGACAGACAAGACTAGACAGACAAGACTAGACAGACAAGACTAGACAGACAAGACTAGACAGACAAGACTAGACAGACAAGACTAGACAGACAAGACTAGACAGACAAGACTAGACAGACAAGACTAGACAGACAAGACTAGACAGACAAGACTAGACAGACAAGACTAGACAGACAAGACTAGACAGACAAGACTAGACAGACAAGACTAGACAGACAAGACTAGACAGACAAGACTAGACAGACAAGACTAGACAGACAAGACTAGACAGACAAGACTAGACAGACAAGACTAGACAGACAAGACTAGACAGACAAGACTAGACAGACAAGACTAGACAGACAAGACTAGACAGACAAGACTAGACAGACAAGACTAGACAGACAAGACTAGACAGACAAGACTAGACAGACAAGACTAGACAGACAAGACTAGACAGACAAGACTAGACAGACAAGACTAGACAGACAAGACTAGACAGACAAGACTAGACAGACAAGACTAGACAGACAAGACTAGACAGACAAGACTAGACAGACAAGACTAGACAGACAAGACTAGACAGACAAGACTAGACAGACAAGACTAGACAGACAAGACTAGACAGACAAGACTAGACAGACAAGACTAGACAGACAAGACTAGACAGACAAGACTAGACAGACAAGACTAGACAGACAAGACTAGACAGACAAGACTAGACAGACAAGACTAGACAGACAAGACTAGACAGACAAGACTAGACAGACAAGACTAGACAGACAAGACTAGACAGACAAGACTAGACAGGCAAGACTAGAAAGACAAGACTAGAAAGACAAGACTAGACAGACAAGACTAGACAGACAAGACTTGACAGACAAGACTAGACAGACAAGACTAGACAGACAAGACTAGACAGACAAGACTAGACAGACAAGATTAGACAGACAAGACTAGACAGACAAGACTAGACAGACAAGACTAGACAGACAAGACTAGACAGACAAGACTAGACAGACAAGACTAGACAGACAAGACTAGACAGACAAGACTAGACAGACAAGACTAGACAGACAAGACTAGACAGACAAGACTAGACAGACAAGACTAGACAGACAAGACTAGACAGACAAGACTAGACAGACAAGACTAGACAGACAAGACTAGACAGACAAGACTAGACAGACAAGACTAGACAGACTAGACTAGACAGACAAGACTAGACAGACAAGACTAGACAGACAAGACTAGACAGACAAGACTAGACAGACAAGACTAGACAGACAAGACTAGACAGACAAGACTAGACAGACAAGACTAGACAGACAAGACTAGACAGACAAGACTAGACAGACAAGACTAGACAGACAAGACTAGACAGACAAGACTAGACAGACAAGACTAGACAGACAAGACTAGACAGACAAGACTAGACAGACAAGACTAGACAGACAAGACTAGACAGACAAGACTAGACAGACAAGACTAGACAGACAAGACTAGACAGACAAGACTAGACAGACAAGACTAGACAGACAAGACTAGACAGACAAGACTAGACAGACAAGACTAGACAGACAAGGCTAGACAGACAAGACTAGACAGACAAGACTAGACAGACAAGACTAGACAGACAAGACTATTAAAATTCTTGTCTGTCTAGTCTGTCTAGTTTAGTGCTGTCCTTCTAGTCTTGTCTCTCTAGCCTAGTCTGCCTAGTCATACAATGTAATTGCCTTACAACTCGAGTTATGTACTTTATCTACGATCACACTAATTTGTTTCTGTTTAATAAGAAAAATATTATTGATGTAACAAATTTATTTCTTATTAGGTAAATTATTCAACATTATAATAAACAAACAGTTGTATTTTCATATATAACTGTTACTCGACATTATTTAACGTGATAGAAATGAAAAGAAATACATTCTTAATGGTTACATGCCTTACTATTTAGTACTTATTTGGGTTAAACTGGAATTAGAGTGATCATAGATATAGGCAACCCAATGTGCGCAATGTCAATTTCCGTTAGTTTGAATTGTGGCACTGGGAGCGCTGAACGTATGAGAACGTAGTAGCAGCTCTCGACCAATCAACGAATCGTAAACCAAACGCACGTGTGTGTTATCAATCATAACTTATCATTAATCGCGGACTGTTACATACGTGTGTGTTATGATGTATTTACATAGTCCATGTATAACTGTACAATAATGGGCATTTCGAATAGTGGCTGTAGATTTAAAAATTATGTATGATTGAATATGAGCGAGACAAGTTTTCTGTGTAAGGTGGAAAATAATTATGATGTATTGAGGTTTGGGGTTCGGTGGATGGGGAGCGGGTAGTCCGCCCACGACCCTCGAAAAAAATAGAATTTACGGCAATGACTTCCGCAATCAGAAACCCCGGCGCGCGTTTTACCATACGGCGTCACGCGACGTCGTCGTTTATCAAACGCGAATCGGAAAACTTTCCGGGTCTCGCTGACGTCGTTCGCTCGGATTATTCGGTTCGGCCGCGGCCAGGAAACGTTTGATTGCCGAAGCGAATCGCAAAATCTTCTCCGCCTTTTTTGCCACGGCGATTTCTCCATTTGAATCATAGATTACCTCAAGATTTAGTTTTTTATTCTCCTTCTATTATTATCTCTATTGTCTACTTGAACTAATTCCTCGCTAACCGCAATATTACGAAATCTGCTTTCATTTAATTTCTTTATTTACTCTTGCAATATATACAATACCATCCATAGTCCGGGGCTTCGTTCATGGGTTATAGCTAGTATTAACCCATTTTTGCCCAAACTGCTACACTCAATATAGGGTTACAATAAATACCGTTGTAGCTGCTTGTGTACAGTGGTCAAAAATGGGTTAATACTAGCTGGGCTATAGGTAGCATTAAGGCCTAGGCCGAACTACGGCTAAACCGTTTTTCGCGTGATTTTGTAAGAAAGCTAATACAAGCGAATTCACTTGCGGTATTTTCCCGCAACTGATTTTTCCAATAGCGTACTGTGTGTTTCTCGAGCGGTTTCGCGGTTATAGCGGTTACCGCTCGCGGGAAAAAATCGTAGTGCGGTCTCGGCCTAATACTGGTTAGTATTTCTTTAAACTACATTAATTGATATAATACCACTAAACAGCCAAGACTAGATATATTAAATTAAAGTAGAAATATTTTTCTTCGTCAATTTGTTTTTGGAAGGTAGTTGTAAGTAAACTACACGCAGTTAACAAACGGAAACCGTAACGAAACCGTAACAGACGCAACCTGATATAAATATGTTATTATGTCGACCACCAAGTCACGGCTATTATTTAGTTTTGTGCACTCGATTACTAACTGTAACCGTTTTCTATTTTACACAAAAACACAACAACGAGATTTCGTGTCATTCGCACCGACAAACATTCTTGGAACACTTCCACAACAAAACCAGTTTCAAGCCGAAACTAGATTAACGAGAGCAAACAATTTTATACAGACAATACTTGACAGACAAGACTAAACAAATAAGACTCGATAGACAAGACTAGCAGACAAGACTCGAGAGACAAGACTAGACAGACAAGACTTGACAGACAAGACTAGACCGACGAGACTAGACAGACAAGACTAGACAGACAAGATTGGGCAGACAAGACTAGACAGACAGGACTAGACAGACAAGACCCGACAGACAAGTCAAGGCAAACAAGACTAGACAGACAAGACTAGGCAGACAAAACTAGACACACAAAACTGGACAGACAAGATTAGACAGACAAGACTAGACAGGCATAACTAGACAGATAAAACTAGACAGACAAGACGCAACAGATCAGACAAGACTATACAGACAAGACTAGACAGAAAAGACTCGAGAGACAATACTCAACACACAAGACACAATAGAGAAGACTAGACAGGCCGGACTAGACAGACAAGACTAGATAGATTAGACTAGACAGATAAAACTAAACTGACAAGACTAGACAGAAAAGGCTAGCCAGACGAGACAAGATAGACAAGACTAGATAGACCAGACAATGCTCGAGAGACAAGACTCGACAGACAAGACTAGACACGCAAGACTAGACACACAAGACTAAACACACAAGCCTAGGCAGACAAGACTAAACAGACAAAACTGGACGTGCGACGTGAGACTAGACAGACAAGACTAGACAGACATGACTAGACAGATAACACTAGACAGACACGATACGACAGATAATACTCGACAGACAAGACTAGACAGACAAGACTTCAACAGATAAGTTTTTACGCCCATCCCAACACATTCTCACTATTCATTTCCGAGAACTTGGCTGTCCCAAAATCTCTCATCAAACAAAATGTCTCAAATATTTTACCTTCTTCTTTTCTCTGCATCTTGCAAACCTCCGGCGGCAAAAGACAAAAACGAAAATTGCAGGATCCAAGCCACATGTTCACGTCGAATAAAAATGGCGAAACGTCATCGCCACACCATGCAAAAATTCACAGAGACGTTTGTGACCACGATGCCGCATGCGTAGTTCCAGTCCAATGCCCAGCACATTTTTACTCTGATAGTCAACATTGTAAAGCTATGGGTGCAAGAAACGGAATTTGTTGCTCCACAGGTCATAACCATACAGAGGGTTTAGTTCATCGTAAGGGAACGTTGCGCGGAAAGTACATAAACAACATTGATCCGCATATGTTGGGGGGCCGTGGTAAGCAGGGAAGAATCGAAATCGCAAATATGCATAAGCAAAAGGCGCGATTACTTTCGTCTGGACGGGCCGGCGTAATTCCTTTTGGATCCGCCAGTTACGGTCATTTCAGAAACACCAGAGTTTTCAGCGGGACCGATTTATCCGATGTCATGAACATCCGATGTCACAAACAGAGCGCTCGAAATTGCACTTGCAACAAGGTAATTCAAAAACAGGCAGGGTTTGGCAAATCAACAGTTGGAGTGGGGAGTGAGGAATCGACGCTTTTCGGTTCTGCTTGTAATCTAATTATGCATTCCAAACGTCTGTAGGCGAATTGATGGATCTTGTAATAACATTTTTAATTCTGCTTGGGGAACACCTCTATCTCCTTACGTTAGATTATTGCCACCAAGCCATCGAGATGGCATTTGGTCTCCACGAGTTTCAGAGGATCAGGGACAACCTCTAGTTTCACCCAGAAGAATCAGTACAGCTTTCCCAAACCTTACTACACTTTAATGATTATGCAATACGGTCAATTTCTTTCACACGAAGTTACACAATCCATAGACTCGCCCTTTGTAAATGGAAGTGCGATTTCTTGTGTGTTGTACCCAAGATGGTTTTCTGAAGATGGAATTACCCCCAAACCTGAGACATTTTGGGTGTATGCCGATTTACATTCCACCGAAAGATCTATTTTATTCGCATTTTAAACAAGGTTGCATGAACTTTGTGAGATCGGTCATGGCCCCAAGAATTGATTGCACTTTAGGATACGCTCAAGAGATGAACAATGTAACCCACTTTATGGATGACTCATCGGTGTACGGATCAACACCTGAACAAACGGCCGAATTAAGAAGTTTTGAAAGTTTTTCATGATTTTGGAAGAGAATTGTTGCCTTTAACAAAGGATCCGGAAGCTTGCATTACTATGCAATAAGGATCGGCTTGTTTCGAGTCTGGTGATGGTAGAACAAATCAGATGATATCCTTGGTTGTTCTTCGTACATTATTTATGCGTTAACATAATCGTTTGGCTTATGAATTAGGACAAATGAATCCTCAATGGTCTGATGAAAAAATCTTCTTGTGCCCGCCGTACACACAACGGTCCACCGGAGAGGTCTACCTGTGCAGGTTTGCCTGCGCAGGTAGACCGGAGCGTATATGGGAATGGACCTGTGCAGTTTCTTGCGTACGGTTGACCTGCACAGGCAAACCTGCACATGTAACCTGTCCGGTAGACCGTAGCGTGTATGGCGGGCATTAGAAGCTCGAAGGATTCTCACTGCTGAAATGCAAGTTATTACCTACAAAGAATTCTTACCGGCTTTATTAGGTGATGCTACCATGGAAAAATTCGAAATAAGTCTCCAAGAAGACGATTATTCTTACGATTACGTTCAGCGTGTAGAGCCATCAATTACTAACGAATTTGCCTCAGCTGCGTTCAGATTTGGACATTCTACAGTTCTACATGGTCTTTTAAAAATCTATGGTATGAATAAAATGGACGAAATTGGATTTAAAATTGGATTGGATTAAAATGGATTCCAGAAACCATGTTCTATCCAGGCCGAATGCGCAAACATCTTTTCTACGACCAACTTTTAAGCACACCAACCACCGAACCCATCCAAGAAGTCGACAACTGATGATTCCTTCCCGATGCATTGACTAAATACATACATATACATAACATCTAAAGAGAAAGAGATCATGACCTCAGACCCTATAACGCTTACAGACAACTGGTTGGAGAAAAGAGATACAAGAGCCTTGCAGATTTTGGCCCAAATATAGGGTCAAAATTAGCTGGAGTTTATGCTTCAGTTGATGAAGTAGATCTATGGGTTGGAGGATTGATAGAACCAAAATACAATGGTGGAATTCTTGGTGTTACATGTCGGGACCTAATTGCGGATCAATTTGCTCGACTTAAAAAGGGCAATAAATATTTCCTCGATCACGATCCGTCCGTAAATCCGAGTTATTATACACAAGAGCAATTGCAGGAGCTCAGGGAAGTGTCTCTTTCGAGGCTTATTTGTGTTAATAGCGATGGTCATCTGCTAGCAAGACAAGCGCTTAATGCTTTTAAAACGCCAGGTGGTCAAGGAAATGAATACTTTGATTGCAAGTCATCCGAAATTCCTCGTGAAAATCTCATGTCATGGCAACAGTTTGATTGAGAAGTTTATGAAATACTTTATCAATATATTTATAGATTCAACAGTTTGTGATTTAGATTATTACGACTAGAATTAAAATAATAGACAGACAAGACTAGACAGACAAAACTAGACAGACAAGACTAGACAGACAAAACTAGACAGACAAGACTAGACAGACAAGACTAGACAGACAAGACTAGACAGACAAGACTAGACAGACAAGACTAGACAGACAAGACTAGACAGACAAGACTAGACAGACAAGACTAGACAGACAAGACTAGACAGACAAGACTAGACAGACAAGACTAGACAGACAAGACTAGACAGACAAGCCTAGACAGACAAGACTAGACAGACAAGATTAGACAGACAAGACTAGACAGACAAGACTAGACAGACAAGACTAGACAGACAAGACTAGATAGACAAGACTAGACAGACAAGACTAGACAGACAAGACTAGACAGACAAGACTAGACAGACAAGACTAGACAGACAAGACTAGACAGACAAGACTAGACAGACAAGACTAGACAGACAAGACTAGACAGACAAGACTAGACAGACAAGACTAGACTGACAAGACTAGACAGACAAGACTAGACAGACAAGACTAGACAGACAAGACTAGACAGACAAGACTTGACAGACAAGATTAGACAGACAAGACTAGACAGACAAGACTAGACAGACAAGACTAGACAGACAAGACTAGACAGACAAGACTAGACAGACAAGACTAGACAGACAAGACTAGACAGACAAGACTAGACAGACAAGACTAGACAGACAAGACTAGACAGACAAGACTAGACAGACAAGACTAGACAGACAAGACTAGACAGACAAGACTAGACAGACAAGACTAGACAGACAAGACTAGACAGACAAGACTAGACAGACAAGACTAGACAGACAAGACTAGACAGACAAGACTAGACAGACAAGACTAGACAGACAAGACTAGACAGACAAGACTAGACAGACAAGACTAGACAGACAAGACTAGACAGACAAGACTAGACAGACAAGACTAGACAGACAAGACTAGACAGACAAGACTAGACAGACAAGACTAGACAGACAAGACTAGACAGACAAGACTAGACAGACAAGACTAGACAGACAAGACTAGACAGACAAGACTAGACAGACAAGACTAGACAGACAAGACTAGACAGACAAGACTAGACAGACAAGACTAGACAGACAAGACTAGACAGACAAGACTAGACAGACAAGACTAGACAGACAAGACTAGACAGACAAGACTAGACAGACAAGACTAGACAGACAAGACTAGACAGACAAGACTAGACAGACAAGACTAGACAGACAAGACTAGACAGACAAGACTAGACAGACAAGACTAGACAGACAAGACTAGACAGACAAGACTAGACAGACAAGACTAGACAGACAAGACTAGACAGACAAGACTAGACAGACAAGACTAGACAGACAAGACTAGACAGACAAGACTAGACAGACAAGACTAGACAGACAAGACTAGACAGACAAGACTAGACAGACAAGACTAGACAGACAAGACTAGACAGACAAGACTAGACAGACAAGACTAGACAGACAAGACTAGACAGACAAGACTAGACAGACAAGACTAGACAGACAAGACTAGACAGACAAGACTAGACAGACAAGACTAGACAGACAAGACTAGACAGACAAGACTAGACAGACAAGACTAGACAGACAAGACTAGACAGACAAGACTAGACAGACAAGACTAGACAGACAAGACTAGACAGACAAGACTAGACAGACAAGACTAGACAGACAAGACTAGACAGACAAGACTAGACAGACAAGACTAGACAGACAAGACTAGACAGACAAGACTAGACAGACAAGACTAGACAGACAAGACTAGACAGACAAGACTAGACAGACAAGACTAGACAGACAAGACTAGACAGACAAGACTAGACAGACAAGACTAGACAGACAAGACTAGACAGACAAGACTAGACAGACAAGACTAGACAGACAAGACTAGACAGACAAGACTAGACAGACAAGACTAGACAGACAAGACTAGACAGACAAGACTAGACAGACAAGACTAGACAGACAAGACTAGACAGACAAGACTAGACAGACAAGACTAGACAGACAAGACTAGACAGACAAGACTAGACAGACAAGACTAGACAGACAAGACTAGACAGACAAGACTAGACAGACAAGACTAGACAGACAAGACTAGACTGACAAGACTAGACAGACAAGACTAGACAGACAAGACTAGACAGACTAGACTAGACAGACAAGACTAGACAGACTAGACTAGACAGACAAGACTAGACAGACAAGACTAGACAGACAAGACTAGACAGACAAGACTAGACACACAAGACTAGACAGACAAGACTAGACAGACAAGACTAGACAGACAAGACTAGACAGACTAGACAGACTAGACAGACAAGACTAGACAGACAAGACTAGACAGACAAGACTAGACAGACAAGACTAGACAGACAAGACTAGACAGACAAGACTAGACAGACAAGACTAGACAGACAAGACTAGACAGGCAAGACTAGACAGACAAGACTAGACAGACAAGACTAGACAGGCAAGACTGACAAGACTAGACTAGACAAGACTAGACAAGACTAGACAAGACTAGACAAGACTAGAGAAGACTAGACAAGACTAGACAAGACTAGACAAGACTAGACAAGACTAGACAAGACTAGACAAGACTAGACAAGACTAGACAAGACTAGACAAGACTAGACTAGACAAGACTAGACAAGACTAGACAAGACTAGACAAGACTAGACAAGACTAGACAAGACTAGACAAGACTAGACAAGACTAGACAAGACTAGACAAGACTAGACAAGACTAGACAAGACTAGACAAGACTAGACAAGACTAGACAAGACTAGACAAGACTAGACAAGACTAGACAAGACTAGACAAGACTAGACTAGACTAGACTAGACTAGACAAGACTAGACAAGACTAGACAAGACTAGACAAGACTAGACAAGACTAGACAAGACTAGACAAGACTAGACAAGACTAGACAAGACTAGACAAGACTAGACAAGACTAGACAAGACTAGACAAGACTAGACAAGACTAGACAAGACTAGACAAGACTAGACAAGACTAGACTAGACAAGACAAGACTAGACAAGACTAGACAAGACTAGACAAGACTAGACAAGACTAGACAAGACTAGACAAGACTAGACAAGACTAGACAAGAGTAGACAAGACTAGACAAGACTAGACAAGAGTAGACAAGACTAGACAAGACTAGACAAGACTAGACAAGACTAGACAAGACTAGACAAGACTAGACAAGACTAGACAAGACTAGACAAGACTAGACAAGACTAGACAAGACTAGACAAGACTAGACAAGACTAGACAAGACTAGACAAGACTAGACAAGACTAGACAAGACTAGACAAGACTAGACAAGACTAGACAAGACTAGACAAGACTAGACAAGACTAGACAAGACTAGACAAGACTAGACAAGACTAGACAAGACTAGACAAGACTAGACAAGACTAGACAAGACTAGACAAGACTAGACAAGACTAGACAAGACTAGACAAGACTAGACAAGACTAGACAAGACTAGACAAGACTAGACAAGACTAGACAAGACTAGACAAGACTAGACAAGACTAGACAAGACTAGACAAGACTAGACAAGACTAGACAAGACTAGACAAGACTAGACAAAAGACTAGACAAAAGACTAGACAAGACTAGACAAGACTAGACAGACAAGACTAGACAGACAAGACTAGACAGACAAGACTAGACAGAAAAGACTAGACAGAAAAGACTAGACAGAAAAGACAAGACAGACAAGACTAGATAGATAAGATTACACAGACAAGACTAATATTAGACAATTTTTAAGATGCTAGACGTAACATAGAAAGCAAATAATGCGTGTCACAAATATTTGAAGTTGTAACTAATTATTTGAGGTTGTAAAACATGTATTATCACTAGAAACGTGTAGCGTACTAATTACTTGGTTTGCTACAGCTCACGAACAAAACGTACTAGACGTAACGGTAACGCCGAGTTTACTTAACTCGCATTATAAAATGCTGTTTGCTTCACAGCCAATAATTTTTCCAGGATTATTAGGAGTGTGTGTGTGTGTGCTGTTTATATAATGGTATATTGTCTCGGGATCGCGTTGGCAAATATTTTTGTTTGATTATTACGTGTGAGACGGACTCGGAGTTTGTCGGTGCATGAGAAAGTTTAATTAACATGAGTCTAGTTTAATCGACTTGTTTACAATTAGGTGACGAAATGCTTATTAAGACTTCAGCAGCTCTGACCTGAGAAGTTTGTTTACGTGAGCCACAGTTGGATTACATGTGAAATTTGCTTTGGTCGCCGATTTGTTTGCTTTGTTCTTTTGGTAGTTTAGATTTTTATTTTATTTATATTGGGGTTGAATTGAAAATGAAAATTTTGCAAGCTTCGATAAATTTAAAGTTTGCGTGTTGTTTGGTGGACTAGCTCCAATACAAATTTTAAAAATATTAGCGTTGGAAGAATGATATTTACAGATCTAACCTAGAAATTTAATATAAATATAATATATAAACATATATACATATATAAACCAGAATTTTAGTTTTCGAGTCGAGAAAACATTTCCAGTCTTTCGAATTTTAGTTTTTCAGTTTTCGACGATTGAATTAGACTCAGGATGAGAATTTATTGTTGCATGTGTGTTGCATATACATTTGATTATAACATGTAAGCAATATTTAAAAACGACTAAATCTAAACACTAATACTTACATCATCGTGTTAAAGAATCTTCTTAAACTTATTTGCACCTTTTTAACTTATTTTGCACGTTTTGTTTTAAATCTTTGCAATTTTAGTTCTTTCGCGAATTAACAGGTTCATAAGACTGACAGCCCAAACTGCCAACCGCAAAAATTAAAAAATCAGATTCCAATGGGAAATTTGAACAAAAAAAAAACAGTTGGTAGCTTTGACCGATTGCAAAGTAATTTGAGAGCAACGTCACTTGAAACAAATTTTGTTCCTGCGAGATGTTCTTCAAGAATCTATCAATCTTTTGGTAAGAAATTCAATCTACATTATCTAATAGATAACTTCTGAAATTTCCCAACATCTGTTATCAATCTTTCTGTTATCTATGTTTCATTTATTGTACATAATATCTATAGTCTATATAGATCACCAAATTTTTCCTCTTTGTCCGATACTTAATCGATCAACCAGTAAATATCAATCTAATCAACCTATCGATATAAACCATATATTCTATATAGCCTATTTATTCTATATATTGTATATGCTCTATATAGTATATAGTCTATAGATTGTATTTAGTCTATATATTGTATGTAGTCTGTATATCATATATCATGAGCCTAGCCAGGGAGGGAGGGGGGTAGGTGTGTGGTTGGGGCGGTTGGGTGTTCAAATAAAAATATGCAAATATGCAAAATATAACAAATATTATATTGAAATGGAGGAACGAGTATAGACGACTCTCTTTAAGAGAGCATGGTAGTTAGTTTAAATTAAATGAAAATAGTTACATTATAGTGTAGAAAGTTTGATTTTACAACGCGACAGCTCGTTTGGGGAACGAGCCCGAAGGGATTAGCTGGAGCTCTGTAAAATCATTTCCGCACGAAATTTGTATACATTTTTTTGGCCGACAATTATTATTTAAGAAACAAATAGACCCTCCACTTCCGGTCCCTCTCTCCTGTCCTCACTTCCGGTCCCTCTCTCCTGTCCTCACTTCCGGTTCCCACCCCACTTCTTGTTCCCATCCCCACTTCCGGTTCCGACCCCGCTTCCGGTTAAAAAAATCCCCACTTCTGGTTCAAAAAAATCCTCACTTCCGGTTTCGGAACCGGAAATGGGGTGTGAACTGGAACAGTGCGTCGGAACCGGAAGTGTGGGTGGGAACGGGAAGTGGGGTGGAAACCGGAAGTGTGCTCGAAACCGGAAGTGGGAGTGTGGTGGGGTGCCACCACGCATCAGGGTTGTCCAATTGCAAGTGCCGCGCGGGCCGCTTATAAAATGCGATTTGGAGGGTCGCATTCTAAATAATTCTACAGCCCACTTGGACAGCCTTGATATACACTGCTTGTTAAACGATATATGTTTACAGCCCGTAAATGTTTAGTGTCTATGAAATAGTGCCAGCTAGTTAATAAAGTAAACATTAGGCCTGGTAAACATATCAGATGGTAAACATATAAACATATCATCAGACATGCGGAAATGAATTTACAGAGCTCCAGCTAATCCCTTCGGGCTCGTTCCCCAAACGAGCGTATCACAGACAGATTTTCTGTATTTTTTATAGCTGTGTTTATTTTAGAATGCGAATCACAAAACCAACTTAAAGTTTTTGTTGGAAATAGATATTTTCTTAATTAATAGTATATTACGTAACGCGAGTTGTAAGAAACCTACAAAACAGTTACGCACGACCCGCTTAGCAGGGAGTGCGTAATTCCGCGATTACGTAATTGCCTTACAACTCGAGTTATGTACTATATTTTATCTACGACTACACTAATTTGTTTCTGTTTAATAAGAAAAATATGTTTGATGTAACAAATTTATTTCTTATTAGGTTATGTTTATTTAATTATCATTATTTAACATTATAATTAACAAACAGTTGTATTTTTATATATAACTGTTACTCGACATTATTTAACTTGAAGGAAATGAAACGAAATACATTCTTCATGGTTACATACCTTATTTAGTACTTATTTGGGTTAAACTGGAATAAGAGTGTTCATAGATATAGGCAACCCAATGTGCGCAATGTCAATTTCCGTTAGTTTGAATTTAGGCACGGGGAGCGCTCAACGTTTGAGCACTCAACCAATCAACGAATCGTTAACTAAACGCACTTGTTTGTAATCAATCATAACTTATTATTTATCGCGGACTGTTACATACGTGTGTGTTATGATGTATTTACATAGTCCACGAACTGTACAATAATGGGCATTTACAATAGTGGTCGTAGATAAAGTATAGTACATAACTCGAGTTGTAAGGCAATTACGTACTCGCGGAATTACGCACTCCCCGCTACGCGGGTCGTGCGTTACTGTTCATTACTGTGCGCTACTGTTCCGCGCGTACGTAATCTGCTTCTTACGATTCTCGTTACGTAATATAATATTATATAGTCGCCTCAGTAAATATAGTCTGTACAGACTATATAAAGTAAATATTATCTACATAGTCGATGTCTGTATAGGTTATATAGTCTATAAAGTTAATATATCCTATATAAAGAATATTGACTATATAGCCTATATAGGTTATCTATAACAAGTCAATATAGTCTATATAGCACAAGCAGTCAATATAGTTCATATTGTCATATAGTACGTATAGTTCGTATACATATTCTCAATTTAGATTATATTATTTATGTAGTCCTTAAAGCAAAGTTAGTATATGTAGTCTATATAGCTTATATCGTCTATGTAGTCTTTATATAAACTATTTAGTGTATATATAGTCTATATATTCTACACCGCAAATGGATCAATCATCTATATAGAATAAATGGTGTCGATAAACTCATTGAGTGGGTGATCTAATGTCTAGATAGACTACATATCTATAGTATTTCATTTGTCCATATAGACTTTCTTTGTAGTCTATATGTCTATATAGACTACATAGAAAGTTTGTTGTATATTGTCTACATGGAATAAGTAAACTAAATAGACCACATAAAATATATGCTCTTTGTAGGTTTTATAGACTAGATTATCTAGGTACGATTTAGATAGACTACATAGTGTAGATAATCTAAATGGAATAAATGGATTACGTAGTATTCTTGATGATGGGTCTATATAGAGTACATAGAATATATATAGTCCATATCGTAAATATAGTCTATGCAATCTATATAGTGTATGTCTATAAATCTATCGAGTAGATGATCTAAAATCTATTTTATCTATATAGATTACATAGAAGATCCATATATTGTCTACATAGAATGTATGAACTAAATAGCTGATCTAGAAAGATAACTTAATAGATTTTATGATCTGAATAGATTATTTGGACTAGATATTAGTCGACTATCTAGATTATCTATATATTATCTAATTAATTTATTATCTAGATAAAATAAATATTGTCGATAGTCCTCATCGAGATAGATGAGGATTTTGAGGATGATCTAGATCAGCGATCCTCACTACGCGGCCCGCGGGCCGCATGCGGCCCTCGGAACGATTTTTTGCGGGCCTCGGCTGTTAGGGAAGGGGATAGAAACATAAGTTTAAAAAGTAAGTTAGGAATGCGCATTGAATGGGCATTGTGAATGAAACACTGACTCGATTGCACGGAGACTACAACAAAATTGTAACGAACATGATGAGTATTGTTTTTGCACAGGAACAAAAGTTCAATACGTATATTGAAGAATTGTCAAAGGGTGATTATTCCAGCTTTCCTTCAGTTAAAACTCTGTTTGTTGAAAATCCAGATGAAAATCAAGATGTTTCTGATTTAATACCGCTGTTGACAAACCTAAAAGACGTTTATTATTAATTACATTTTTTACTTGCGGCCCTCAGGAAAATCTGATAAAAACAATTAGGCTCTCTAAAAAATCCTAGTGAGGACCCCTTATCTAGATGGTCTATATAGATTACATTGGAAACCTGATGAATATTGTTAAATAGAACCAATTACACCACATAGTGTATATGATCTAGTTTTTATAGTGTAGATGATCTATATTATGTAATGATAAGTTATGATTGATTACAAACACGTGGGTTTCGTTTACGTTTCGTTGATTGGTTCAGTGCTCATTGGTTGAGTACTCATACGTTCAGCGCTCCCCGTTACACAATTCTAACTAACGGAAATTGACATTGCGTACATTGGGTTGCCTATATCTATGATTTTGATAGAAAACATACACTGAAAGATTAAAGATTAACAACTAGATTATTTTAATAGATCTAGATAGATTACGTTGTCTTGAGTCTATATAGTTATATAGTATACATACATACATATGGCCATAGACCCCTTGTGGGTTATTGGCCGCTCCATTCTGGAGCTCTTTGATCCTTTTGTTGCGGTGGATCAGTCCGCGTAATCTATTTTCCATTCATAGCTTCGTGTGTGTTTTTGTTTCTTGTGCTATTTTCTTCCATTCCTTTCTGTTTTTCACCTTCTTCTTCCATTCTGTGACTTCCATTATTCTCATATCTTCGTGTAGAATGTTGAGCTTGCTACAAATGTGTTTGTTGCTGCTGCTAGGTTGCATATTCGTGAGCCGTTATCGTTTGTTTTGTCGTGTATTGTTTCTTTTCCTGCAACGTCTCGGTTCTGTTCTTCTTTCCCGATTTTCCTATTAAAGTCGCCGATTATAATTAGAATATCGTTTCTGGGTATTTCCTCGCAAATTTCTTCGAGCTTGTCATAGAATTCCTGTTTAGTGTCTTCCTCTGTTTGACTATCGTTATGTTGGCTTGCTTGTTTTCTATTCTTATATATGCTATTCTGCCGTTCACTGCTTTGAATTGGATTATTTTCCTTCTCGCATAATTGTAGACCATGCATGCGGTGCCATTTTTTCCCTGTTTCTTTTCTCCAGAGTAGTAATCTTGAAGTTCTTACTGTCTATTCTTCCATCACCTTTCCACCTCACCTCATGCAGCGCCAGTATTTCTAGTTTGTATTTGATCATTTCGTTTGCTATTTCTGTGTTTTCCCATCTGTTAACATTGTTCTTACTTTCCACGACCCAATTCTTGTTCTTTTACTACTGCTTTTCTTCTTCTTTTCCTTTTTGTTCATGGCTTTTGTTTTTTCTTTCTCTTCTCTTGTCCTTGGCCATTTCGTTGTCATCATCTGTGTGTCCCTTCCTCCGGTTTCCACTAGTTTTTTGGTATCAGTTTGTTCTCTTAGCGGTTCCATTTCATCAATTTCCCATTAATTGTTAGTTTTTGGAATCCTATCTTTATGTTTACGTTCATATCTTTCATCCTCTCTTCTTTTGCCACGTCTCTTATTTTCTTCTGGGTTATTCGTTCTTGTTTTGTCATTTCGCTATCTATGTATTCGCTTCCTCTTAGTTTGTTTTTGTTTTTTAGTTTTTTGTTCTTCATTTTTTCGTTCCAGTCCGTCATTTCTACCATGTATTTGTTGTCCGAGATTTGCCTGACGTTCCTAATTGTTGTATTCATTCCTAATTCTTTTGTTATTGTTCTTTCCGTGTGGATTTTCAGTTCTTCGTTTGCGACGTTTTTTAGATAGTTATATATACTATAGAGATACTATAAATATTACATAGAATACTTGATCTAGACTATATAGCTTAAATTAACGGTACTTACGTATTAACGCCACCACCGCTACATTTTTAAAAGCCGCCAATCTACACCTAAAATTTTTATTATAAATTATAAAATAGAACATATAAAGCGGACAGATAAATCAAGACAACATACGCGCTGCAGCGCGAACTCTCGATGCAATATATAGCGGTGGTGGCGTTAATACGTAAGTACAAAATTAACTAAAATTAAATGAGCCTGATTATATGTAATTCGATAGACTATATAGACTAAATTGATTTAATCTATATAGACTATCTAGGTAGAATACTTTAACTAGACTATATAGACTAGATTAACCTCCACATATAGACTGTTGGATATTGTCTACATAGAATTGAGTAATAGATCTATTTATTGTTGAATTTTTTTGTGCGCATGTGTCAATTTCCGCCATGTTATACGTCAAAAAGTGCCCGAACTTTCTGACGTATAACTAAATATGTGCCCGAAACTTTCATACTCCCGCCTTTCAAACTTGGCGGATGCGCATGCGATTAAATAACCGTAAAAAGGTCTATTAAATAGACTGATTTACTTGTTACAGGATAGATGATCTAGGTATGATTTATATAAACTACTTAGACTAGATAATCCAAATAGATCTAAATAGAGTAGGTAGTTTAGGGTCTATATAGATTATATATACAGACTATTTATACAGACATATATACATATACATATATATATATATATATATATATATATATATATACAGACTATATATAAATATATATATATATATATATATATATATATCTATATATATAAATATATATATATATATATATATATATATATATATATATATATATATATATATATATATATATATATATAAATATAAATATATATATATATATATATATATATATATATATATATATATCTTTATATATCTACAGACTATATATACAGTCTATATAGACCGGTGGGTAAACTACATAGTTTAACTTTAACATGAGTTTGATAATATGTTATTCAATAGTTTATATAGACTATATTGATATAATCTATTTAGACTAGATAATCTAAATAGATATAGATAGATTAGGTAGTCTAGAGTGTATATGGACTATATATACAGACAGTATGGGTAAAGTCTATATAGACCGTCTATGTAGACTACATAGAATACTTCAACTATACTATATAGATTAGATTATCTGACATCTAGACTATATGAGTCTATGTAAGCTTGCCAATATATAATTCGATAGCCTATATAGACTATATAGATATAATCTATATAGACTGTTTGGAAAGATTATATTGAATTCCTTAACTTGATTATATAGACTGGATTAACTTCCACATATAGACTTTGAATATTGTCTACATAGAATAGATGCACTATATAGAGCACATAGTATTTAAAATCTTGTGTTTATAGAGTAGATGGTTTAGGTATGATTTATATAGACTACATAGACTAGATAATCTGATTAGATTTAGATAGATTAGTTAGTCTAGAGCGTATATAGACTATATATACAGACTTTATATAGTTAGTCTATATAGACCGTTTGAATAGGCTACATATAATACTTCAACTAGACTATATAGATTAGATTAACACATAAATTATATGAGTCTACATGAATCAGACGATATGTAATTTGATAGTCTATATAGACTATATAGATATATTCTATAAAGACTATGTAGATATAATCTATATAGACTATATAATTCTTCAACTACACTCAACTACACTATATAAATTAGATTAACTGTCACTTAGACTATATGAGTCTATATGAGTTTGATAATATGTAATTCAATAGTCTATATAGACTATATTGATATAATCTATATAGACTAGATAATCTAAATAGATATAGATAGATTAGGTAGTCTAGAGTGTATATGGACTATATATACAGACAGTATAGATAAAGTCTATATAGACCGTCTATGTAGACTACATAGAATACTTCAAATATACTATATAGATTAGATTATCTGACATCTAGACTATATGAGTCTATGTAAGCTTGCCAATATATAATTCGATAGCCTATATAGACTATATAGATATAATCTATATAGACTGTTTGGAAAGATTATATTGAATTCCTCAACTTGATTATATAGACTGGATTAACTTCCACATATAGACTTTGAATATTGTCTACATAGAATAGATGCACTATATAGAGCACATAGTATTTATAATCTTGTGTTTATAGAGTAGATGGTTTAGGTATGATTTATATAGACTACATAGACTAGATAATCTGATTAGATTTAGATAGATTAGTTAGTCTAGAGCGTATATAGACTATATATACAGACTTTATATAGTTAGTCTATATAGACCGTTTGAATAGGCTACATATAATACTTCATCTAGACTATATAGATTAGATTAACACATAAATTATATGAGTCTACATGAATCAGACGATATGTAATTTGATAGTCTATATAGACTATATAGATATAATCTATAAAGACTATGTAGATATAATTTATATAGACTATATAATTCTTCAACTGCACTCAACTACACTATGTAAATTAGATTAACTGTCACTCAGACTATATGAGTCTATATGAGTTTGATAATATGTAATTCAATAGTCTATATAGAATATATTGATATAATCTATATAGACTAGATAATATAAATAGATATAGATAGATTAGGTAGTCTAGAGTGTATATGGACTATATATACAGATAGTATGGATAAAGTCTATATAGACCGTCTATGTAGACTACATAGAATACTTCAACTATACTATATAGATTAGATTATCTGACATCTAGACTATATGAGTCTATGTAAGCTTGCCAATATATAATTCGATAGCCTATATAGACTATATAGATATAATCTATATAGACTGTTTGGAAAGATTATATTGAATTCTTTAACTTGATTATATAGACTGGATTAACTTCCACATATAGACTTTGAATATTGTCTACATAGAATAGATTCACTATATAGAGCACATAGTATTTATAATCTTGTGTTTATAGAGTAGATGGTTTAGGTATGATTTATATAGACTACATAGACTAGATAATCTGATTAGATCTAGATAGATTAGTTAGTCTAGAGCGTATATAGACTATATATACAGACTTTATATAGTTAGTCTATATAGACCGTTTGAATAGGCTACATATAATACTTCAACTAGACTATATAGATTAGATTAACACATAAATTGTATGAGTCTACATGAATCAGACGATATGTAATTTGATAGTCTATATAGACTATATAGATATAATCTATAAAGACTATGTAGATATAATCTATATAGACTATATAATTCTTCAACTGCACTCAACTACACTATGTAAATTAGAGTAACTGTCACTTAGACTATATGAGTCTATATGAGTTTGATAATATGTAATTCAATAGTCTATATAGACTATATTGATATAATCTATATAGACTAGATAATCTAAATAGATATAGATAGATTAGGTAGTCTAGAGTGTATATGGACTATATATACAGACAGTATGGATAAAGTCTATATAGACCGTATATGTAGACTACATGGAATACTTCAACTATACTATATTTATTAGATCATCTGACATCTAGACTATATGAGTCTATGTAAGCTAGCCAATATATAATTCGATAGCCTATATAGACTATATAGATATAATCTATATAGACTGTTTGGAAAGATTATATTGAATTCCTTAACTTGATTATATAGACTGGATTAACTTCCACATATAGACTTTGAATATTGTCTACATAGAATAGATGCACTATATAGAGCACATAGTATTTAAAATCTTGTGTTTATAGAGTAGATGGTTTAGGTATGATTTATATAGACTACATAGACTAGATAATCTGATTAGATCTAGATAGATTAGTTAGTCTAGAGCGTATATAGACTATATATACAGACTTTATATAGTTAGTCTATATAGACCGTTTGAATAGGCTACATATAATACTTCAACTAGACTATATAGATTAGATTAACACATAAATTATATGAGTCTACATGAATCAGACGATATGTAATTTGATAGTCTATATAGACTATATAGATATAATCTATAAAGACTATGTAGATATAATCTATATAGACTATATAATTCTTCAACTACACTCAACTACACTATATAAATTAGATTAACTGTCACTTAGACTATATGAGTCTATATGAGTTTGATAATATGTAATTCAATAGTCTATATAGACTATATTGATATAATCTATTTAGACTAGATAATCTAAATAGATATAGATAGATTAGGTAGTCTAGAGTGTATATGGACTATATATACAGACAGTATGGATAAAGTCTATATAGACCGTCTATGTAGACTACATAGAATACTTCAACTATACTATATAGATTAGATTATCTGACATCTAGACTATATGAGTCTATGTAAGCTTGCCAATATATAATTCGATAGCCTATATAGACTATATAGATATAATCTATATAGACTGTTTGGAAAGATTATATTGAATTCCTTAACTTGATTATATAGACTGGATTAACTTCCACATATAGACTTTGAATATTGTCTACATAGAATAGATGCACTATATAGAGCACATAGTATTTAAAATCTTGTGTTTATAGAGTAGATGGTTTAGGTATGATTTATATAGACTACATAGACTAGATAATCTGATTAGATTTAGATAGATTAGTTAGTCTAGAGCGTATATAGACTATATATACAGACTTTATATAGTTAGTCTATATAGACCGTTTGAATAGGCTACATATAATACTTCAACTAGACTATATAGATTAGATTAACACATAAATTATATGGGTCTACATGAATCAGACGATATGTAATTTGATAGTCTATATAGACTATATAGATATAATCTATAAAGACTATGTAGATATAATCTATATAGACTATATAAATCTTCAACTGCACTCAACTACACTATGTAAATTAGATTAACTGTCACTTAGACTATATGAGTCTATATGAGTTTGATAATATGTAATTCAATAGTCTATATAGACTATATTGATATAATCTATATAGACTAGATAATCTAAATAGATCTAGATAGATTAGGTAGTCTAGAGTGTATATGGACTATATATACAGACAGTATGGATAAAGTCTATATAGACCGTCTATGTAGACTATATAGAATACTTCAACTATACTATATAAATTAGATTATCTGACATCTAGACTATATGAGTCTATGTAAGCTTGCCAATTTATAATTCGATAGCCTATATAGACTATAAAGATATAATCTATATAGACTGTTTGGAAAGATTATATTGAATTCCTTAACTTGATTATATAGACTGGATTAACTTCCACATATAGACTTTGTATATTGTCTACATAGAATAGATGCACTATATAGAGCACATAGTATTTATAATCTTGTGTTTATAGAGTAGATGGTTTAGGTATGATTTATATAGCCTACATAGACTAGATAATCTGATTAGATCTAGATAGATTAGTTAGTCTAGAGCGTATATAGACTATATATACAGACTTTATATAGTTAGTCTATATAGACCGTTTGAATAGGCTACATATAATACTTCAACTAGACTATATAGATTAGATTAACACATAAATTATATGAGTCTACATGAATCAGACGATATGTAATTTGATAGACTATATAGATATAATCTATAAAGACTATGTAGATATAATCTATATAGACTATATAGATATAATATATATAGACTATATATATATATATATATATATATATATATATATATATATATATATATAATCTATATAGACTATATATATATATATATAATCTATATAGACTATATAGATATAATCTATATAGACTATATAGATATAATCTTTATAGACTATATAGATATAATCTATATATACTACATAGATATAATCTATATAGACTGTCTGGGTAACTTACATAGAATATTTCAACTGGACTATATAGATTAGATTAACTACCACATATAGACTGATGGGTAATGTTTAAACATAAAATAGATGAACTAAATAAACTACATAGTGTGATATATCATAGCTAGCTACCATATGTAGCTACCATATCTAGCTTATCTAAGTATGTTTTATATAGACTGCATAGACTAGATAAACTAAATAAATCTATATAGACAATATGAATAGAGTCTATATAGACCGTATGGATAGACTATTAGAAAGCTACAATTAGTCTATATAGATTAGATTAACTAACGTATAGAATAGAGTATGACTAGAGACTAGAGTGTAGAGTCCATATGTGCCTAATATGTAATTTTATAGACTATATAGACAAGACTGTTAATACTTCAAATAAACTATATAGATTAGGTTAACTAACTCAAAGACTATATGAGTCTATATAAGCCTTACAGTATGTAATTTTATGGTCCCTATAGATTATATAAATATAATCTATATAGACTATTTGTTTAGATTATACAAAATACTTAAACTAGAGTCTAGCCTCTATAGTCTAGTTATTGAACTTTTGTTAGTATCTATAGTCTAGTTACTAGACTATAGAGGCTAGGTTAACTACCACATCTATAGACTATATACAGATTATCTATTGTATATGTAGACGATATAGATAATATCTAAATCTATTGCCTCTATAGAGTATATATGTTACGGTAAAAGTATGTAATTTGGTGAATGTACACATTTACCGGTATATGTACACATTTACCCTCTTGGTTGGTAAATGTGAGTTCAACTTACATTTACCAATTATTTTCGGCAAATGTGTACATATGCCTAATGTTGTTGGCAATTGTTATGGCTCCTCTACACTATGGCTCATTGTGGGCCATCATGATGGTCACCATTATTATGGCCCATTATGATGGCCTGAATAGACGCATCAACGCAATGGTCCATCTAGATGTGCATGAATAGGCCATAGTGGGTCATACATTGTTGATTCAAATTCATGTTTGATTCAAATTTAATAAAGTTGAAATTTATAATTTCTAAACTAAATATTTCGTTATAATTAAATAATAATAATTACTAAAATCAGTGTTATCAGACACTGATAAGCGTGCGATAAAGGAAATAATGATGGCCCATTACATGGTGTGGACATGCCACTTTAGCCACTGCGCAGCTTACTTGCGCATGCAGGCCTCCTTTGATGTATTTAATCGGACCGCTCCCAACGCCATCCATGGCCATCACCATCTCCATCATCCACTACTTAGGCCAATACAGGCCATCTACCCCTCTACACAATGGTGATGGCTCACAGTGGCTAAAGATAGGCCATAGTGTAGAGGAGCCATCGTAGAGGAGCCATAGGTTTACATTTACATACACAGCGCATGGGCTGTCAAACAAGACACACGTGATATTGTAACACACAAAAAGTACACATTTTCCGGTAAAAGTAGATATATTAAGCTGATCTTAGATTTAAACTCACATTTACCTATCAAATTGGTAGATGTATACAATACCGGCAAATGTTTACATTTGCCGATTTTGTACTTTTAAAGTAACATATATACAATATTCATTGTATAATAGATTATACTTGTCTAGTCTTGTAATGACAATCGTTTAATCTTCATCTCCAAATATTTGTATTTGCTGTCAAATTTTCATAAAAGTTTGTTGCCAACCTGTTCGTGCCTCGATTAAAACCGACCGTAATTGAATTTTAATTCAACAAAGTTGGTAGCACTGATTATGGGCCATTACTGTTAATTAAACGTCAAACGGTGAAAAGATGAAAAAGTTTCATGAAATGAATTAATGAAATGATTTAATTATAATTTGTGCAATAATCAATAAGTTACATGAATATTTAATAGATTCAGTCGAGGTTTTGTTTGTCTTGTCTGTGACAGTAGCAAAAAATCTTGTTTCAAGTTTTCGCCATGTAAAACGCGGTTGTGATTGAATCGAATAGAATCAATATGTTATGTATTAGGTATAATAATAAGGTATAAGACTATATACAGATTATATGTTGTATATGTAGACTATATAGATAATATCTAAATATATTGCCTATATAGAGTATATATACAATATTCATTATATAATAGACTAGTCTTGTATAGTTTTGTATTGACAATCGTTTAATCTTCATCTCCAAATATTTGTATTTGCTGTCAAATTTGCATAAAAGTTTGTTGTCAACCTGTTCGTACCGCGATTAAAACTGATAGTAATTGAATTTTAACTCAACAAAGTTGGTAGCACTGATTATGGGCCATTACTGTTAATTAAACGTCAAACGGTGAAAAGATGAAAAAGTTTCTTGAAATGAAAAGGCTTTTGGTAAGTGTTCCAACGAATATTCAATTATAATGTGTGCAATAATCAATAAGTTACATGAATAGTTAATAGATTCAGTCGAGGTTTTGTTTGTCTTGTCTGTGACAGTAGCAAGAAATCTTATTTCAAGTTTTCGCCATGAAAAACGCGGTTGTGATTGAATCGAATAGAAAGTTATGTATTAGGTATAATCAATGAGTGAACGATTATTGGGCTTGGTCAATTAGTCGGCGATTAATCTGTCTTGTCTAAATATTATTAACACTTAATAAATCCATTACGCCGCTTCATTTTTAAACTGGAAGGCGTTGGGTCGCCGTCGCCACTCCATAAATATCATCTTCTCGTGAATTATTCATATTTCTTCATTTTAATTACCCATCATCAGCAACATCACCAGTCAAAGAAACACTTACAAGAAAATGTAAGCAATGAAAATAATATATGCGAGTGCATGCGTTACGTTAACACATTTCTCGATATATTCCACAATACAAGGATAAGACCTCGAGGTAATTGGAGATCTATTATGTAAATATTTTTAAATATTTTACATTTTGCTCTTTGTTTACGTAAAAAATAACTTTCTTTCAAGGTTTTCTAATCTTTAAAATAAGTGTAATCAGTGGATAAAGGCAGAGAGGTAATTAGCTGTAGAAGATCTTGTAGTACATACTCAACAGGCAAGCAGACTAAAGAGAAGCAAAGATAAGACTAAAGAAGATTAAACTATAGTAGACAATACTATACATGATTAGACAGGACTATATAAGACTAGAGAAGAACAGATAAGAACAAATAAGAGCAGACAATACCAAACACGAGTAAACAAGATCAGACAAGACCAGACCAAACCGGATAAGATAAGACAAGACCGGACAAGACCAGACAAAGCCAGACAAGAATAGACAAGAACAGACAAGAACAGACAAGAACAGACAAGCCCAGACACAACCGGATAAGATCAAGCAAGACCGGACAAGATCAGACAAGACCAGACCAGACCAGACAAGACTAGACAAGAACAGACAAGAACAGGCAAGATCTGACAAGATCAGAAAAGATCAGACAAGACCTGACAAATCCAGACAAGACCAGATAAGACCAGACAAAACCAGACACAAGATTGGTATGTTTAGTCTTCTCTATCTAACTTTCGGGTCTTGTGTATTTAGCCGAATCTATCTAATCTATTCTCTTTAGTCTGGCCTGTTTAGTATTGCCTGTCTAGTCTTTTCTGTTTGGTCTTGTTTGTCTAGTCTTTTCTGTCTAATGTTGTCTGTCTAGTCTTGTCTGTCCAGCCTTGTCTGCATACTCTTGTTTGTCTATACTTGTCGGTCTAGTCTTGTGTGTCTAGTCTTGTCTGTCTAGTATTTTATGTCTAGTCTTGTCTATCTAGTCTTGATTGTCTAGTCGTGACTGTCTAGTCTTGCCTGTCGAGTCTTATCTGTGTTGTCTTGTCTGCCTAGTCTAGTCTGCCTAGCCTTGTCTGCCTAGTCTAGTCGGTCTAGTATTGTCTATCTAGTCTTGTCTGTCTAAACCTGTCTGTCTAGTCTTGTCTGTTTAGTCTTGTCTGTCTAGTCTTGTCTGTCTAGTCTTGTCTGTCTAGTCTTGTCTGTCTAGTTTTGTCTGTCTAGTCTTGTCTGTGTAGTCTTGTCTGTCTAGTCTTGTCTGTCTAGTCTTGTCTTGTCTGTCTAGTCTTCTCTGTCTAGTCTTGTCTGTCTATTCTTGTCTGTCTAGTCTTGTCTGTCTAGTCTTGTCTGTCTAGTCTTGTCTGTCTAGTCTTGTCTGTCTAGTCTTGTCTGTCTAGTCTTGTCTGTCTAGTCTTGTCTGTCTAGTCTTGTCTGTCTAGTCTTGTCTGTATAGTCTTGTCTGTCTAGTCTTGTGTGTCTAGTCTTGTCTGTCTAGTCTTGTCTGTCTAGTCTTGTCTGTTTAGTCTTGTCTGTCTAGTCTTGTCTGTCTAGTCTTGTCTGTCTAGTCTTGTCTTGTCTGTCTAGTCTTCTCTGTCTAGTCTTGTCTGTCTAGTCTTGTCTGTCTAGTCTTGTCTGTCTAGTCTTGTCTGTCTAGTCTTGTCTGTCTAGTCTTGTCTGTCTAGTCTTGTCTGTCTAGTCTTGTCTGTCTAGTCTTGTCTGTCTAGTCTTGTCCGTCTAGTCTTGTCTGTCTAGTCTTGTCTGTCTAGTCTTGTCTGTCTAGTCTTGTCTGTCTAGTCTTGTCTGTCTAGTCTTGTCTGTCTAGTCTTGTCTGTCTAGTCTTGTCTGTCTAGTCTTGTCTGTCTAGTCTTGTCTGTCTAGTCTTGTCTGTCTAGTCTTGTGTGTCTAGTCTTGTCTGTCTAGTCTTGTCTGTCTAGTCTTGTCTGTTTAGTCTTGTCTGTCTAGTCTTGTCTGTCTAGTCTTGTCTGTCTAGTCTTGTCTTGTGTGTCTAGTCTTCTCTGTCTAGTCTTGTCTGTCTATTCTTGTCTGTCTAGTCTTGTCTGTCTAGTCTTGTCTGTCTAGTCTTGTCTGTCTAGTCTTGTCTGTCTAGTCTTGTGTCTGTCTAGTCATGTCTGTCTAATCTTGTCAGTCTAGTCTCTATTCTTAAGTTTGCATTCTATTGGATTGGAGAGGCGTAAATTTCCACATCTTGTAAAAGATTTCTTAACGATAATTTCAACACACTGTTATTAGATTAATTTGGAAGAAAGATATTAGATTTGATCTACTCCGAGCCATATCGAGTCGAATAATTTCGCAACGAATCCGAACGCGAACAAACGGACTTAATTGCTCCAGCATTGAAATTTGCTCCGGATGCCGCGGCTGAAAACCTGTTTGTTTTTTGCCCGTGCCACAGGAAACTGCAATTAACGAATAGCATCCCGTCCACTATCGATACGCCTCGACTCGGTAATTAGCCGCGGTGTAACAGCTGGCGCTAGACGAACGCGGAAAACGCTCGGATCGGTTGCAATCTGCTCCCGTCGACGCTGAAAAACTTTTCGGTTGTACCAATTACCATTTTAATGAACGCCATTGTGGCCGGCTTAAAGCGTTCAGCTTGTTTGGATTGTTCAAGGCGTTAAAGGTTCTTCCTCCTCTTCATTTCACATTCGTCTATTGTGTTTCCGATTTGTACTGCCAACTCATTTCCTGACTACATGTGTGAAATTTAGTTTCAATCACAACAACTTTAAAGCAAATGCTATTTAGTTTCATTAAAACTAAGATCATTTAATAGACGTTTCCACGGTTAGTTAAGCGCATGCGCATCCACCAAGTTTGAAAGGCGGGAATATGAACGTTTCGGGCTCATATAGTTATACGTCAAAAATTTTGGGCAATTTTGACGTATTACATGGCGGAAATTGACGCATGTGCACAAAAAAAATTCAACTACGAAAAGGTCTAGTTATAGTCTAGTATTGTCTGTTATACTCTAAATATAGTCTTTTTATAGTTTAGTAATTCCAATATACCTGCTGTAGTAATCTAGACTAAGTGCGAATAAACTGGACTATACAAAGGTCTTCGCCAAGTCATATCTAGACTAGACACGTCTTAACTAGACAAGACAAGACACATTTAGACGACATATATAGACTAGACACATTTGGACACGACGCATCTATACTAAACACATCTCAATTAGATAAGATAAGACACATCTAGACTAGACATGTCTCAATTACACAAGACAAGACACATTTAGAGTAGACATATAGACTAGACACATTTGGATACGACACATCACAATTAGATAAGACAAGACACATCTAGACTAGACACGTCTCAATTAGACAAGACAATACACAATTAGACAAGACAAACACATCGAGACTAGACACATCCAGACTAGACACATATAGAATAGATACATTTGGACTCGACACATCTAGACTAGACACGTCTCAATTTAACAAGACAAGACACATCTAGACTAGACATATAGACTAGACACATTTGGACACGACACATCTAGATTAGACACGTCTCAATTAGACACATCTAGACTAGACACATCTAGACTAGACACATATAGAATAGGCAAATTTGGACTCGACATATCTAGACTAGACACGTCTCAATGTGACAAGACACTTCTTGACTAGACATATAGACTAGACACATTTGGACACGAGACATCTAGATTAGACACGTCTCAATTAGACAAGACAATACACATCTAGACTAGACACATATACAATAGACACATTTGGTCTCGACACATCTAGACTAGACACGTCTAGACACGTCACAATTAGACAAGGCAAGATACATCTATTCTAGACACATATAGACTAGACACATTTGGAATCCATACATCTATACTAGACTAGGCACGTCTTGACTAGACTAGTTACATCTAGCCTAGACTAAACTAGTTATGTCTAGACTAGACAAGACAAGACTAGACACTTCCATACAAGACAAGACAAGACTAAGCAATACATGATAAGATTAGACAAAAATAGATAACAATGGACAAGACTTGACACGTCTCTAGACTAGATACGTCTCAATTGGACAAGACAAGACACATCTAGACTAGCCATATAGACTAGAGACATTTGGACACGTTACATCTAGACTAGACACGTCTCAATTAGATAAGACAAGACACATCTAGACTAGACACGTCTCAATTAGACAAGACAATACACAATTAAAAAAGACAAAACACATCGAGACTAGACACATATAGAATAGATACATTTGGACTCGGCACATCTGGACTAGACACGTCTCAATGAGAGAAGATAAGACACATCTGGACTAGACACGTTTCAATTAGACAAGACAATACACAATTAGACAAGACGAAATACATCGAGACTAGACACATATAGAATAGATACATTTGGACTGGACACATCTAGACTAGACACGTCTCAATTTAACAGAACAAGACGCATCTAGACTATACATATAGACTAGACACATTTGGACACGACACATCTAGATTAGACACGTCTCAATTGGAAACATCTAGACTAGACACATCTAGACTAGACACATATAGACTAGACACATGTTGAATAGACACATTTGGACTCGACACATCTAGACTAGACACGTCTCACTGTGACAAGACAAGACACATCTAGACTAGATATATAGACTTGACACATTTGGACACGACACATCTAGATTAGACACGTCTCAATTAGACACATCTAGACTAGACACATCTAGACTAGACACGTATAGAATAGACACATTTGGACTCGACACATCTAGACTAGACACGTCTCACTGTGGCAAGACAAGACACATCTAGACTAGATATATAGACTTGACACATTTGGACACGACACATCTAGATTAGACACGTCTCAATTAGACAAGACAATACACATCTAGACTAGACACATATACAATAGACACATTTGGACTCGACACATATAGACTAGACACGTCTAGACACGTCACAATTAGACAAGACAAGATATATCTAGTCTAGACACATATAGACTAGAGACATTTGGAATCGACACATCTCTACTAGACTAGACACATCTTGACTAGACTAGTTACATCTAGACTAGACTAAACTAGTCATATCTAGACTAGACAAGACAAGACTAGACACTTCCATACAAGACAAGACAATAGTAAGCAATACATGATAAGACTAGACAAAAATAGATAAGAATGGGCAAGACTTGACACGTCTCTAGACTAGACACGTCTCAATTAGAGATGACAAGACACATCTAGACTAGCCATATAGACTAGAGACATTTGGACACGACACATCTAGACTAGACACGTCTCAATTAGATAAGATAAGAAACTTCTGGACTAGACCCGTCTCAATTAGACAAGACAATACACAATTAGACAAGACAATACACAATTAGACAAGACAATACACAATTAGACAAAAGACAAAACACCTCGAGACTAGACACATGTAGAATAGATACATTTGGATTCGACACACCTAGACTAGACACATCTCAATTCAACAAGACAAGACACATCTAGACTAGACATATAGACTAGACACATTTGGACACGACACATCTAGATAAGACACGTCTCAATTAGACACTTCTAGACTAGACACATATAGATTAGACACATTTGGAAACGACACATCTAGATTAGACACGTCTCAATTAGACAAGACAATACACATCTAGACTAGACACATGTAGACTAGACACATATACAATAGACACATTTGGACTCAACACATCTCGACTAGACACGTCTAGACACGTCACAATTAGACAAGACAAGATCCATCTAGTCTAGACGCATATAGACCTGACACATTTGGAATCGACACATCTATACCAGACTAGACACATCTTGACTAGACTAGTTACATCTAGACTAGACTAACTAGTCATATCTAGACTAGACAAGACTAGACACTTCCATACAAGACAAGACAAGACTAAGCAATACATGATAAGACTAGACAAAAATAGATAAGAATGGACACGAGAGAAGGTAATCTAGTCAAAGTTATGTTAATTAAATTTTATACTCGACTAGTTTAGTGTACTAAAACTTAATAGTCGTCTAATTTAGTGAGGTAAAACATTACGAGGGAATAATTACGGCGGAATAACAGCAAACTAGTTTCTAGTGTGTAGTGAAAACGGTTTGATTCGGGGCGTTTCATGGTGATGAGTATTGATTAGCGGTTCGCGGCGCACGTGATTTGAAGAAATTTCGCTGTAAAAAGTTTACGTGAATTGGAGTACGAGATTTATGTGCCGTTAGACGCGATAAAATCGCATGCGATCGTTTTGCCAGGAACGGCAGGAACTATTACACACATAACTAAATACAAATCAATAGTCTGTTCTCAAGACCTGACAAGACGACAGAAGAACGGAAATAATCAGGCAATATTACATAAGACAGGACCAGGAAAGACAACTTGAAGCCTTTTAGATGTGGGCTTACAGGAAAATAACATTTACCATAACATTTCCCCCCGCACCGGGTGAACCGATGGTCGCGTACTTTTCCGCATGACGTCAAAAAACGTGAAATCGACGCGGCAAGAAGACGCAGTAAAAAAATCGAGTCGCTGACCAAAATTGCTCCTCAAAGGTGCTAGAAACGATCTCCTATTTTTGGCACCTGGAGGACGCCGTGTGGGACTTGCGAGCGGCAGACTGACACGGCCCGAAGACCCGATCAGTTTTACAACAGAAAATAACAATTTCCCGTTCCGACGCTTAAGAGGAACTGATTTTTTGAAGAAAAAGTGAAAAATTTAAAACGCACCTACAGCCGCCCCCTGTGGGGGCGGAACTTTGTGAAGCTAGTCTAAAAAAACTTCATTTTTTGCTGAATTTACCGGAAAAAATTCAAGATGTAAACCGCATTTTTACACAATTTTTCTTAATTTAAAAAAAAATCTTGATTTTTTTACCCCTTTTGAGTTCAGGGAAGGCACCCCGGCACGCCTTTATATAAGAGTCGAAGTTTGTTAAGATTATACTTGAGTAGTTAAGGACTAGACTGATGTATTTAGAATGAGCTTAAGAACTTAGCACAATTATGTTACTAATAATTTACACTTTTAAGTTGCGTTTATTCTTTCAATTACTCCGTGTATATTTGTGACGTCGAGTCTTACTAAACAGCTGACCGGGTAGGAAATTAGCAAAGTTGGTAAATGCTTTGCTATTTAGTGCGCTGAGCGAGTGCAAAAGAACAATAGCCTACGGTCCAAAAATTGCAGACACAGACAATATTTTCTAAAAATAGAATGTCCACTTACTCCTGACAGACTATTCTTGATTCATTTGATCTTGATTCTGTCTAGTCTTGTCTGTCTAGTCTTATCTAGCTAGTTTTGTCTGTTTAGTCTTGTCTGTATAGTCTTGGCTGTCTAATCTTGTCTCTCTAGTCTTGTCTGTTTTGTCTTGTCTGTCTAGTCTTGTCTGTCTAGTCTTGTCTGTCTAGTCTTGTCTGTCTAGTCTTGTCTGTCTAGTCTTGTCTGTCTAGTCTTGTCTGTCTAGTCTTGTCTGTCTAGTCTTGTCTGTCTAGTCTTGTCTGTCTAGTCTTGTCTGTCTAGTCTTGTCTGTCTAGTCTTGTCTGTCTAGTCTTGTCTGTCTAGTCTTGTCTGTCTAGTCTTGTCTGTCTAGTCTTGTCTGTCTAGTCTTGTCTGTCTAGTCTTGTCTGTCTAGTCTTGTCTGTCTAGTCTTGTCTGTCTAGTCTTGTCTGTCTAGTCTTGTCTGTCTAGTCTTGTCTGTCTAGTCTTGTCTGTCTAGTCTTGTCTGTCTAGTCTTGTCTGTCTAGTCTTGTCTGTCTAGTCTTGTCTGTCTAGTCTTGTCTGTCTAGTCTTGTCTGTCTAGTCTTTTCTGTCTAGTCTTGTCTGTCTAGTCTTGTCTGTCTAGTCTTGTCTGTCTAGTCTTGTCAGTCTAGTCTTGTCTGTCTAGTCTTGTCTGTCTAGTCTTGTCTGTCTAGTCTTGTCTGTCTAGTCTTGTCTGTCTAGTCTTGTCTGTCTAGTCTTGTCTGTCTAGTCCTGTCTGTCTAGTCTTGTCTGTCTAGTCTTATTTGTCTAGTCTTGTCTGTCTAGTCTTGTCTCTCTAGTCTTGTCTGTCTAGTCTTGTCTGTCTAGTCTTGTCTGTTTAGTCTTGTCTGTCTAGTCTTGTCTGTCTAGTCTTGTCTGTCTAGTCTTGTCTGTCTAGTCTTGTCTGTCTAGTCTAGTCTGTCTAGTCTTGGCTGTCTAGTCTTGTCTGTCTAGTCTTGTCTGTCTAGTCTTGTCTGTCTAGTCTTGTCTGTCTAGTCTTGTCTGTCTAGTCTTGTCTGTCTAGTCTTGTCTGTCTAGTCTTGTCTGTCTAGTCCTGTCTGTCTAGTCTTGTCTGTCTAGTCTTGTCTGTCTAGTCTTGTCTGTCTAGTCTTGTCTGTCTAGTCTTATCTGTCTAGTCTTGTCTGTCTAGTCTTGTCTGTCTAGTCTTGTCTGTCTAGTCTTGTCTGTCTAGTCTTGTCTGTCTAGTCTTGTCTGTCTAGTCTTGTCTGTCTAGTCTTGTCTGTCTAGTCTTGTCTGTCTAGTCTTGTCTGTCTAGTCTTGTCTGTCTAGTCTTGTCTGTCTAGTCTTGTCTGTCTAGTCTTGTCTGTCTAGTCTTGTCTGTCTAGTCTTGTCTGTCTAGTCTTGTCTGTCTAGTCTTGTCTGTCTAGTCTTGTCTGTCTAGTCTTGTCTGTCTAGTCTTGTCTGTCTAGTCTTGTCTGTCTAGTCTTGTCTGTCTAGTCTTGTCTGTCTAGTCTTGTCCGTCTAGTCTTGTCTGTCTAGTCTTGTCTGTCTAGTCTTGTCTGTCTTGTCTGTCTAGTCTTGTCTCTCTAGTTCTGTCTGTCTAGTCTTGTCTGTCTAGTCTTGTTTGTCTAGTCTTGTCTCTCTAGTCTTATTTGTCTTGTCTTTTCTGTCTAGTCTTCTTTGTCCAATCTTGTCTGTCTAGTCTGGCCTTTGTAGTCTTGTCCATCTATTCTTGTCAGCCTAGTCTTGTCTGTCGAGTCTTATCTGTCTAGTCTGGTGTTTGTAGTCTTGACTATCTAGTCTTGTATGTCTAGTCTTGTCTGTCTAGTCTTATGTAACTAGTCTTTTCTGTTTAATGTATTTTACTAGAAACAAATTTCGTGACTTCTGGTTCCTTATCCGACCCAGCCATGATTTTCTAGCCTCAGTTTCCCCCGTATTTCCTTCATTATTATCAAGTTTTTATTCTCTTTTAAATTACAAATTACATCGAAATAATAATAATAATCCGGTCTAAATCGCATTTATTCGTGTCGGGCGATCGTAAATCCAGATATCGCGCACGGAACGAAACCCGGAATAAAAATTTTGTCCATTAGCCCTCTGCCCCCGCCGGCACTCTCGCCCCCTACCGCTCACCCGACTCACAAAGGCTTATTGATCTATGTAAAATGTTATTATGTACTTATTTTCTTTATTTCTAGACTAACACGCCAACCGTCCATTTAATATACACACAAAAATAAGCAGACAACAACTAGACGGACAAGACTAGACAGACAATACTAGAGAGACAAGACTAGACAGACAAGACTAGACAGACAAGACTAGACAGACAAGACTAGACAGACAAGACTAGACAGACAAGACTAGACAGACAAGACTAGACAGACAAGACTAGACAGACAAGACTAGACAGACAAGACTAGACAGACAAGACTAGACAGACAAGACTAGACAGACAAGACTAGACAGACAAGACTAGACAGACAAGACTAGACAGACAAGACTAGACAGACAAGACTAGACAGACAAGACTAGACAGACAAGACTAGACAGACAAGACTAGACAGACAAGACTAGACAGACAAGACTAGACAGACAAGACTAGACAGACAAGACTAGACAGACAAGACTAGACAGACAAGACTAGACAGACAAGATTAGACAGACAAGACTAGACAGACAAGACTAGACAAACAAGATCAGACAGACAAGACTAGACAGATAAGACTAGACAGACAAGACTAGACAGACAAGACCAGACAGAAAAGATTAGACAGACAAGACTAAAGAGACAAGATCTGACAAGACTAGTCAAGATAATTAAAACTTTACAGATAAAACTAGACAACAATCTAACTGTAAACTATATAGTTATAATAATGAATAAAGTAATCAATTATGTCGCAATTAAACTGAGTGTGCATGTTGCAATTCTATAGAAAAGATAAAACGCATTCCGTGCATGAGGACGTGTACACAATGTTTGTTGTTGGATTTTAAACTTTGTTTTTTTATTATTACTATAACGTTAGTCTATTGTTTCATATAATAGATGATATTGTGATGCGAGCAGTCGCCTCCATCTGGTGCAAGTTCGCGTGGTCTCGCGCAGGTAGTTGAACTCGGTGGGCATCGCATTGCGGGTGGGTGATAACAAACTACACTGAAGGAACTAGTGATACTTACTCTAGTCTCCTCACTAGTCTTGTCTATATAATTTTGTCTATTTGCTCTTGTCCCTCTAGTCTTGCCTGTCTAGTCGTGGTGTCTAGTCTTGTCCGTCTAGTATTGTCTGTCTAGTCTTGTCTGTCTAGTCTTGTCTGTCAAGTCTTGTCTGCCTAGTCTTCTCTGTCTAGTCTTATCTGTCTAGTCTTGACTGCCTAGTCTTGTCTGTCTAGTCTTGTCTGTCTAGTCTTTTCTGTCTAGTGTTATCTGTCTAGTCTTGTCTGTCTAGTCTTGTCGGTCTAGTCTTTTCTTTCTAGTCTTATCCATCTAGTCTGATCTGTCTAGTTTTGTCTGTCTAGTCTTGTCTATCTAATCTTGAATGTCTAGTCATGTCTCTCTAATTTCGTCTATCTAATCTTGTCTGTCTAGTCTAGTCTGTTTAGTCTAGTTTGTGTAGTCCTGTCTATCAATTCTTGTTTGTCTTTAGACTGGTGTGGAGAACTGGATATTACATGTAGTTTTAGGTGAGATACCTTGTTGTAAACCAATTCCGGAAGTATCGGCGGTCGTGAGTCACGCGGCCATTGTGGAGCTCCACGGCCGAGACGTCTGGAAATCCGAGGAACGAAAGGAAATCACCGCGTGACAATGTATTTAAGATTCTGCTCTTGGATTGCTCTCCTCAATGGCACGACTTGTTTTTTTGTTGTTGTATGCCAAGTATCACAGCAATTGTACCTTTAATGCTTGAATCAGACAGGAATCCGTGATCTTACATCTTTGTCTTACGTCTTATGCCCTGGTCTTATCTTGGTCTTGATCATATGTCTTGGTTTGACAGCCAGGTCTTGCTCTTGGTCTTACGTTTTACGCCCAAGACCAAGAAGTAATACCAACGCGTAGAATCGAGACCGAGATGTAAGACCATGACAAAGACGTAAGATCAACACCAAGATATGGTCATATTGGTCTTGATCTTACGCCTTGCTTTTACAAACAGGTCTTTGTCTTACGTCTTGCTCTTGATCTTACGTCTTTGTCATGCGCTTACATCTCGGTCTCGATTCTACTAAAATCAAGACTAAGACTAGAGACCAAAATCAAGACAAAGACGAAAGACTTATTATTACCAATACGTGAGGCAAAGACTAAGTGTTAAGACCAAGACCTAAGATTAAGACCAGGCCAAGACATAAGACTAAGACGTAAGATAAACACTAAGACGTAAGACCAAGACGTTAGATCAAGATCAAGACGAAAGACCAAGACGTGAGACAAATACTAAGACTTAAAATTAGGACCAAGACGAATGACCAAGACCAAGACGTGAGGCAAAGACTGAGTGTTAAGAGCAAGACGAAGACCTAAGATTAAGACCAGTTAGTAAGAGCAAGACTAAGATGTAAGACTAATGCCAAGACGTAAGGTCAACACTAAGATATAAGATCAAGACGAAGACGTCGAAGATCAAGTCGTATGACGTAAAACTAAGACCAACACCTAAGATCAAAACCAAGTCTTAAGATCAAGATCAAGACGTAAGATCAAGACCATGACATAAGACAAAAATCAGGACGTAAGGAAAAGACCATGATGTATAAACAAGACAAAGACCAAGTTGTTTGACCAAGACCAAGACGTCAGATCAAAACCAAGACGTGAGTCCAAGAACAAGTTGTAAGCTCAAGATGCAAGAGGAAGACCAAGATCAAGACGTAAGACCTGGATCAAGACATAAGCTCAAGTCCAAGACGTAAGATCAAGACTTAAGGTCAAGATCAAGCCGTAAGGCCAAGACCAAGACGTTAGATCAAGACCAAGACGGAATACCTAACCGTAAGATCAAGACCGAGATATAAGACCATGACAACTACGTAAGAGCAAGAGCAAGACGTAAGACCAAGAGCAAGACCTGGTTATTAAACCAAGACGTAAGACCAAGACCAAGATATAAGACCAGGTCGTGAGTCGTAAGACCAAGAGCAAGACCGGGTTGGTAAACCAAGACGTAAGATCAAGACCAAGATATAATACCAGGGCGTAAGACGTAAGACCAAGAGCTAGACCAGGTTGTAAAACTAAGAGCAAGTTATAAGACCAGGGCGTAAGCCGTAAGACCAAGAGCAAGACCTGGTTGTAAAACCAAGACGTAAGATCAAGACCAAGATATAAGACCATGACAAATACGTAAGAGCAAGAGCAAGACGTAAGACCAAGAGCAAGACCTGGTTATTAAACCAAGACGTAAGACCAAGACCAAGATATAAGACCAGGTCGTAAGTCGTAAGACCAAGAGCAAGACCGGGTTGGTAAACTAAGACGTAAGATCAAGATATAAGACCAGGACGTAAGACGTAAGACCAAGAGCTAGACCAGGTTGTAAAACTAAGAGCAAGTTATAAGACCAGGGCGTAAGCCGTAAGACCAAGAGCAAGACCTGGTTGTAAAACCAAGACGTAAGATCAAGACCAAGATATAAGACCAGGTTGTAAGACGTAAGACCAAGAGCAATACCTGGTTATAAAACCAAGACGTAAGATCAAGACCAATATATTAGACCAGGGTGTAAGACGTGAGACCAAGAGCAAGACCTGTTTGTAAAACCAAGACGTAAGATCAAGACCAAGATATTAGACCAGGGCGTAAGGCCAAGAGCAAGACCTGGTTGTAAAACCAAGACATAAGATCAAGACCAATATATAAGACCAGGGCGTAAGACGCAAGGCCAAGACAAAGATGTAAGACCACGGCCAAGACGTAAAACCAAGCAGAATAAATAGAGGATAATCGTATTCTTCATAGAACTTTAAAGCAAATTAAACTAAATCATATTTGCTTTGTAAAATATTTGTTAATTTTTTTTGGAATGGAGCAGAAGAACAAGGATGTCGTGGACATATTATTTTTCGAAAGATATTAAAACTTATAAGACTAAATGCTATTTGTTTGAAAGAAATTCAGTTGAATCGAGGATTTCTAAATGTACAGGACAATTTTTGACCGAGTAGTTTTGAAGCGAGCGGGTGAATTATTTAGTCTTGTGAAGCGGAACCCGGAAACGGCGTATGCACCTGGCGCGACTCGCCGGAAATGGGACGGCGTCAAAACGGTCTTTGACCACACTAATAGCCCAAGAAGAACCCACACCATTTTCAAATTGAAACAACGGGCTTTCAAAAGAAAGTAATTTAAAAAAAACCTAGATACTCTGGAAACCACAGTAATATTTACTCTACAATATCTAACTCTGTAATATCTATAATGTATATATGCATACAATAATATCTCCTCAACCCAGATCTCAGCATGCTATCTAATCCACTATTATCCTTCATCCCATTGGTATTCTCAACAAATAAAATGTTTTAAGAAACCCACAGATGGTTGTAACGGAATGAATATTATTTTTTAAAAAGTAACATTCAGCCGAAAGATCCCCACATTTATCTACGTACATATGCATCTCAGTTTTAGATTTGTAATAGTATATTACGTAACGAGAGTTGTAAGAACCCTATTAAAAACGGGCGTAACAGTTACGCACTACCCGCGTAACGGGGAGTGTGTAATTCCGCGAGTACGCAATTGCTTTACGTTAACAGCAAGTACATAACTCGAGTTATGTACTATACTTTATCTACGACCACACTAATTTGTTTCTGTAGAATAGCAAAAATATGTTTGATATAACAAAATTATTTCTTAGGTACATTATTTAACATTATATTAAACAAAGAAATTTTATATTATTTATATCATTATATTAAAGAAAGACATTATATTAAAACAGTTGTATTTTCATATATAACTGTTACTCCAAATTATTTAACTTGATAGCAATGAAAAGAAATACATTCTTAATGGTTACATACGTTATTATTTAGTATTTATGTAGGATAAACTGGAATATGAGTGCTCATAGATATAGGCAACCCAATGTATACAATGTCAATTTTCGTTTTAATTGTGGCACGGAGGGCGCGGAACTTATGAGCACGTAGTATCAGCTCTCAACCAATCAACGAATCGTAAACCAAACGCACTTGTGTGTTATGATGTATTTACATAGTCCACGAACTGTACAATAATGAATAATGAGCATTTACAATAGTGGTCGTAGATAAAATTAGTTACACTGATGATAAAATTGTTGTTTTTTTACACTAATTAGTTACACTGATGTAAAATGAAATGTATACATTTGTATTCCAAAACATAATTAGTAGACATAGGATTATATGCACTATAAACATGCCAAAATATGCATGCAAATATGCACTAAAAATGGGCGAAATATGCACAAAAATGCACAATCAAAATACTGTTTATTTTCGGAATTTACTTTTTCTTAGCAATATACAGTTGTAATTCTTTTGACAATATACAATTAAATATTTTTTTCTATTTTGCGTCTGTAATGGACTCATAACAGCACTCATATGCGTGGGGTTATGGCTCGCCAAGTGCTGTTATGAGTTAATTTTGTCAAGCTTGGCCTTAAAATCTAAGCTGTCAGTGTCAAATTTTCGGCGAGATAGTTTTGAGGTTATGTGATGTGTGGAAATCGCGAACTCACAAATTTAATTAATTTATGGTAATAACAGCACTCGGCGAGCCATAACCGCACGCATATGGGTGCTGTTATGAGTCCATTACAGACGCAAAATTGAGATCCATATTTAATTGTTCGAAAGATCAGTGCGTATTTCACTTACAAGTTCTTCGTAGATTGTTGGCATGTAGTTTTTTCGAATCGAGAATTCTTCAGGAACTATCTGACTAATACAATACTTCATAAGGAATTTTTGGCATATATCCTTATTCAATTGATGAAAAGGAATATTGCAGGCAACAAATAACTCATAAATCTTTGTTGAATTCTATTATCTTTGTAGTATTCGAATTAGAAGGCGAAATTGAAATCAGCAGTTGTTGACGACTTTTTGAAGATTTCTGTCTTGCAGATATATAAGCAGTGATATATGGGAACATGTTGATCGATCTGGTATCTTTTGATGAAGGTATTCGCTTGTGGTGTGGTGGTGGCTCTGATAGCTAAGCACTTGGCCTTTGAGTCAGACTCTTTTTCAAATCCACCGGGAACCAAAAGCAGCAAAAATTAAAAACTAATGGCTGCAACCCATTACAGTCCATTCCCCAATCCGGCTTAGGCAACCGTGGGGTCTCAACTGCCTAACACCTTCTCTGGAAATTTGTCGTTCGGATTCGACGTTAAACTGAAGTTCCCACATATTTAAATCTTAGTGCTGAGGCTGGATATGTGGCAAAGAAGCGGCCGGTCCCCAGCAGTGGGACATGGAATGCTGATGATGCTGATTAGTCTATCACAAACCTTGCAGAAAATCAGAGTGCTATCAGTCGTAAATTGGCCTGGGTAATTTTTATTCCAAGATTCCATTAAAGTCTGGATTTTTTTACTGCCGGCATTATTTCAACGAAAACAAGATTTTCGGAAGGTATACAAACACAGCGAACGATTTAATGACAAGCAATCCGAAAATTACCGGATCCCGCAAACGCTTTCGCCTAGAGCCTAGTGCAAGCCAGTTGTCGGGTTGCTGAGTGTGAGGTGCCCGCATGGCACGTCACTGGCTGCGACTCGCCACCGTTCCCTAATACAAATCCCTATTTAACTACTGAAATAAGCACTATAAATGAAAAAGTACTAAAGTATGCAATAATGCTATAAAAATAGCGTTTTATGCATTTGCATATGCAAACATGCAAATGCATACAATCCGATGTCTAATAATTAGATATTTGTTCTTGGTAATGGGAATTATTGAAAGTCTTCTATAACGATCTAATTTAATCACACTATTTAATTACATAGTTTTTCAACCTATTTATATATAAACGGTTTAAAATCGGAAAGAAAATTAAATAAGCGGGTGATACCCCAAGTCTCTCTAATGGGACAAACTCTATTCTTGATATTTGTTGTGATCACAAGCTCCTTAAAAAAATGAAGTTATTGGAGCTAGAGGAGTCGCTAAGAACTGGGTAAAATCTTCCTTGCATCAAAGAAGATGAACAGTGATCGCAAACGGTTCAAAATCGGAAAGGATATTAAAGAAGTTGGTGGCATCCCAAAGCTCTCTCTAATGGGACAAACTCTGTTCTTGATATTTGTTATGATCACAAGCTCCTTCCACAAAGAAATGAAGTTATTGGGGTTAGAAACGTCGCCAAGAACTGAGTAAAATCTTCCTTGCATCAAAGAGGACGAACAGTGATCGTAAACGGTTCAAAATCGGAAAGAAAACTAAAGGAGAGGGTGGTACGCCAAGGCTCTCTAATGGGGCAAACTCTATCTTTGATATTTGTTATGATCTCAAGCTCCTTCAACAAAAAAATGAAGTTATTAGAGTTACGAGGCGTCGCTAAGAACTGGGTAAAATCTTCCTTGCACCAAGGAGGACGAACAGTGATCGTAAACGGTTCAAAACTAGAAAGAATATTAATGAAGCGGGTGGTACCCCAAGGCTCTCTAATGGGACAAACTATATTCTTGATATTTGTTGTGAACACAAGCTCCTTAAAAAAAATGAAGTTATTGGAGTTAGAGGCGTCGCCAAAAACTGGGTAAAATCTTCTTTGAATCAAAAAGGACGTACAGTGATCGTAAACGGTTCAATATCGGAAGGATAATTAAAGAAGCGGGTTGCACCCCAAGGCTTTCTAATGGAACAATCTCTATTCTTGATATTTGTTATGCTCACAAGCTCCTTCCACAAAAAAATGAAGTTATTGGAGTTAGAGGCGTCGCCAAGAACTGGGTAGAATCTTCCTTGAATCAAAAAGGACGTACAGTGATCGTAAACGGTTCAATATCGGAAGGATAATTATAGAAGCGGGTCGCACCTCAAGGCTCTCTAATGGGACAAACTCTATTCTTGATATTTGTTATGGTCACAAGCTCCTTCCACAAAAAAATGAAGTTATTGGAGTTAGAGGCGTCGCCAAGAACTGGGTAAAATCTTCCTTGCGTCAAAGAGGACGAGCAGTGATCGTAAACGGTTCAAAATCGAAAAGAGATTTAAAGAACCGGGCAGTACCCCAACGCTCTCCAATGGGACCAACTATATTCTTGATATTTGTTAATGATCTGGCGCAAACAAATAATGTTGCAATTATATTTTGTACGCTGACGATAGCAACATTTCAATATCTAACCCACACATACACGATTTAATTAAAAGTAGCAATTTAAAATCAAAAACGTTAGGGGATGATGTATAAATCTTTAATGGACTTCAAATATACGCAAAACTTACTTTATGATTACAGTGAACTTCTAAAAATTTTAAAATTTGAATCAATAAAATTTCTAGGGAGTGATGACATTTGATCAACAGCTAAAACGGTACTGTAATATTGAACTAACATGTTGTATGGCTATTCGAAACAAGAAGAAGAAGTACTAACATGTTCGACATTAAGTACTCTGTGTTATCTGATTCTAAACCTAAGAGAATGTGAAAATGTTGATTTTGCAAATATTTTACGCCATCGTTCAATTTAGCTTATCATACGGTCTGATATTTTGGGATCAGCAGCAAATATTAATGCGGTATTTAAAAATATATTACGAACGATGTTCAATGTGCATCCATCCTCTTTGTGCTTCATCAAGCACAACATTTTACCACTACCATCCTTCTCCCGCGTGCCAATAAAAATTTTCAGCGTGTCTGCTGTGGCACGCGTGCCATAGGTTCGTTATAGGTTTGTTATAGGCTATTATTGTGACCAAAGACCGTTTTATGCCTTAGCCTTACATGTTGCGTCTTGGTCTTACGACCTGGTCTTGGTCTTAATTCTTGCTTTTGACCTTACGGCTTTGTCATGGTCTTGCAGATTGGTCTCGGCCTTACGACCTGGTCTTGATCTTATGTCCTGGTCTTGATCTTATGTCTTGGTCTTGATCTAACGTTTTGGTCTTGGCCTTACGACCTAGTCTTGATTTTACGTATTGGACTTGATCATACGTCTTGGTCTTGATCATAAATCTTGGTCCTGACCTTACATCTCGCTCTTGGTCTAACTTCCTGGTCTTCCTCTTACGCCTTGGTCTTACAACTTGTTTTGGGTTTATGTCTTGGTCTTGATCTCACGTCTTGGTCTACGTCATACAACTTGTTCATGGTCTTCGTTATACATCTTGGTCTTGGTCTAACGCCCTGGTTTTTATCTTACCTCTTGGTCTTGGTCTTACGCCTTGGTTTTGATATTACATCTTGGTCTTAATATTTAGTCTTGGTCTTGACCATACGTCTTGGTCTTGACCTTACGATTCGGTCTTGGTCCAACTTCTTGGTCTTCCTCTTACGCCTTGGTCATACAACTTGATTATGGACTTATACCTTGGTCTTGATCTCACCACTTGGTCTACGTCATACAACTTGGCCATGGTCTTCGTTATACATTTTGGTCTTGGTCTAACGCCCTGGTTTTTATCTTACCTCTTGGTCTTGATCTTACGTCTTGGTCTTGATATTACGTCGTGGTCTTGATATTAAATCTTGGTCTTGGTTTTACGTCTTGGTATTGATCATACGTCTTGACCTTACGTTTCGGTCTTGGTCTAACTTCTGGGTCTTCCTGTTACGCCTTGGTCTTACAACTTAATTTTGGACCTATGCCTTGGTCTTGATCTCACGACTTGTTCTACGTCATACAACTTGTCCACGGTCTTCGTTATACATCTTGGTCTTTGTCTAACGCCCTGGTTTTTATCTTACCTCTTGGTCTTGATGTTACGTCTCGGTCTTGATATTACGTCTTGGTCTTGATATTACGTCTTGGTCTTGATATTAAGTCTTGGTTTTACGTCTTGGTTTTGATCATATGTCTTGACCTTACGTTTCGGTCTAACTTCCTACAACTTGATGTCTTACAACTTGATTTTTGACTTATGCCTAGGTCTTGATCTCACGACTTGGTCTACGTCATACAACTTGGTCATGGTCTTCTTTATACATCATGGTCTTACGCTCTGGTTTTTATCTTACCTCTTGGTCTTACGTCTTGGTCTTGATATTACGTCTTGGTCGTGGTTTTACGTCTTACGGCTTAGTTTTACGTCTTCGTCTTGAACTTATATGTAGGTCTTGGCCTTACCTCTTGGTATTAGTATTATGTCTTGTTCTTACATCATACTCTTCGTCTTATTTCCTGGTCTTGATCTTAGGTCTCTGGTCTGGGTCTTTACACATAGTCTTGGCCTCACATTTTGGTCTTGGTCTTAATATTACGTCTTGGTCATAGTCTTACGACTTGGTTTTAGTCTTGGTCTTACGTCTTGGACTTTATCTCACGTCTTAGTCTTATATGTCTTGATCTTACGTTCTGGTCTTGATCTTACGTCTTGGTCAAATTCACAAATAATGGGAAGATAGCAACCAACAGCTAAAATATCATTTTTGTAGAAAAGACTCAAGTGTTTCATTCCATATTTATCATATTCTTCAAACTCAACAAATATTGAAAGAACAGGTGTTGGCCCTCACATTCAGTTACTTTAGAATTAAAAATAAAAATAATAGACAAAGATCTTTTCTCGCGGTTCAAATTGGCCAATTTCAAATTGAGCAAGATTGTTAGTCACAGCGGTTATAACAGTGGCAATGTAATATTATTTTGTTACAGAGTTCGATTTCCTTGTAACCTGCGCTTTATTAGATCCTTTCAAATTCCCTTTCATTTTAATACACACTTAATAAGTTTACTAACCTTCTGTCCACTTGTCTACTAACAATATTGAATAACTCAAGTTTTATCTTTGAATATTTGACAAACTTACACGGAAAAAAGTACACTTTAAAAATTACAGTTTAAATAGTAGCAGCGCCCTTACGAATACAAATTTGTAATGATTGTAGTCGCATACTGTAATTTTTAAAACTTATTTACTAATAATATCGGAAACTGTAATTTTAACAAAAAGCAATTTGTAGTTTTTACAGTTTCAATTTTTTGGGCCGTTCATGCTATTTGAAACTGTAATTTTGAAAGTGTACTTTTTTCGGTGTAGATTAAACAAACTAAATTTACCTTTAACGTAAAACTTGGACAGAGAAGTGTAGACAGAAAACATTTGATGTAATTTATTTGAAAGGACAAACTACATTTGCAAAACTTGAATTAGACAAACTAAATTTGCCACACTTAGATTAGACATAGAAGTCTGGACAGACAAGATTAGAAATAACTTGTTTGAAAAGTTTTCTCTCCTTTTAAGAAATCTGGTTAAGGAATTTATTGCAGCCTAAGTTATTTGATGATTTTGTAATTTCTGTTTTCTCAACTTTTCTCAACAAATTACTCGATACCTTTTCAACATAAAAAGAAACTTAAAAAGAGAAACCCGGGACCATAAAAACGTTTCTCGACGCACCAGCTAGAGCAATTAATGGAAAACTAATTCTCGCACAATGAAAAACTTAGACAAGACAAGAAAAACATGACGTATCTGACACGATAGACAAGATCATAATAAGTTAACTTGACAATTATTATTACTAAGTATAAATTGTACGTGTTTAGGCTGTAGGCAATCGTTTATTAAACCCGATTGCTCTTTCAATGCGTTTTCTTCTTGTTGCCGGTCTTCTTCCTCGGTCGGCGGACACGTTCCGCGAGTTTACGTTGCACGTAAGTTATAAACGCTGCAAATAACGATTTCGTGTGGCTCACGCTCGCACAAATCAAACTAAACTTAACTACCTTTACAACAAAAAGATGAGTAAAGTCGATGAATTAAATGGAAATTATTGTGAGAATGCATCAAAACACGCCAAATAAATTTATTGGAGAAAGTCTGCTGAGAAGTCAAGATTCGCTTTAAATAATAATTTGGTGTATATTAACAGTCCTAAGCAGGACCTGGATCGTCTACTTGTTTTTTGCGTCATTAATCACTTGATGTTTTTTTTTTTTGTAAATTCTTGCAGGCGATAGTGAACGAAAGAGATAGCGAAATATAATCAATATAATTAATATTGCATATCTGTAATCAGCAGCAAAAATGCTTTCAGAAACGTTTTTAAATTTTGCTGTAACTCAAACAATGACGATTTTGGCAAAATCGATTTTCTCGCATTACGTTGTTTCCGCGGTCTAAACTCCCCATGTCGATGGTATTTCTTAACTGAAAGTTTAATAGGGAATATTATATACGATTTCAGACTAATTTTGGGACGCTGAATCGATTGGTGAAGACTAGAAATCTCTGTAGTGAGCCGTTCAAAAGTTATGACAGCGTGAAATCAGCCGGAAATGCGAGATGGTGTAAAGCGAAAAAATATATAAAACTTTTTCATTTGTAACTTTAGAGCGAAATAAAGTGGAAAACCGTTATCGGCACTTCGATTTTCTTTGGGTAACCAAAAAAAAATCACGAAAAAATTTTCCAAAAAAATTTTCATCAAAAATTTTTCATCATTTCGTTCGAAAAATATGTGCTTTTTCGTTTTTTTTTTATTTTCTCGAGAACCGTAAAAAGCAGCGATATCATTTTCGGCACACATAAACTACACGACAAGACGAACAAGTCGATGTACAAATTGTCCTGAAAGACTAAATAATTCGTCGTGAAATTTCAAACTGAAATTTACCCGATTCTCGATTTGCTAAATATATGAATCGGAAACGGTTGCAGATAATCAAAAACGGATGGCGGTATCGTTTTCAGAAGGTTATTTTACTATTAATGCACTAAGATTGTCCTCCGAAAATTCACGACTTGCCGAGTTCTCTACTCGAGCGCCGAAATTTCTTAAAAATGTCTTCAATTCTTACAGGCGATAGTGAACGGAAAGAGCTAGTGAAATATAAATTGCATATCTGTAATTAGCAGCAAAAATTCTTTCAGAAACGTTTTTAAATTTTGCTGTAACTCAAATAATAACGATTCTGACAAAATCGATTTTCTCGCATTTCGTCGTTTCCGCGGTCTAGACTCCCCGTGTCGATGGTATTTCTTAACTGAAAGCTGTCTAGGGAATATTATATACGTTTTCGGACTAATTTTGGGACGCTGAATAGATTGGTGAAGACTAGAAGTCTCTGTGATGAGCCGTTCATAAGTTATGACAGCGTGAAATCAGTCGGAAATGCGAGATGGTGTACAGCAAAAATCTATATAAAACTTTTTTATTTGTAACTTTAAAGCGAAATAAACTGGAAAACCGTTTTCAGCGCTTCGATTGCCTTCGGATAGACAAAAAAATATCACCAAAAAATTTTGAAAAAAAAAATTCCAACATTTCGTTCGAAAAATATATGCTTTTTCGGCTTTTTTCAATTTTGTCGAAAACAGTAAAAAGCAGCGAAATCATTTTCGGCACACAGAAACTACACGACAAGATGAACAAGTTGATGTGTAAATTATCCGGAAAGATTCAATAATTCGTCGATAAATTTCAAACTGAAAATTATCCGATTCTCGATTTACTAAGTAGATGTCTCCGAAACGGTTGCAGATAATCAAAAACGGATAACGGCATCCTTTTCAGAAGGTCAATTTCCTATTAATACACTAAGATTGTCCGCAGGAAATTCACGACTTTCCGAGATCTCTACTCGAGCGCTGAAATTTCTTAAAAAATTCTCCAATTCTTGCAGGGAATAGTGAACCGAGCTAGCGAAATATAATTTGTATGTCTGTAATCAGCCGCAAAAATTCTTTCAGAAACGTTTTTAAATTTTGCTGTAACTCAAAAAATAACGATTTTGAGAAAATCGATTTTCTCGCATTTTGTCGTTTCCGCGGTCTAGACTTCCCGTGTCGATGGTATTTCTTAACTGAAAGCTTCTTAGGCAATATTATATACGTTTTCGGACTAATTTTGGGACGCTGAAGCGATTGTTGAAGAATAGAAGTCTCTGTGGTGAGCCGTTCAAAAGTTAGGACAGCCTGAAATCATTCGGAAATGCGAGATGGTGTATATCGAAGAAATGTTTAAAACTTGTTTATTCGTAACTTTAGAGCGAAATAATCTGGAAAACCGTTTTAAGCATTTCGATTTGCTTCGGATAACCAAAAAAATTTTCCAAAAAAAATTTCAATAACAGCCGGATTTATATGAAATTTGCCCCCGCGGAGTATTCTCTTTGCACTTTGGGGATCGTTTTGGTACCAAATAAAAATAATTCAGTAAAAATTTGAGCTCTTTATCTCAAGCCGTTATCGAGATATTAAAAAAAACTGGTTTTTGAATTTAATTTTTTTTTCCATAGTAAAATTGAATTTTAATAAACGCCGATTTTTTCCCAATACTTACTAGTAAAAGGCATGAAACAAAATTTTTGTTATGATTGCAAGATCGACAGCCGGTTTTTAAGAAAAGAAATAAAACTAAAATCATTTTTTTTGACCATATTTTTGTGTCATCCGCCAAATTTTGTCAGAAATTGACTTCTGTACTCCTTTATACTCAGGAATGTTTTCAATTTTTTTGATGTTGTGGAACAATCTGAAAAAAATTAAAAACGATTTTTCTAATCGTTAATCTTTTTTTTTCTAATTGCTAAAAAAACACAAAAAAATATTTGTCGACTACATTTTACACTACCCCAAATAACTAAAAGAAATCCTAAAACATTAAAATCAAATCAAGCAAAAATACATTTGATAAAATCGTAATGTCACCCAAGCTCATTCATTTTTTTATTTAAATTAAAAACTGGGAATTCGAACGCTGCAATATCTTCCATTTTTGGTTTGTCCCGTGGACAAATGGTACCTGACTACAGTGATGAAGTGTTTTGGAAACGACGTTTTGCCATTGAATTTTGGAATTGACGCTGTCAATAGAGAAACTTTACTTTCTAATACAAACATAGCTAGAAAATTATATGAACTAAAAAATGACCAACTGATTGATATTCATTTGTGATGGAACATACATTTGCCATAAAAAAAAGTAGAAATAATGAATACCAGAGAAAATTATATTCGGCCAAAAAAAAAGTTCCTCTGTGCAAACTATTTACAATATGCACTACAAATGGTTTGATTATAGATATGCTTGTGCCTTTCAATGCTAATTTGAACGATGCTGAAATTATGAAAATCGTCCTTAGCAATCCTAATGGTCTCATTAAGTTACTCAAAAAGATTATATTATCGCGGTAAGTTATGCTATCGTAATATAACACAATATTTACAACAACTAGAATTCAAAGTGTCGGCTCTTAAAGGGAAACGTCTACAGTCGTCTTACTACAGTCGAGTCAAATCAATCCCATTTTGTTACCAAAGTGCGTTGGGCAGTTCATGGTAATATCAAGCAAAAGTTCAAGCTTTTAGATCATAAACTAAACAAAAAACTACTCCCTAAAACTTGAATGAAATCCCTGAAAAAAGAATTATATAATAAATATCTGGTATTAGACGATATTGTTGTGATTGTGGATTGTGCTAATGGAAGGCGTACTATTGAATGTTGCTCTCACAGTGCAGCGATTATATATTATCTTTCACGTGCTAAAATAATAAGACCTGCCGAAATAATAAGTCGTCTGTTTATAAAAAAAATGTTAACGTTGATTAACTGACATATTCTTTCGGTCAAAAACAACTTTTTCTGTTTTTTTCTAGCAATACCCTCCATAATCTCTAAATTCAGCAGTTTATTTTTTTGTATAAAATTATTCTGAATATTAAAATGTAAACTCCTAGGCGGAAAGTGACCCACTTTACCTACGTAGGGACACACACAACTAAACCAAAAAACATGATAAATGAAGGAGTAAAAAATTACTTACAAAGTACATTCATATGCACGAAAAATGGATTTTGCTTAACGAAAGTGAAAAGAAACTTTTTAATATTACTCCTCCTTGTATTGAATAAATACATAACCGTGGATATAAGGAATAGGCGGAAGTGACACTTTATCTACGTAGGGACACTACTAAACCAAAAAATATGATAAATGAAGAAGTAAAAAATTACTTTGCAAAACAAAGCTGAGAATAAACAAATCCATTATCAGACCAGTCGTAACATATAGAAGCGAAACATGGACAATGAAACAGAACGACGAACGATAGCACGTTGCCTTGTTTACAAAAGTGGTTAAAATCGGTGGAAGAGGATTTGAGAAGGATGAGGATGAATAACTGGAAATAAGACGCCGTGGACAGGACGAGATGGGGCGAGATTGTACAGGAGGCAATTAGAGGAGACAAGGCTCATTTATGAAACTGAAATTTACCTGATTCTCGATTTGGGCATCGGACTGCGGCATCGTTTTCAGAAAGTCACTTTCTTATTAATACATTAAGATTTTCCGCAGGAAATTCACGACTTTCCGAAATCTCTACTCGAGAGCCGAAATTTCTTAGAAAATTTCCAAAAATATGTGTTTTTCGGTTTTTTTCGATTTTCTCGAGAACGGTTAAAAGCAGCGAAATCATTTTCGGCACACAGAAACTACATAACAAGACGAATAAGTCCATGTGTAAACTTCCCGGAAGGTTAAATAATTCGTCCAGAAATTTCAAACTGAAATTTACCCGATTCTCGATTTGTTAAGTAGATGTCTCGGAAACGGTTGCAGATAATCAAAAACGTATTGCGGCATCGTTTTCAGAAGGTCATTTTCTTATTGACGCACTAAGATTGTTCGCAGGAAATTCACAACTTTCCGAGATCTCTAGTAGAGCGCCGAAATTTCTTAAAAATGTCTTCAATTCTTGGAGTAGATAGTGAACGGAAAGAGCTAGCGAAATATAATTTGCATATCTGTAATCAGCAGCAAAAATGCTTTCAGAAACGATTTTAAATTTTGCTATAACTAAAAAACGATTTTAACGATTTTAACTAAATCGATTTTGTCGCATTTCTTCGTTTCGCGGTTTCGACTCCCCGTGTCGATGATATTTCTTAACTGAAAGCCTCCTAGAGAATATTATATACGTCCTCCGACTAATTTCGCACCGCTGAATCGATTAGTGAAGACTAGAAGTATCTGTAGTGAGCCATTCAAAAGTTATGACTGCGTGAAATAAGTCGGAAATGCGAGATGGTGTACAGCGAAAATCTATATAAACTTGTTTATTTGTAACTTTATTGTACTTTTGGCGGAAAAGGTTAGATAAACAAAACTAGACGGGTAAAGCTCATAGACCGGCGCGGAGCGTTTGCGTCGCGAAATTTCCGCAACGAAAAATTCGCTAGCGACCCGGCAGCGAAATGGCCAAGCCCACATCAAAACACGATTTTTACGTATATAGTAGTCATTTCCTCAGAGGAAGAAGCTCTGCTATTATTAGTATTAAAAACAGAAGAAGAAAATCGGTCAGTTTGTTAGTTTTTATTTGTTTTTAATTTCCAAAACTCATTTAAGAAATAAAGTTACCTTCAGACCGGCGCGGAGGAGCGTATACGTCGCGAAACTTCCGCAACGAAAAAATCGCAAGCGGTGCGGCAGCCAAATGGCAATGCCCAAACACATAAAACTTCTAAAACACATAAGACTCATTTCAGAATTAAACCAGGTTTTCATAAAATCAATGTGATTAAAGAGATTAACATTTCAAAATATAGCGGCAGCAAAACAAACCGCGCATGCAGCGTCCTTGTCGTGCAATCGCGCTTTTTCATCTGAACACGTACATAAGCCGCCTTCAGTCGGTCCGCCGCGTTATCGCACCGGTTGCGGCAGCGAAACTTCCGCTCCGATCTGTGAGCACCTTTAAATAAAAAGTACATGGGTTCCTAAAATCAAGAAACTGAATTTTCAACATTTTATTCCAATTCTAATCCTATTACAAATTTTGTCCTCTTTCCTTATGTTGTTATAGTTTGCATTATCCAGGTCATACAATATAGATTTTTTTTTTTAATTCTCAATCAACTTCTCTGTACTCGCCATTTCAAAACACAGCGGCAGCCAAAATAACCGAGCAGCTTGTCGTGCAACGCTGCACAACCGCGGCTTTTGCGGAAAACGCGCTAGTTGAACATGTACATAAGCCGCCACGTCAATCGGTCCGCCGCGATAACACACCGGTCGCGGCAGTCAAACTTCCGCGCCGGTCTGTGACCTCCTTAAGACTAGACATAGGAAACTGCACATACAAGACTCGATAGACTCGTTCAGATAGACAAGACTAGATTTGCAAGGGCAAGAATAATCAATAAATATAAGACAGACAAATATGGATAGATAAGACTAGACATATAGGAATTGACAAACAATAGTTTCAATAAGAATTGAAACAATATTAGATAGATAAGATTAAACAGATATACTATTCTAGGCTAGATGAGTAGGATTAAACAGACAAAACTTGACAAACAAGGCTTTATAGACTACACCAAATACGACGACTAGAAAAGTTACCTAATTTTTCTATTCCATTGTGCAGTTTGCGGTTCGATTAAAATAATCTAAGGAAAAATTGCCCACTTAGTATTGATTATGCAATAAATAATGTAACGCAAAACCTTATTGCATATTCATGTGTATTAGATTTCCCAGGAAATATTGCTTGCCTTGTAATTCGATAAAATTAGAGGAATGTCAACATTGCAAATGGCCAAGAATTCAACCGTCTCTGTCATGTATATCTAGTCTTGTCTGTTTAGTCTAGTCTGTCTGGTCTTTTCTGTATAGCCATGACGGTCTAGTCTTGGTTCTTTCTGTCTATTCTTGTCTGCCTAGTCTTGTCTGTCTTGACTTGTCTGTCTAGTCTTGTCTGTCAGATCTTATCTGTCTGTTCTTGTTTGTCTATTCTTGTCTGTCTAGTCTTGTCTGTCTATTCTTGTCTGTCTAGTCTTGTCTGTCTAGTCTTGTCTGTCTAGTCTTGTCTGTCTAGTCTTGTCTGTCTAGTCTTGTCTGTCTAGTCTTGTCTGTCTAGTCTTGTCTGTCTAGTCTTGTCTGTCTAGTCTTGTCTGTCTAGTCTTGTCTGTCTAGTCTTGTCTGTCTAGTCTTGTCTGTCTGGTCTTGTCTGTCTAGTCTTGTCTGTCTGGTCTTGTCTGTCTAGTCTTGTCTGTCTAGTCTTGTCTGTCTAGTCTTGTCTGTCTAGTCTTGTCTGTCTAGTCTTGTCTGTCTAGTCTTGTCTGTCTAGTCTTGTCTGTCTAGTCTTGTCTGTCTAGTCTTGTCTGTCTAGTCTTGTCTGTCTAGTCTTGTCTGTCTAGTCTTGTCTGTCTAGTCTTGTCTGTCTAGTCTTGTCTGTCTAGTCTTGTCTGTCTAGTCTTGTCTGTCTAGTCTTGTCTGTCTAGTCTTGTCTGTCTAGTCTTGTCTGTCTAGTCTTGTCTGTCTAGTCAGAAAAGACTAGACAGACAAGACTAGACAGACAAGACTAGACAGACAAGACTAGGCAGACAAGACTAGGCAGACAAGACTAGGCAGACAAGACTAGGCAGACAAAACTAGACAGACAAGACTAGGCAGACAAGACTAGGCAGACAAGACTATACAGACTAGACAGACAAGACTAGACAGACAAGACTAGACAGACAAGACTAGACAGACAAGACTAGACAGACAAGACTAGACAGACAAGACTAGACAGACAAGACTAGACAGACAAGACTAGACAGACAAGACTAGACAGACAAGACTAGACAGACAAGACTAGACAGACAAGACTAGACAGACAAGACTAGACAGACAAGACTAGACAGACAAGACTAGACAGACAAGACTAGACAGACAAGACTAGACAGACAAGACTAGACAGACAAGACTAGACAGACAAGACTAGACAGACAAGACTAGACAGACAAGACTAGACAGACAAGACTAGACAGACAAGACTAGACAGACAAGACTAGACAGACAAGACTAGACAGACAAGACTAGACAGACAAGACTAGACAGACAAGACTAGACAGACAAGACTAGACAGACAAGACTAGACAGACAAGACTAGACAGACAAGACTAGACAGACAAGACTAGACAGACAAGACTAGACAGACAAGACTAGACAGACAAGACTAGACAGACAATACTAGACAGACAAGACTAGACAGACAGTTTTTGATTATTCAAGACTATTTTTGTGATCGATTTTTTTGCGACCAGTCGAATATTACTCAACAAATGTAGTTACAGACTACATTACATGTAGTCTACAGTGCTGTGAGGCGAGTGGGCGATTTACATGTTCCAATCTAAATTTCAAATCGAAGCAAATGAAACCGATTCCAAAACCTGACACACGTTCCAGTCTCACGCATTCATTTCGCGCACTAAATTACTATTTTCGTCATCTAGATAGTTAAGTAAACTACACTGCAAATTGACCTAATCACGTTAAACCGTTCTAAATAGTTAACAAAGGAAACAAGTATTTAACAGACTAGACGGACAAAACTAGACAAGTAATTTAGACAAAGGCGACGGTGTTTAATTATACTAGTTGTAATTAGATTTATGTAGCTTCGGATTTACGAGGTCAGATTGTGCTCAAGATTTGTTTCTGTGCTAATGTTAAGACCGCATGCGATTTAGCTATCGAGTTAGAAAGGACCCAAAGTGTATATAATTTAGACATTCTGGAGCACCAAGATTCCATCTACACTCATAACTAATTCGATATTTACGGAAAAGTGAAAGGAAATTAAAAATACTTTAATTAACATAATCAATAATATAAAACAACTCATAAGATAAGACTAGCTAGTGAAGATTTGATAAACAAGACTAGACAACCAAGACTTGGTTAGACAAGCAAAATTAAACAAAAAAGGCTAGACTAGACAAACAAGAGTGAACATCCAAAACTTAACTAATAGTCACACAAGATTAAGTACCAAAAACTAAACTAGACAAACAAGACTAAATTAATAAGACTGGATAGACAGGAAAAATAAGTTTATTTCTTGAATAGGATGATTGTGACCGTTACTACGCGTAATTACTAATTAGTTACTACGTGGTAATTTAAATTACATTTTTATTTAAATTACACTCACAATGAATTGAAACACTCAATTACACTGAATTGAAGAATTCAGTAGAACATGGTGATTTTTTCAATTTATTGTAAGTTTATTTGTGTTTGGATGGTTGAGTTTGTAGAAAGTGGATGCACTGCAGAGGAAATAAAATAAAGATAAAAGCAAGAATAAATAGCAGCTTATCTAATGGAGATTGACTACCTAGTATGTAGGTCAAAATTAATACAATAAAATTAATAAGAAAAGTCTCCTTGAATAAGAGAAACTAATCCGCGGGTGTTGAAGGCGCAAGGTCCTTGCAAAAACAAAATTCGCGTTTACGAAAATTTACAGTGATTTGGTGTCTAAAAATCTAATCCAGAAAACATATATTTGCTGTGTAATTACCACAAACTACTGATAATTCCCTAAAGGAATCTGAAGGGGGATATCTGCTATTAGGATATCAGAGACTAATAGAGATATCAGTTATTAGACAATGAAAGCTAGTTAGACTGGATAGTCATTGATGAAAGCAATATTATGTAATCTAGTCTATTTTTCAAGCTACAGACATTTACTCTTACGACTTAGTTCGGTTAGTTCGTTACGGAGCTTTGCCAGGGACATACAGAAAGACGAAAGCTAGTTAGACTAGGGTGTTAGTGGTGGAAGCATTATTATAAAACTCTATCTAGTTATTGATAATTTAGTTAATTTATTAAGGTATTAATTTTCTGCTCTATAACTAATTAGTTAAATTATTTAGAGATATCAGTCATTAGACAATTAAAGCTAGTTAGGCTGGGAAGTTATTGCTGCAAGCAACATTATATTATCTAGTCCATTTTTCTAGTTTACTAAAGACTTAGTTTAGTTAATACGTAACGGAATTAGCTTTGTTTTTGTTTAATATCTATTTAGTTAGACTGCACAGAAATACCAAATGTTTAACGATGAAAGCTAGTTAGGCTAGGTAGTTTTGTGCTTCAAGCAATATTATAGTGTTTTGTCTATTTCTCTAGTTACAGACGTTTAAAATTAATACTTTTGTTTAGGTGGTATTTGAGTTTTTGCTCGAAGTCACTAATTAGCCTGACTTGGTGGAGATTTCAAAGGTTAAAAATTAAAAATCAGTTGGATTAAATAGTTAGTGATGCCAGAAATGTTAATGTAATCTAGTTTAGTTCTCTAGTTACAGATATTTGAAGTCAATGCCTAGTTTAGTTAATTTGTTAAAACTGTATCTTAGTTTTTACTTAATAACTAATTAGTTAGGCTACGTAAAGATATCAAATTTTACAAGACGAAAGCTAGTTAGACTAGGGTGTTAATGGTCTAAATGGGTTAGTGTACAAAGTATTGGAGGAAGTGGGTGGGGTACAATAGATCTATGAAGGTCGCAGTACAAGTCACCACCTAAATCTACAATCTAGTTGATAATCGTAGGTTTGTCGAGAAGATTGATGTGAGGTTGGAATGAGGTTTCATTAGTTAGTTTATAAGCGTGGTTCAGTCGACGAGTGTAGTTTCACTTGGTGGCGCAGTTGTAATAATGGTCGGCCGGGAAGTGAAACGGATAATTGTCGTCGCTGGTGCGATCGATCCGTGCAAAAAGCAAAATTGTCGCGAAATAAAACGCAAATTGGAAAGTTAATGACGCGGCGGAATTTTTCCTTTGAAAGGGAAAACTTTTTACGAACTGCAAAATGCATTTTGTTTTTTCCGTTTTGTCTTGAAAACTTTCAACAAAAATATCAGATTCATACAAACACCCAAGACAAGACTAGACAAACAGGATATACAAGCATAGATAGATAACACTAAACAGACATGACTAGATAGAGAAGGTTAGATAGACAGGACTAGAGAGACTAGACTAGGCAGATAAGACTAGACAGACAAGACTAGACAGACAAGACTAGACAGACAACACTAGACAGACAAGACTTGACAGACAAGACTAGAGAAACAAGAGTAAACAGACAAGACTATACAGACAAGACTAAAAAAGGCCTTGTGCGTCCTGGGCTTGATATTCTGGAGCTCTATGTGCGCCATCGAGCACTTCTTCGGCAACGTCGTCAACAAGCAGGAGTTCAAGACCGTTTTAGATTTCGACGGCGGCGAGGAGAAGTTCCTGCAGGAGTTCCTTTGGGAAACCGTGCTGGTTTGGACCGCCCTCGCCTTTACCTCCTCCCTAGGTCTTTGCTTTTTTCTAAAAATAATCCGCCTCGCCTTGGGCAAATTTGAGGGCATAGATCCGAGTCCCAGGCAAATCTCAAACAGCATGCAAATTTCGAACTTTGCCAAACCTCGAGCAAGAGCAAAATTCCCATCCCCGTTCTCAGCTTCTGCGATTAATCTAAATCTAAACCTAACTTGATTGAAATAGATCATTGCAGCCTCGTCCGACATACTCGAAGCCGTCAAAGATTTTCCAATCACGATCGGAAGAAAACGTGGAATCCAGAAGGTTATCCGATCTGACAAACTGGAAGGAATACTCGGCTTTGACCAAGAAACTAGAACAAATCTCCAGAGAAAAGAAAGATTTGGTCCTACTAACCCAATCCCAATACCAACAGGAAAACAAGGAGACTAAGCATCAGTTTCAAAATATTTTGAACGACAGAAGCGCGCTTACTCGCCTCCTTGAAGTCGCTACCAAAGGCTTAAACTCAACACCAAGCAGATGACTCTGGAGAAGTTGGAGTAAGCCGTTACCTACTCCAACCGGATGAAAAACAAGATCATGCAGCTCACCGAGGAAAAAGACGCGCTGGAGAAGAGATTCAAGCTGCTCAAGGGAGAGTACAAATTTCTGCAGATGCAAACCTGCATTCTGCAGAAACAGGACGAGTCCGTTCAGAAACTCAAAGAGATCAAGGACAGCATCACCGAAATGGAATCGGGCTCTGAAAGCGATATCGAGCTCAGCCAGTCGCAGTAGGACATCGAGATGATCCAGACGAAGCTTCTGGATTTGGAAGTCTGCACAAGATGCCGATGACTTCTTCCGCGACCTTCGAATCCCAGGTCGAAGATAGTGCGGATCGCGGCATAGAATCCAAGGACACTTTGGATAAAGAAAAATTGATTATCGAAATCGAGGAGGATGACGAGGTGAAGGAACAGGATGAGCAGGACGAGCAAGAAATTACGGATGAGCAGGACGAGGAACATGTTAAAGATAATGATGAGAAAATTGAGGAATCTTCCGAGTGTGAGGCAATAGCGGTGCAGTTCAAGGAATCAACGACGGAGGCGTCGAGTTCGGCGACGAAGGAGGAGCAGTCGCGGAGTATTATATTGAGTGCACTTAACGAGAAGCAAATGTTTGGTGATCCGGGGAAGGTCGGGATGGTGAGCCAGTCGCTTTCCAGAAATTCTTGCTGTCGGTCCTGGACCTGAACCAACAGAACAAATCCATCCTTACGTAATTAATAAATTGTTAGTTGATTAAATAATGGAAGAAATGGACTAGACAGACAAGACTAGACAGACAAGACTAGACAGACAAGACTAGACAGACAAGACTAGACAGACAAGACTAGACAGACAAGACTAGACAGACAAGACTAGACAGACAAGACTAGACAGACAAGACTAGACAGACAAGACTAGACAGACAAGAGTAGACAGACAAGACTAGACAGACAAGACTAGACAGACAAGACTGGACAGACAAGACTAGACAGACAAGACTAGACAGACAAGACTAGACAGACAAGACTAGACAGACAAGACTAGACAGACAAGACTAGACAGACAAGACTAGACAGACAGGACTAGACAGACAAGACTAGAGAGACAAGACTAGAGAGACAAGACTAGAGAGACAAGACTAGACAGACAAGACTAGACAGACAAGACTAGACAGACAAGACTAGACAGACAAGACTAGACAGACAAGACTAGACAGACAAGACTAGACAGACAAGACTAGACAGACAAGACTAGACAGACAAGACTAGACAGACAAGACTAGACAGACAAGACTAGACAGACAAGACTAGACAGACAAGACTAGACAGACAAGACTAGACAGACAAGACTAGACAGACAAGACTAGACAGACAAGACTAGACAGACAAGACTAGACAGACAAGACTAGACAGACAAGACTAGACAGACAAGACCAGACAGACAAGACCAGACAGACAAGACTAGACAGACAAGACTAGACAGACAAGACTAGACAGACAAGACTAGACAGACAAGACTAGACAGACAAGACTAGACAGACAAGACTAGACAGACAAGACTAGACAGACAAGACTAGACAGACAAGACTAGACAGACAAGACTAGACAGACAAGACTAGACAGACAAGACTAGACAGACAAGACTAGACAGACAAGACTAGACAGACAAGACTAGACAGACAAGACTAGACAGACAAGACTAGACAGACAAGACTAGACAGACAAGACTAGACAGACAAGACTAGACAGACAAGACTAGACAGACAAGACTAGACAGACAAGACTAGACAGACAAGACTAGACAGACAAGACTAGACAGACAAGACTAGACAGACAAGACTAGACAGACAAGACTAGACAGACAAGACTAGACAGACAAGACTAGACAGACAAGACTAGACAGACAAGACTAGACAGACAAGACTAGACAGACAAGACTAGACAGACAAGACTAGACAGACAAGACTAGACAGACAAGACTAGACAGACAAGACTAGACAGACAAGACTAGACAGACAAGACTAGACAGACAAGACTAGACAGACAAGACTAGACAGACAAGACTAGACAGACAAGACTAGACAGACAAGACTAGACAGACAAGACTCACTAAACCCCCTATTCCACCTTGGCTTTTAGTATGCGCCACCCTGGTATCGCATATTTTGCATTCATTCAGGGTGGGCAGCCCGGACGGTTTTACTGAAAAACCGCCCTAGTTGTTGTCTCCCCGACCAGGATTCGAACCCGGGTCTCCCGCATTGAAAGGCGGGTATGTTGTCAACTACACCACCGAGGTGAGACAGACAAGACTAGACAGACAAGACTAGACAGACAAGACTAGACAGACAAGACTAGACAGACAAGACTAGACAGACAAGACTAGACAGACAAGACTAGACAGACAAGACTAGACAGACAAGACTAGACAGACAAGACTAGACAGACAAGACTAGACAGACAAGACTAGACAGACAAGACTAGACAGACAAGACTAGACAGACAAGACTAGACAGACAAGACTAGACAGACAAGACTAGACAGACAAGACTAGACAGACAAGACTAGACAGACAAGACTAGACAGACAAGACTAGACAGACAAGACTAGACAGACAAGACTAGACAGACAAGACTAGACAGACAAGACTAGACAGACAAGACTAGACAGACAAGACTAGACAGACAAGACTAGACAGACAAGACTAGACAGACAAGACTAGACAGACAAGACTAGACAGACAAGACTAGACAGACAAGACTAGACAGACAAGACTAGACAGACAAGACTAGACAGACAAGACTAGACAGACAAGACTAGACAGACAAGACTAGACAGACAAGACTAGACAGACAAGACTAGACAGACAAGACTAGACAGACAAGACTAGACAGACAAGACTAGACAGACAAGACTAGACAGACAAGACTAGACAGACAAGACTAGACAGACAAGACTAGACAGACAAGACTAGACAGACAAGACTAGACAGACAAGACTAGACAGACAAGACTAGACAGACAAGACTAGACAGACAAGACTAGACAGACAAGACTAGACAGACAAGACTAGACAGACAAGACTAGACAGACAAGACTAGACAGACAAGACTAGACAGACAAGACTAGACAGACAAGACTAGACAGACAAGACTAGACAGACAAGACTAGACAGACAAGACTAGACAGACAAGACTAGACAGACAAGACTAGACAGACAAGACTAGACAGACAAGACTAGACAGACAAGACTAGACAGACAAGACTAGACAGACAAGACTAGACAGACAAGACTAGACAGACAAGACTAGACAGACAAGACTAGACAGACAAGACTAGACAGACAAGACTAGACAGACAAGACTAGACAGACAAGACTAGACAGACAAGACTAGACAGACAAGACTAGACAGACAAGACTAGACAGACAAGACTAGACAGACAAGACTAGACAGACAAGACTAGACAGACAAGACTAGACAGACAAGACTAGACAGACAAGACTAGACAGACAAGACTAGACAGACAAGACTAGACAGACAAGACTAGACAGACAAGACTAGACAGACAAGACTAGACAGACAAGACTAGACAGACAAGACTAGACAGACAAGACTAGACAGACAAGACTAGACAGACAAGACTAGACAGACAAGACTAGACAGACAAGACTAGACAGACAAGACTAGACAGACAAGACTAGACAGACAAGACTAGACAGACAAGACTAGACAGACAAGACTAGACAGACAAGACTAGACAGACAAGACTAGACAGACAAGACTAGACAGACAAGACTAGACAGACAAGACTAGACAGACAAGACTAGACAGACAAGACTAGACAGACAAGACTAGACAGACAAGACTAGACAGACAAGACTAGACAGACAAGACTCACTAAACCCCCTATTCCACCTTGGCTTTTAGTATGCGCCACCCTGGTATCGCATATTTTGCATTCATTCAGGGTGGGCAGCCCGGACGGTTTTACTGAAAAACCGCCCTAGTTGTTGTCTCCCCGACCAGGATTCCAACCCGGGTCTCCCGCATTGAAAGGCGGGTATGTTGTCAACTACACCACCGAGGTGAGACAGACAAGACTACACAGACAAGACTAGACAGACAAGACTAGACAGACAAGACTAGACAGACAAGACTAGACAGACAAGACTAGACAGACAAGACTAGACAGACAAGACTAGACAGACAAGACTAGACAGACAAGACTAGACAGACAAGACTAGACAGACAAGACTAGACAGACAAGACTAGACAGACAAGACTAGACAGACAAGACTAGACAGACAAGACTAGACAGACAAGACTAGACAGACAAGACTAGACAGACAAGACTAGACAGACAAGACTAGACAGACAAGACTAGACAGACAAGACTAGACAGACAAGACTAGACAGACAAGACTAGACAGACAAGACTAGACAGACAAGACTAGACAGACAAGACTAGACAGACAAGACTAGACAGACAAGACTAGACAGACAAGACTAGACAGACAAGACTAGACAGACAAGACTAGACAGACAAGACTAGACAGACAAGACTAGACAGACAAGACTAGACAGACAAGACTAGACAGACAAGACTAGACAGACAAGACTAGACAGACAAGACTAGACAGACAAGACTAGACAGACAAGACTAGACAGACAAGACTAGACAGACAAGACTAGACAGACAAGACTAGACAGACAAGACTAGACAGACAAGACTAGACAGACAAGACTAGACAGACAAGACTAGACAGACAAGACTAGACAGACAAGACTAGACAGACAAGACTAGACAGACAAGACTCACTAAACCCCCTATTCCACCTTGGCTTTTAGTATGCGCCACCCTGGTATCGCATATTTTGCATTCATTCAGGGTGGGCAGCCCGGACGGTTTTACTGAAAAACCGCCCTAGTTGTTGTCTCCCCGACCAGGATTCGAACCCGGGTCTCCCGCATTGAAAGGCGGGTATGTTGTCAACTAGACAGACAAGACTAGACAGACAAGACTAGACAGACAAGACTAGACAGACAAGACTAGACAGACAAGACTAGACAGACAAGACTAGACAGACAAGACTAGACAGACAAGACTAGACAGACAAGACTAGACAGACAAGACTAGACAGACAAGACTAGACAGACAAGACTAGACAGACAAGACTAGACAGACAAGACTAGACAGACAAGACTAGACAGACAAGACTAGACAGACAAGACTAGACAGACAAGACTAGACAGACAAGACTAGACAGACAAGACTAGACAGACAAGACTAGACAGACAAGACTAGACAGACAAGACTAGACAGACAAGACTAGACAGACAAGACTAGACAGACAAGACTAGACAGACAAGACTAGACAGACAAGACTAGACAGACAAGACTAGACAGACAAGACTAGACAGACAAGACTAGACAGACAAGACTAGACAGACAAGACTAGACAGACAAGACTAGACAGACAAGACTAGACAGACAAGACTAGACAGACAAGACTAGACAGACAAGACTAGACAGACAAGACTAGACAGACAAGACTAGACAGACAAGACTAGACAGACAAGACTAGACAGACAAGACTAGACAGACAAGACTAGACAGACAAGACTAGACAGACAAGACTAGACAGACAAGACTAGACAGACAAGACTAGACAGACAAGACTAGACAGACAAGACTAGACAGACAAGACTAGACAGACAAGACTAGACAGACAAGACTAGACAGACAAGACTAGACAGACAAGACTAGACAGACAAGACTAGACAGACAAGACTAGACAGACAAGACTAGACAGACAAGACTAGACAGACAAGACTAGACAGACAAGACTAGACAGACAAGACTAGACAGACAAGACTAGACAGACAAGACTAGACAGACAAGACTAGACAGACAAGACTAGACAGACAAGACTAGACAGACAAGACTAGACAGACAAGACTAGACAGACAAGACTAGACAGACAAGACTAGACAGACAAGACTAGACAGACAAGACTAGACAGACAAGACTAGACAGACAAGACTAGACAGACAAGACTAGACAGACAAGACTAGACAGACAAGACTAGACAGACAAGACTAGACAGACAAGACTAGACAGACAAGACTAGACAGACAAGACTAGACAGACAAGACTAGACAGACAAGACTAGACAGACAAGACTAGACAGACAAGACTAGACAGACAAGACTAGACAGACAAGACTAGACAGACAAGACTAGACAGACAAGACTAGACAGACAAGACTAGACAGACAAGACTAGACAGACAAGACTAGACAGACAAGACTAGACAGACAAGACTAGACAGACAAGACTAGACAGACAAGACTAGACAGACAAGACTAGACAGACAAGACTAGACAGACAAGACTAGACAGACAAGACTAGACAGACAAGACTAGACAGACAAGACTAGACAGACAAGACTAGACAGACAAGACTAGACAGACAAGACTAGACAGACAAGACTAGACAGACAAGACTAGACAGACAAGACTAGACAGACAAGACTAGACAGACAAGACTAGACAGACAAGACTAGACAGACAAGACGAGACAGACAAGACTAGACAGACAAGACTAGACAGACAAGACTAGACAGACAAGACTAGACAGACAAGACTAGACAGACAAGACTCACTAAACCCCCTATTCCACCTTGGCTTTTAGTATGCGCCACCCTGGTATCGCATATTTTGCATTCATTCAGGGTGGGCAGCCCGGACGGTTTTACTGAAAAACGGCAGCCCGGACGGTTTTACTGAAAAACCGCCCTAGTTGTTGTCTCCCCGACCAGGATTCCAACCCGGGTCTCCCGCATTGAAAGGCGGGTATGTTGTCAACTACACCACCGAGGTGAGACAGACAAGACTACACAGACAAGACTAGACAGACAAGACTAGACAGACAAGACTAGACAGACAAGACTAGACAGACAAGACTAGACAGACAAGACTAGACAGACAAGACTAGACAGACAAGACTAGACAGACAAGACTAGACAGACAAGACTAGACAGACAAGACTAGACAGACAAGACTAGACAGACAAGACTAGACAGACAAGACTAGACAGACAAGACTAGACAGACAAGACTAGACAGACAAGACTAGACAGACAAGACTAGACAGACAAGACTAGACAGACAAGACTAGACAGACAAGACAAGACAGACAAGACTAGACAGACAAGACTAGACAGACAAGACTAGACAGACAAGACTAGACAGACAAGACTAGACAGACAAGACTAGACAGACAAGACTAGACAGACAAGACTAGACAGACAAGACTAGACAGACAAGACTAGACAGACAAGACTAGACAGACAAGACTAGACAGACAAGACTAGACAGACAAGACTAGACAGACAAGACTAGACAGACAAGACTAGACAGACAAGACTAGACAGACAAGACTAGACAGACAAGACTAGACAGACAAGACTAGACAGACAAGACTAGACAGACAAGACTAGACAGACAAGACTCACTAAACCCCCTATTCCACCTTGGCTTTTAGTATGCGCCACCCTGGTATCGCATATTTTGCATTCATTCAGGGTGGGCAGCCCGGACGGTTTTACTGAAAAACCGCCCTAGTTGTTGTCTCCCCGACCAGGATTCGAACCCGGGTCTCCCGCATTGAAAGGCGGGTATGTTGTCAACTACACCACCGAGGTGAGACAGACAAGACTAGACAGACAAGACTAGACAGACAAGACTAGACAGACAAGACTAGACAGACAAGACTAGACAGACAAGACTAGACAGACAAGACTAGACAGACAAGACTAGACAGACAAGACTAGACAGACAAGACTAGACAGACAAGACTAGACAGACAAGACTAGACAGACAAGACTAGACAGACAAGACTAGACAGACAAGACTAGACAGACAAGACTAGACAGACAAGACTAGACAGACAAGACTAGACAGACAAGACTAGACAGACAAGACTAGACAGACAAGACTAGACAGACAAGACTAGACAGACAAGACTAGACAGACAAGACTAGACAGACAAGACTAGACAGACAAGACTAGTCAGACAAGACTAGACAGACAAGACTAGGCAAACAAGAATAGACCAAATTGACTATTTCGAAAATGAATTCCATCAATTTTTGTGGTCTAATGGCAAAATCAATTTGCATTAGATGATGTATCGTCCTTATTATAAATAGAATGGTCGGTTAGACAATCAATCATTGACTAATAAGCGTGTAGGTGTAATTGAAAGATATCAATTGGATTAAAGTCTTTTATGAATAATGGTCTAATTAGCATAATTAGATGACTAAGCAGTGAGGTAGACATTGTATAATTTTTCTCATAGCATTCATATAAATATTGTGTGCGTAGTTAACTATAACTACCTAGTGATCAGAACAATTACCCAATTGAATCCGACTCTGCCTAAGTACTTTAATTACAATTGACTTTAAGAAGACAATCTTGATTTAATATTTCTAGCATAGATACTATTTGTTACTGACTTAAATACTAAAACTAATTATCTAGACTTAATGGTCGTAGAATCTGAATCTATCTATTTTTACAATCAATTTTAGTAAAACAATCTTGATATGATATTTGTTGTATAGACACTGAAGTATGTATGTTACAGACTGAAACACTAATACTAATTTTCTAGGCTTAATGTTTGTCTAATCTGATTCTATCTAGCTAGTTTTACAATTAGTCTAAAGAATACAATCTTAATTTAATATTTGTAATATAGACAATGAAATAAATATGTTACAGACTTAAACACCAATACTAATTATCTAGGCTTTATGTTTGCAGAATCCGAGTCTATCTAACTAGTTTTACAAATAGTTTAAAACACGTTGACGCCGGCGATCGGTCTTGTTTTAGTCTGGCGGGCTGGCGGTGTACCACCGGTGGTACACGCCGGCGTTAACGTGTTAAGGAAAAAATCTTGGTTTAGTATTTGTAGTATAGACAATTATAACTGACTGCTAATAATTTTCTAAACGTAATATTTATGGTTTAGACAATGAAATGTTTCTGTTACAGATAAACCATATGGATTTAATCTGTGTAATGTAGATATATCAAATAACTAATAATGAATAGTCTTGTTTTAAACATCAGTGCTTACAATGTAGACTAACTATTAGACTAATTATTAAAATGTAATTAGTGTTAAACAGTTAGTGTTTGATTTTAAATGTCGTTTTTGTTTGTTTCAGGTGAGGATCCAGTTCGTCGCGGATCCAGTTCGTCGCGATTGTCCCAGTTAGTGCGGTAAGTTCACTTGATTTAATAAAACTTTGGTTAAAATTGCGCAACGAAATTGCATTCAATTGCGACACGACCAACGTATCCATTACACGTGAGAAAAACTAAAACACGAAATAGTTTAACTGTGTAGTGAACATTCGCAATTATCGTATTCACTCGATTTAATTAACTTTAATTATATGGTGCAGTCGACACTGCACACTAAATGGGTGCTAACAAGATTTTCGCAGTAAAAAAAATATCTGATTATCTAACTTCGTTTACTATCACTATTAAGTGTTAACCGTAAATACATCACATGAATATTCACTTAATTTATTTGACTTCGACTACAAACTGAATAAAGTCGGAACACAGCCTGAATATATAAATATATTCAACCTTTCCGGAGCTCTATAACATTATTGAGTCTTTTTAGGTAGTGCTAAAAAAACTCAATAATGTTATAAAGCTCCGGAAAAGTTGAATATATATAGGCTGTGTTCCGACTTTATTAGGTTTATATGATAATCTATAACGTAATATGGTTTTACCAATTCTAGACTTCGACTACATTGTCTGTCTAGTCTGTCTAGTCTTATCTGTCTGGTCTTGTCTGCCTAGTCTTGTCCGTCTAGTCTTGTCTGTCTAGTTTTGTCTGTCTAGTCTTGTCTGTCTAGTCTTGTCTGTCTAGTATTGTCTGTCTGGTCTTCTCTGCCTAGTCATGCCTGTCTAGTATTGTCTGTCTAGTCTTGTCTGTCTAGTCTTGTCTGCCTAGTCTTGTCTGTCTAGTCTTGTCTGTCTACTCTTGACTCTCTAGTCTTGTCTGTCTGGTCTTGTCTGTCTAGTCTTGTCTGTCTAATCTTGCCTTCTAGTCTTGTCTGCCGTTTATCTAGTCTTATCGTAGAATTAGTTACTACATACAGATTTAATCTAAATACACAAATTGTTTTGTTCCTGGTTTCTTCTGATTGCGTGTGAGTTTTCCTTTGTAGTTTAAGGTCGACATTACGATCTCGCATAAGAAAATCACGAAAGTTGCGAACATTCCGACTAGATATATGCAGAACGGTAAACGGAAATGGTTCAGAGTAATACGAGCGTCGGTGTTTAGGACGACTGCCTGCCTCTGATTCTTATAAGTAGCATCCGTTATCCATTTGCTCATGATCCCGGACTGCCGCAGCAACAGGATAATCCTGTTGAACTGCCCGATCAGCGGGAAGCCTTTGCGCAGCATCATCCACAGATTGGTGGTAATTAAAATCGGCAACTGTTGGATTTTCGATCTACCGTTCTTGTCCAGGAAATTTTTGCTGTAATACCTGACATTTCGCGTGTTTGCAAAAGCCGCCGCGTTTCTCTTCGTTGCAGTGATATTAACACAGGTTATACCAACTGGACAATCGTTCCAACGCTTGTAAATTTCCATGGTATGAAACTCGCCTATTGCAAACTGAGGTCGCATGCTAGGTTGTCCAGTCACAAACAAGTTGGCTTCAATAATACCTCTTAAAGAATCGATAGGTGGTTCATAAGTTGGTGTAGTCAAAATTGAAACTATAGAGCTTTGGTAACAACTGGTCATCAAGAAACCGAAAACCGACCATGTCATCAACAAATATCTTATTATTGATGATTTTGGAACTCTTTGGCCTTGTGATAGGAGCGTTCCTAGGACGTGCATAGACAAGTAAACGCAGTTGCTGTAATTTTCTTTGGTCTGAATAAACTGGGAGATTGCCAGGATTAAGAAGTTTACGCTAACAATGGTGCAGATAATGATGACCCACATATCTAGTGTGAACACCCTGATGATGTTCTTCCAAGGCGAAATCTGTTTGGCTGCCGGTACGAAGAAGGTGTAATCTATGGGTAGATAAGGCATAGATCCATGGAAATCACCTAGGTATGATTCGTTTGCATGGACCATTCCGAACATAACATCACCTTTATTTTCGTACAAAGCTTTGGACATGAAGGTGTAATTGCCATTCTTCCTGCCGTACTTGAAGCCCCAATGCACAAAATCGTGTTTCACGTAAATCTCTGTGAAATTTAACTTTTCGGCCGCTGTTCTGAAAACGTTGACTTCAAAGCCCGGCGAAGCGCTATCGCTCACGTTGATTACGTAAGGCGGCATAGTCAAGGCCAACGCTCTAACCGGACACCCGTACAACGATCTCATCTTTATACTGTAAACCTTGAAGATCTCCAAGAAATCGATATCCTTACACTCGAACATAAACTCGGCCTTACTACTCCTCCCGCAATTCTTCCCAAAGTGCTCAGCCTTGTAAAATTTGTTGTACTTGTCCAAAACTATGCTCCTCATCGCATACACTTGCGCCAGCGTCTCGAAAACCAAGTCCAAATTCTCTTCCCCCTTGTAAACCACCAGATAATTAGCCATCGAGCTGAAACCGAGCGTATGCACCAAACTGCCGAAGTAATGCTTCAAATCTGAGACTCGCTCCATCAAGACCAAGACGAAATGCGAAACTTTCGTGATCTTCACTCGGCTCAAATCCAAATCGGTTCGAGTTATCCGCGTGCTGTGTCTCAGAGCCAACTTTGTTATAATATCGATAGTAGAGCCGTTGTACGAGTAAACGAACAGAGATCGACTCAAGTTGTATCGATATAAAACCTGTGCTATGCAGTCTACAGACTCAACCTCAACCTCACTTAGGCTTTCAGGAAGCAGAAACTTGTTAATACTTAATGAATTATTCGCAATAACTAAACCAACGGTTAATACAGTTAAAAGAGTTGAATATCTCATGTTTAGATTAGTCTGTAAACTCAGCTATTTCTGTGCGACCAAACTTTCTCTGGCCCTCTTTTATACGTTTAGCTCGCCTCAAATCATTTAGTGTAATAGGTTGGATAAATACTTTTTTTCAAACTTTAAAAGGGTTTACGCAACCAGTGCGCTTAAAATAAGTGCCAGAAATTATTACAGGACTAATTGATTTAAGTGCTCTCGGCATTTAGCGAACTAGCTTTTAGTAGTTACATAAAAAGTTTAATCACTGGAATAAAGAGCGATAGATTAGACCGATTAGAGACTAAAACTACATAGTCCAGACTATACAAACAATAGTTTATAGACAAGATTATACAGATAAGAATGGAGAGACAAGACTAGAAATACGAAACTAGACAGATAAGACTAGACACACTAGACTAGAGAGACAAGACTAGACATAGAAGACTAGACAGACAGGACTTGAGACACAAGACTAGATAGACAAGACAATACAGACAAGACTAGACAGACAAGACTAGACAGACAAGATTAGACAGACAAAACTTGACAGGCAAGAATAGACAGACAAGACTAGACAGACAAGACTAGCCAGACAATACTAGACAGACAAGACTAGAAAGACCAGAATAGAAAGACAAGACAAGACAGACAAGACTAGACAGACAAAACTAGACAGACAAGACTAGATAGACAAGACTAGACAGACAAGACTAGACAGACAAGACTAGACAGACAAGACTAGACAGACAAGACTAGACAGACAAGACTAGACAGACAAGACTAGACATACAAGACTAGGCAGACAAGACTAGACAGACAAGACTAGACAGACAAGACTAGACAGACAAGACTAGACAGACAAGACTAGACAGACAAGACTAGACAGACAAGACTAGACAGACAAGACTAGACAGACAGGACTAGACAGACAAGACTAGACAGACAAGACTAGACAGACAAGACTAGACAGACAAGACTAGACAGACAAGACTAGACAGACAAGACTAGACAGACAAGACTAGACAGACAAGACTAGACAGACAAGACTAGACAGACAGGACTAGACAGACAGGACTAGACAGACAAGACTAGACAGACAAGACTAGACACACAAGACTAGACAGACAAGACTAAACAGACAAGACTAGACAGACAAGACTAGACAGACAAGACTAGACAGACAAGACTAGATAGACAAGACTAGTCAGACAAGACTAGAAAGACAAGAATAGAAAGACAAGACTAGACAGACAAGACTAGACAGACAAGACTAGACAGACAAGACTAGACAGACAAGACTAGACAGACAAGACTAGACAGACAAGACTAGACAGACAAGACTAGACAGACAAGACTAGACAGACAGAACTTGACAGACAAGAATAGACAGACAAGACTAGACAGACAAGACTAGACAGACAATACTGGACAGACAAGACTAGAAAGACAAGAATAGAAAGACAAGACTAGACAGACAAGACTAGACAGACAAGACTAGACAGGCAAGACTAGACAGACAAGACTAGACAGACAAGACTAGACAGACAAGACTAGACAGACAAGACTAGACAGACAAGACTAGACAGACAAGACTAGACAGACAAGACTAGACAGACAAGACTAGACAGACAAGACTAGACAGACAAGACTAGACAGACAAGACTAGACAGACAAGACTAGACAGACAAGACTAGACAGACAAGACTAGACAGACAAGACTAGACAGACAAAACTTGACAGACAAGAATAGACAGACAAGACTAGACAGACAAGACTAGACAGACAATACTGGACAGACAAGACTAGAAAGACAAGAATAGAAAGACAAGACTAGACAGACAAGACTAGACAGACAAGACTAGACAGACAAGACTAGACAGACAAGACTAGACAGACAAGACTAGACAGACAAGACTAGACAGACAAGACTAGACAGACAAGACTAGACAGACGGGACTAGATAGGCTAGACTAGTCGTACATGGCTAGACAGACAAGAGTATATAGACAATACTACAAGAGACAGACATGTTAAGATCTATGAGTTCCATTTATCTTCTATTAACTCTTTCTTGTTTAAAAAAGATTTTACAATCATTTTCTTATCATCAACTTGTGTGTTAAGTTATTTATTAATAAATTACAAGGGAAAATAAGTCGGACTTAATATATAAACTGCATTAAAATTTAAGACAGATTATCAAGTTCTCCCAGCTAAACACAATGAAACTCAACGCGATTCCAGCTAGATAGATGTAGAAGGCAACCCGCAGTTGTGTGGCAGTGATAACTTCAAACATCCTGTCATCATCATCGTTCGTGGGCACTTCCTTCCTAATTTTCTCCATAAACCCGTGCTGTTTCAAATTCTCAACGACTCTGTTAAAGAGCTTCCGAAGGGGATGACCGCGCTTTACCAAAGCCCACACGAAATAACCAAACTGGTGCTGCTTCATACGATAAACCGTCGACTTAAACTCTTTAATTCCAGAATCCATAGCGTATTGTCTAACGATGTTAACATCTTCTATCATAATTAAGTCTCTTTCTTGAAGTAACCTTTTTATACAATAAATAGCCGACTTGTCTGTGCAATCAATCCAAGCTTTGTTAGATAACTTTGGAAGGCTTTCTATTAAGTAGTGTGAGAATGCATCGCCGCCTAGTGTAAAGTTGGAGTCTATAATTTCGCTTACAGACTGGATTTGTTTCTCGTAGGAAGGTTTAATATTAACGCGGAAAATGCCCAAACTAAATATAAACATCTGGAGAATTTATTTGCTGGCGGTCTGACGCTTTGTTCTAGGTAAATGCCGTAAATTTTGAGCAATGGGAAGCTCTTGTGGGTTTTAGTCAATTTCTGCATTAGTAAGTTTGTTAGGTAGATTGTTGAAATGGCGAGTGCTATTAGTACCCAAGTTATGACTTCGAAAATGTTGAATAGGTTTAGGATTGGCTTGTTAGGTCTTGCTAGAGGGAGGAACAATGCAATTGTAGAGAAGAAGTATGTATTGGTTGCGTCAAAATCTGGCAGTATTCTCGCTCTAGCTGGTAGTCTTCCAAGACACAACGTTATATCCTCATGGTCTTGGAACGTTTTAAGAACCTCGGTGTAATTTCCGTTGTTCTTCTTAAATCCCCAATCAGTGAAGTTGTGCGGCACAAAAGCAAGCTTGAAATTTAAGATTTTCGCCACGGCCCTGTGTAAAATCATCTCTAACCCGGGATTTTGCACGTTTTCAACACTCGACACATACGGCGGACTATACTTAGCGATCGCCCTCACTTCGCAGCCGAACATCGATGTTAACTCGTAATCAAACACTCTTGAAATGTTAACAAACCCCGCACTTAAACAACTAAACTGCAACTTGGGCTCAACTATTTCACAACCATCCTCATACGGTTTGTAATTATAAACTTTACTCGCTATATCTACCACGACTAGTTTAGTTAGGTAATACCTCAAACCTATTTTAAAAACTTCCTCGACACTCTCCTCTCCCAAATAGGCGACGAAATACTTCACGGATCTGTCTCCCTTGTAAAGCGAGTCCAAGTAGTAAACTAGATCTTTAATCTCATCGACTAATATTACGACAAACGCTTCACTTGCTTCAACTTTTGGCAAAACCGCGCCGATTTTAATTTTCGTGATTCTCAAGCTCGCCATGACTTTATCAACTTGATCGATTATGTAGCCTTGATCTTGAGAGTAGATCAAGTGGGTGTGTAGTCCTCTGTAGATGTTTAGGAATCTGTTGGTGCATTTCAAGACGTTGCCTTCGAGTTGAGCTCCTAGCGTGTGCAGCAGAATCTCGTTCGGTTTAGTTTGTGAAATCTGGGCGGAGAGGAATAGCAATGCCAGGAGCTTCATTGCTGTGGATATTGTATTCGCAGTTGGACTACAAAGTACTGACTGTGGTTTGGTTGCTGTAAACACCTACAAACCAGATATTCATGCACACGATACATGCTACCTACTGACAAACAAAATAATTTGGAATAATATATTATGTTGTTATTCTTAACATATAAATTATTTATTGCATATTTATTTACATTTAAACTTTCATAAATACTTAACTAAGTTAGACAGACTAAATTAAACAAACAAGACTAGTCCGACAATACTAGACAGACAAGAGTAGACAGACAGGACTAGACAGACGAGACTATACGGACAAGACTAGTCAGACAAGACTATTCCGACAAGACTAGACAGACAAGACCAAGCCGGTAAAACGTGGCAGTCAAGAGTAGACTGACAAGAGTATACATACAGGACTAGACAGACAAGAGTAGACATACAGGACTAGACAGACAAGACTTAGCAAGCAACACTAGACAGACAAGACTAGACAGACAAGACTAGACAGACAAGACTAGACAGACAAGACTAGACAGACAAGACTAGACAGACAAGACTAGACAGACATGACTAGACAGACAAGACTAGACAGACAAGACTAGACAGACAAGACTAGACAGACAAGACTAGACAGACAAGACTAGACAGACAAGACTAGACAGACAAGACTAGACAGACAAGACTAGACAGACAAGACAAGACAGACAAGACTAGACGGACAAGACTAGACAGACAAGACTAGACAGACAAGACTAGACAGACAAGACTAGACAGACAAGATTAGACAGACAAGACTAGACAGACAAGACTAGACAGACAAGACTAGACAGACAAGACTAGACAGACAAGACTAGACAGACAAGACTAGACAGACAAGACTAGACAGACAAGACTAGACAGACAAGATTAGACAGACAAGACTAGACAGACAAGACTAAACAGACAAGACTAGACAGACAAGACTAGACAGACAAGACTAGACAGACAAGACTAGACAGACAAGACTAGACAGACAAGACTAGACAGACAAGACTAGACAGACAAGACTAGACAGACAAGACTAGACAGACAAGACTAGACAGACAAGACTAGACAGACAAGACTAGACAGACAAGACTAGACAGACAAGACTAGACAGACAAGACTAGACAGACAAGACTAGACAGACAAGACTAGACAGACAAGACTAGACAGACAAGACTAGACAGACAAGACTAGACAGACAAGACTAGACAGACAAGACTAGACAGACAAGACTAGACAGACAAGACTAGACAGACAAGACTAGACAGACAAGACTAGACAGACAAGACTAGACAGACAAGACTAGACAGACAAGACTAGACAGACAAGACTAGACAGACAAGACTAGACAGACAAGACTAGACAGACAAGACTAGACAGACAAGACTAGACAGACAAGACTAGACAGACAAGACTAGACAGACAAGACTAGACAGACAAGACTAGACAGACAAGACTAGACAGACAAGACTAGACAGACAAGACTAGACAGACAAGACTAGACAGACAAGACTAGACAGACAAGACTAGACAGACAAGACTAGACAGACAAGACTAGACAGACAAGACTAGACAGACAAGACTAGACAGACAAGACTAGACAGACAAGACTAGACAGACAAGACTAGACAGACAAGACTAGATAGACAAGACTAGACAGACAAGACTAGACAGACAAGACTAGACAGACAAGACTAGACAGACAAGACTAGACAGACAAGACTAGACAGACAAGACTAGACAGACAAGACTAGACAGACAAGACTAGACAGACAAGACTAGACAGACAAGACTAGACAGACAAGACTAGACAGACAAGACTAGACAGACAAGACTAGACAGACAAGACTAGACAGACAAGACTAGACAGACAAGACTAGACAGACAAGACTAGACAGACAAGACTAGACAGACAAGACTAGACAGACAAGACTAGACAGACAAGACTAGACAGACAAGACTAGACAGACAAGACTAGACAGACAAGACTAGACAGACAAGACTAGACAGACAAGACTAGACAGACAAGACTAGACAGACAAGACTAGACAGACAAGACTAGACAGACAAGACTAGACAGACAAGACTAGACAGACAAGACTAGACAGACAAGACTAGACAGACAAGACTAGACAGACAAGACTAGACAGACAAGACTAGACAGACAAGACTAGACAGACAAGACTAGACAGACAAGACTAGACAGACAAGACTAGACAGACAAGACTAGACAGACAAGACTAGACAGACAAGACAATAGAGACAAGGCTAGACAGACAAGATTAGACAGACAAGACTACTCGGACTAGACAAACTAGACGGACTAGAAGGACTAGACGGCCTAGACTGACTAGACGGACTAGACAGACTAGACAGACAAAACTAGACAGAAGAGACTAGATAGACTAGAGTAGTCGGACAGGGCTAGACAAATTTTCTTATCATTAACTTGTGTGTGAAGGTATTTATTAATAAATCACAATGGAATATAAGCCGTACAAAATATATAAACTTTACTAAAACTTAAAATAGGTTATAGATTTCTCCCAGCTAAACACAATGAAACTCAACGCGATTCCAGCTAGATAGATGTACAAGGGAACCAGCAGTTGCTCGGCAGTGATAACAACAAATGTCTTCTCATCATTATCTCCCTTGGTCAATTCCATGGTCTTAATTTTCTCCATAAATCCGTGCTGCTTCAAATTCTCAACGACTCTGTTAAACAGCTTCCGAAGGGGATGACCGCGCTTGACCAGAGTCCACACGTAATAGCCATGCTGGTGCCGCTTCATGCGATAAATTGTCGACTTAAACCCTCTAATTCCAGAATCCATAGCGTATTGTCTAACGATGTTAACATCTCCTGTCATGATTAAATCTCTTTCTTGTACTAATCTTTTTATACAATAATCAGCCGACTTGTCTGTGCAATCAATCCAAGCTTTGTGAGATAAATTTGGAATGCTTTCTATTAAGTAGTGGGAGTAAGCATCGCCGCCCATTGTGAAATTGGAGTTTATAATTTCGCTTACATGCTGGATTTGTTTCTCGTAGGAAGGTTTACTTAGGAGGGAAATCACGTAGCCGCTGTAACTACTAGTTAATATTAGCATGGATAATACCCAGAGTAAATATAAGTATTTGGAGATTTTATTTCTGGGCGGTTTGGTGCTTTGGTTTAGATAAATGCCGTAAATATTGAGCAATGAGAAGCTCTCGTGGGTTTTAGTCAATTTCTTTATTAGTAAGTTAGTTAAGTACATTGTTGAAATGGCGAGTGCAATTAGTACCCAGGTTATGACATCGAAAATGTTAAATAGGTGTAGGAATGGATTGTTGGGTCTAGCTAGAGGGAGGAACAAGGCAATTGTAGAGAAGAGGTAGGTACTGGTTGCGTCAAAATCGGGCAGTAGTCTCGCTCTAGCTGGTAATCTTCCTAAACACAACGCTATATCCTCATCGTCTTGGAACATTTTAAGAATCTCGGTGTAATTTCTGTTGTTCTTCTTAAATCCCCAATCAGTGAAGTTCTGCGGCACAAAAACAAGCTTGTAGTTTAAGATTTTCGCCACGGTTCTGTGCAAAATCATCTCGAATCCGGGATTTTGCACGTTTTCTACACTCGTCACATACGGCGGACTATGCTTAGCGATCGCTCTCACTTCACAGCCGAACATCGAAGTTAACTTGTAATTAAACACTCTTGAAATGTTAACAAAACCCGCACTTAAACAACTAAACTGAAACTTAGGCTCAACCAATTCACAACCATCCTCATACGGTCTATAAGTATAAACGTTACTCGCTATATCTACCACGACTAGGTTAGTTAGATAATACCTGAAACCTATTTTAAAAATCTCCTCGACACTTTCCTCCCCCAAATAGGCGACGAAATACTTCACGGATCTGTCTCCCTTGTAAAGCGAGTCCAAATAGTAAACTAGGTCTTTAATCTCATCTACTAATATTGCGACAAACGCTTCACTTGCTTCAACTTTTGGCAAAACCGCGCCCATTTTAATTTCCGTGATTCTCAAGCTCGCCATGGCTTTAACAACTTGATCGATTATGTAGCCTTGCTTTTGAGAGTAGACCAAGTGTGTGTGTAGGCCTCTGTAGATGTTTAAGAATCTGTTGGTGCATTTCAAGACGTTGCTTTCCCGTTGAGTTCGTGTTTGCAGGAGAATCTCGTTCGGTTTAGTTTGTGAAATTTGGTGGCAGAGGATTAGCAATGCCAGCAGCTTCATTGCGGTGGATGTTGTATTCGCAGTTGCACCACAAAATACTGACTGTGGTCTGTTTGCTGTAAATACCTCCAAACCAGATAGTCCGTGGACACGAAACATGCTACCTACTGAAAAACAACATAATTTTGAATAATATATTATGTTATTATAATATTACATATTATTTATTTATTGCATTTTTAGTTACATTTCAACTTTCATAAATGCTTAAGTTAGTTACACAGACTGAATTAAACAGACAAGACTAGACAAACAAGACTATACAGACAAGACTAGAGACACAAAGTTAGACAGACAAGACTAGGCAGACAAGACTAAGCGGACAAAACTTGGCAGACAAGACTAGACAGACAAGACTAGTCAGACAATACTAGTCCGACAAGACTAGACCGACAAGACTAAGCAGGCAAAACTTGGCAGACAATACTAGACAGACACGAGTAGACAGACAGGAGTAGACAGACAATACTAAGCGGGCAAAACTTGACAGGCAAGACTACACAGACAAGACTACTCAGGCAAGACTACTCAGACAAGACTATTCCGACAAGACTAGACAGACAAGACTAAGTATTCAAAACTTGGCAAACAAGACTAGACATAGAGGACATGACAGACGAGACTAGGTTTTTACCTAGATAGACGAGACAAAACAAGACATACTAGACTAGACATTCAAGACTATACAGACAAGACTAGACGGACAAGCCTAGACAGATAAGACTGGGCAGAGAGGACTTTCCAGACTAGACTAGACAGACTTCACTTGTTAAACATATATATATATATATATATATATATATATATATATATATATATATATATATATATATATATATATATATGTATATATATACATATATATATATGAAGTTTATCAATTATAAAGTAGTTTAGAATGTATCAATCATTCTCGCTTACTCAATGTCTCATGTAGTTGTATAAAAACCTAAATCCGAAACGAAATCATGTTATTACCAAAGTTACTATTTTAATAATTAATTGTAACGTCGATATTAAACGAGCCAGTTGCCCGAAATGCAGGCATAATACTTCCACCTGCAAATCACAACGAAACTAGCTATAAACTAATACTAAATACACCGCGGAGGATGCTAAGACCAGTTCTAGCTTTGACGCTTTTTTTAAGCGAAGTTGCAAGTTTGCACGGTGACTTGCAACCCTACAAACTAACGGGAAATGAGACTGGACTGATTAGCTGCGTCGAAGACATCTTGCTCCACCACAACTCAGTCCACTGGATGCTGAGCTACCGAGCCAACCACCCAGTAGTCGAAGAAATCTCCAAATTATCTCCGAACCTGCTGATAATCAACTTCGATACCTCTCACGACCATCCAAAAATCACCGACGAATTCATAATGGTAATAGCATCGACCGTTCGAGATTTAGAAACGTTCTTATCCTCGCTTCGTTTCGACACCAAAAGCTTCGTGGATTACTTGATAGTTTACTTGGGGAGCGAAGACATAAACTTAGTGTTTAAACAGCTTTGGAAACATTACATAATGAACGTTTTAGTGGTGGACTTGAAGAACAGAGTGTACACTTACAGACCTTATCGAGATGGGTGCGAAGAGATTGAACCTGTATTTTTAGGAGATTGCGCTTTGATGCTGATAAAAGCAGTCGTGCACGAAGTTTACGAGATCCGAATCCAATCTCTATTCGGATGCAGAGTTAAAGCTTTAGCTATGATAAACCCACCTTTCGTAATTAATAACTCAACTGGAGTTACCGGGTTTGAGGTCGAGCTGTTTAGAATAGTTTCTAAGATTCTAAACTTCACTCTGGAACTAAGACCTTATAACTACGTTGAGAAGCGTTTCAACGATTCATTCAAAGTTTTCTTTGACGAGAATTTAGATTTGTTTTTTGGAAGGATAATGTTGCATGAGAGGCTGCAGTTCTTCTTCGACGTTTCTGTTTCGTACTGTTTCAGTCAGCTAGCCTTCTACGTTCCATCGGCTCAGGCGATAAGCAACTGGAAAAACTTATTGAAGATTTTCCACCCGACGATCTGGCTCCTCAGTTTCCTCTCCGTCCTCTTCATCAACCTCACCATCGCCTTCGCAGAAAGTTCAATCTTCACCAACCTCAGCACCTTCGCCGTACTCTTCCAACAAGGCGTCAACGTCCCAAAAACAACCACCTTCAAATACCTTTTTATAATCTGGTTGTTCTTCTCGTTGATCATGACTAACGCCTTTAATTCCGCCTTCGCTTCTTTCGTTTCCAAACCGGCCAGAGCTTTTCAAATCAAGACCATTCCGGAAATCATTCAAGCGAACTTGAAGATTGGATGTCACGAGAGCGTTAAAGGAACCTTCCAAGACATTTACAAAATCAGCCCAGAGAGTTTCTTCGATTGTCCTAAAAATGGCAGTTGTCTATTGAGGACGGGTGATAAGCGGGATTTGGCGTCGATTGAAAACGTAAATTTGAAAAATTACTTGCTAACGGATTTGGTTGACGCCCGGGGAAGACCCAAAGTCTACAGACTCAACTATCCGATACATAATTTCCAGATTGGGGCCATGTACAGGAAGGAACATCCTGTTGGGAGGATGGTTAATAGTTTGGTGTTGAGGATTCAGGACAGCGGATTGGTGTCCAGGCTTTTCAACGTTTATAAGAAGCGGGAAATAGACGTTGCTGATGAATTTGGAGTCGTAACGGTCGAACATTTTTTCATTCCGTTTTGCTTGTATTTCATTGGAACCATCACTGGATTTCTTCGCTTCCTCTTGGAAATTCAAGGAAATAAGCAGAATATTGTCTTAATTAATATGAATTATTGATATTGAAATAATATTAGTCTAATCTGAATTTTTGTTTAGGTCCAAAATTTAGGACTTAAGTATGTCGCTTCTATTTAGTTACAAGATTAAGTTAATTAAGTTACAAGATAAATTCTAAATTGTTTCGTAGAATAATTAATGCAGTTTATGAATATTAGAACGATTTTAGTCTAAGTTTGTCTAAGACCAGACCAGACAGAACAGAACAGACCCGACTATAGTCCATTTTTTTTAAGAATGCAGTAACTAGAAACTTGATTTACACTATGATAAATGTTCAATCTAGATACAAAATTTGGCGCTAAATTCAAATATGGTTACTTGAATATAAAATTGGTAATTTATTAATGGTTTGATTGAATATCTTAATATTTTTGAATAACTTATACAATACTAACAAATAAATGGAGAAAAACGCAAACAATCTAAATGAAACAAACAAATCAGATGACAATTGTGAAGTGACACGGCAGCCATTGACAACTAACAGCTGCGAAAGTATGTGAAAAGAAAGAGAGAAAAGAGGTTGAGATGGAGAAGTAAATATCGTCGGTGTGAACTTCTCCTCGATTTGAGTCAATCAGAGAACAAGGTCAAATAAGCCCTATCTTCCCTGTACTGCATTCTTAAAAAAATGAACAATAGACTAGAAAAAACCACACAATATTACACCAGACCTGACACAAGTCCTGACAATACCAGCCCACACAAGACTAGACAAGACCAGACCAGAACAAACTCCGCATAATAACACGTCCCTAGTCTTGTCCAATTTCGTCGGTCATGCTTGATATTGTAACCTTCTTGGATTTTTCCTTGTCTGCTCTTGGCTTGTGTAGTCTCATCCGGTATTATCTTTTCTTATCTAATCTTCTCTTGTATTGTTTTACACTATTGAACAATTGTTAGTTTTACCCGATCCAATTTTATCTAGCAACGTAAATCTGTCCTCATTACATTCGTGTCTTGTCGCCGTGATTAATTGCTTAAACTTTCCGAATTTGTGCCGGCAAATGATCATAAGGATCAATCAATTGCGTAATCTACACTCATTTATCAGACTCATTAGTCATACCGATTTACAAAATTACCCCCGAAATAGGCCAAAGTTGTAGTATTTACTTTGGAAAACTAATAGTGGACTAGGCAGTTAGATAATTTGTGACGCAAGTGACACCTTCCAACGTAATCTACATACAGCATAAGGTAATTTATACCTTCACCTAGTCTAAGTATAAACATATTTCATTTGGTAATCGATGGACAAGGTACTTTTGTTGTTGGTTTTAGTCGGTTTGTGTAGAGGCTACGAGAGCGAGAAGATGTTGCGGTGTAGTAAAACCATATTAGATTATAGTTTGGATATGCCGCCAATTGTAGTTTATTCCAGCGCGAATAAAATTTCGGACGAATTGGCGAAACTGTTTACGAATAATTCAAGTGTTATAAACTTGAGGGGAGCTTTTGATGTCCTGGAATCTGGGCGTTGGTCCATCAAAATCGTAGCCGAGAGTCTACAAGAGATTCGGGCTATAATAAAAGCTAACTACCTCACCTCAGGCTTTAACTTAGAAGCGTATTACTTCATCATTTACCTAGGCGAAAAAGACTTGAATCAGATCGTTGATATTTCTTGGAATTTCTTCGTGAAAAAGATAATAATTTTGGATGGATTCAGCGATGTCTGCACGTTTGTAGTCAGTAAAGATTGCAAAGGGATTAAAGCTACGTTGTGTAGTTGTAGCGAGTTGGATGTGGTTTTGGTGGATGAAGTTTACGGTGCAGATTATGCGAAGTTAAATTGCGAGTATAGATGCGAGTATAGAGCGAGTATAGCAGCTAATTGCGAGGTTAAAGTAGTTAGTGTGAAGGTTTGGCCGTATGTGGGTGAGGAAAACAAAGCTCTTGAGTTTAAAGTTTTCGAACATTTGGCTAAGACTTTGCGTTTTAAAACGAAATATTTGGAGCACAATTACACTAATTGGGGAAGATCGAGGCAAGGAGGTCGTTAGAACGGTTTATTAGGAGTTTTGAAAAGGGGAGAAGTTGGAAGAGCTTTAGGATTAATCCCAATAAATGATTTTTTCAAAGACTTTAGTAGTTGCTCCATTACGTCTTTTAGTAAACTAAGTCTGTTTGTAGCCTCTGCAGGAGTTAGAAAACCTTTGGATTCTTTGACGAACGTATGCAGTGTTGAGTATTCATGTACGCAATTTATGCCTCAATATATCTCTTCTTAGTCTTCGGCAAGAAAAACTTTAAGAACATTAAGCTGAGTGGCTTCGATATTTACAAGCACGCCTTCAACCAACCAATCACCGCAAAACTGAACCGTTTAGATAAATTAACTTTTTCCTTAGTCTCCATGTTATCCTTTGTATTGCTTTCGAGCTTTAGCTCCAAAGTCGTCGAAACTATAACGGTAAATTTGTACAAACCCCAAATACTTTGCTTTCAAGAAATTTTAGCCTCCAACGTGTCCGTCGGCTTGAACCCGATCTACAAAACCATGATTTCAAGAGAAAACCCTTTATTCAATTACACGAAAGTTTACCAATGCCCGTTGAATGGTAGCTGCATAACTGACATATTAGCAAAGAGAACCTTTGCCGTTGTCGAAGACGCGGATGTTATCTACTCGAGAAGCGACGTTTACAAATTCGGCAAGTCGAAGGTTTTTGAAGTGGCGGATTGGGGTTCCTTATACAGTGGTCGGATTCTGACGAGGAAGGGGTTTCCGTTGACGTCCGAGTTGAACCGGGACGTCTTGCGCAGGACGGAGAACGGTTCCTGGTAAAGTGGACAAAGAAGTTACGCAAGTTTCAGCAAGCCAAGGAAGTGAAGAGATACCAAGCCGTCAAAATGGAGAATTTTAGGTTCGGGTTTCAATTGGTGAAGGGACTGCTGGCGCTGTCTGGGATCATCTTTGCACTGGAAATTTTGAAATTCAAGAAATTTAAAAAATAAATAATATTTGTATTTATTATCAGATCCTGCTTATGGTGTTGGTTACGGATATTCCTCTATAGTTGTCGCATTTATTTTTATGTATATTTATCATCCAGTTGGTGCGGAAGCATTTTATGTCATCTAACCATCCAGCGGGAGTCTCTCTCTCTCTCTCTGCTTCGGAATGCCTCATTTCGCGGTATCTATTCCGATATTCTCCTGGTCCATCTGTTATCCTTTAGTCTGGCTATGCGACCTGCCCAACTCCACTTCAGGTTTGTGATTCTTTCAATGACGTCCGCAACACCTACCCTTCTCCTGATACTTATGTTGTCATGATAACCCACTCTATGGCCTTTTAAGCAGTTTGGATTCTTTTTACTGTCCTTTTTGTTAGTGTTAGTGTTTCAGCTCCGAAAATCAATACAGCCAAATGCACTGATTAAAAACCTTCCACTTAAGGCAGATATGGATTTTTGATCTGAAAATATAATTCATCTTTCGAAATGCTGGCCAGCCTAGTACAATTCTTCTCGAAACCTCGCAGGTATTTATCTCTTCCCAGGCGTATTTCGTTTCCAAGATATTTGTATAGGTGGACTTGTTCTAGGTATGAGTTTTTCAGTGTTGGATTTTTACTCAGTACCAAGTTGGTCATGAGTTTGGTCTCACTTGTGTTGATCCATAAACCTAACATTTCAAAGGCTGATTCTAGTTCAAGTAGCATGACTTTTGCTTCGTCTGGACTATGGGTTATTAGTACGAAGTCTCTTTATCTTTTCACCGTTGATGTTGATTCTGAAGTTCTCGATGTTAATCTTTCTGAACATATATTCTAAGAGGTTCGCGAATATCTGTGGGCACATGCCGTCTTCTTGGCGGACCTCTCGTTCAGTTAAGAACTCCAAGCTAGCTTCGCGCAGTCTGATGCTTGCGTTGTTGTAGGCATGCTTTATGATATTCTTAGGTCTATTCTGCATTAAGCGATGGAGATTGGGATGAATTTTCAGTCATACGTATCGAAAACGTCTCTGTAGTCGTTGAATATTAGCATCAGGGGCTTCTGCATTTCTTGATGAGGATTTTGATAGTGTTTAGGTGGTCATTTACACCATACCTCGCAGGACAACCTGTCTGCTCTCTGGGCTGGTAGATTTTAAGTTTTTCTGTCAATCTTATTCCATTTATTTCACTTATTTCCACTTATTTCAATAAAATACTCCTAATTATTATTAATTTGTTTACATCAAGTACAAAAGTGACTAGACCAGGCAAAATCATTTAAAGAAAGCACAGTGGAGACCAGGTGAGGTTTGAGAAGGCCAAACAAGACTAGACAACGACAGACAACATCAAAGAAGACAGAACATGATCAGAGGAAACCAGACAAGATCAAACTAGGCCCAACAAAACTTGACAAAGTTTTATTTGATCTTGTCTGGTCTTTTCTCGTCTAGTTTTGTCTGGTCTTGTTTGGTCTTGTCTGCTCTTGTCTGGTTTTGTCTGGTCTAATCTCGTCTTGTCTAGTCTTTTCTGATCTTATCGAGACTTGTGTGGTCTTGTCTGGTTTTGTCTGGTCAAGTCTCGTGGTTTGAGAAGGCCAAACAAGACTCGACAACGACAGACAACATCAAAGAAGACAGAACATGATCAGAGGAAACCAGACAAGATCAAACTAGGCCCAACAAAACTTGACAAAGTTTTATTTGATCTTGTCTGGTCTTTTCTCGTCTAGTTTTGTCTGGTCTTGTTTGGTCTTGTCTGCTCTTGTCTGGTTTTGTCTGGTTTTGTCTGGTCTAGTCTCGTCTTGTCTAGTCTTTTCTGATCTTATCGAGACTTGTGTGGTCTTGTCTGGTTTTGTCTGGTCAAGTCTCGTGGTTTGAGAAGGCCAAACAAGACTCGACAACGACAGACAACATCAAAGAAGACAGAACATGATCAGAGGAAACCAGGCAAGATCAAACTAGGTCCAACAAAACTTGACAAAGTTTTATTTGATCTTGTCTGGTCTTTTCTCGTCTAGTTTTGTCTGGTCTTGTTTGGTCTTGTCTGCTCTTGTCTGGTTTTGTCTGGTATTGTCTGGTCTAGTCTCGTCTTGTCTAGTCTTTTCTGATCTTATCGAGACTTGTGTGGTCTTGTCTGGTTTTGTCTGGTCAAGTCTCGTGGTTTGAGAAGGCCAAACAAGACTCGACAACGACAGACAACATCAAAGAAGATAGAACATGATCAGAGGAAACCAGACAAGATCAAACTAGGCCCAACAAAACTTGACAAAGTTTTGTTTGATTTTGTCTGGTCTTTTCTCGTCTAGTTTTGTCTGGTCTTGTTTGGTATTGTCTGCTCTTGTCTGGTTTTGTCTGGTTTTGTCTGGTCTAGTCTCGTCTTGTCTAGTCTTTTCTGATCTTATCGAGACTTGTGTGGTCTTGTCTGGTTTTGTCTGGTCAAGTCTCGTGGTTTGAGAAGGCCAAACAAGACTCGACAACGACAGACAACATCAAAGAAGACAGAACATGATCAGAGGAAACCAGGCAAGATCAAACTAGGTCCAACAAAACTTGACAAAGTTTTATTTGATCTTGTCTGGTCTTTTCTCGTCTAGTTTTGTCTGGTCTTGTTTGGTCTTGTCTGCTCTTGTCTGGTTTTGTCTGGTCTAGTCTCGTCTTGTCTAGTCTTATCTGATCTTATCGAGTCTTGTGTGGTCTTGTCTGGTTTTGTCTGGTCAAGTCTCGTCTTGTCTGGTCTTGTCTTGTTTCATCTAAACCCCTATACCATCTTGGCTTTAAGTATGCGCCTCCATGGTATCGCATATTTTGCATTCATTCAGGGTGGGCAGCCCGGACGGTTAATGAAAACCACCCTAGTTGTTGTCTCCCCGACCAGGATTCGAACCCGGGTCTCCCGCATTAATAGGCGGGTATGTTGTGTAGTTTTAACTACACCACCGAGGAGCACTGCCTTGTATAATCTAGTCTTGTCTGTCTAGTCTATCCTGCCTAGGCTTGTCTGTCTAATCTAATCTAAGTTAAATAATTATGAAAATCATTGAAAATGTAAGTAAACAATAAATAAATAATAGGGTAATAAATTTAATATATTATTACAATTTATTTTGTTTTTTAGTAGGTAGCATGTTTAGTATCCATTGAATATCTGATTTGTATGTGTTTACAACGTCCATAGCACAGTCAAAACCTCGTAGTACAACTGCGAATACAGTATCTACCGCAATGAAGCTCCTAGCATTGCTAATCCTCTACACCCAGATTTCGCAAACTAAGCCGAACGAGATTCTCATGCACACGCTGCAAACTCAACGCGAACGTAACGTCTTGAAATGCACCAACAGATTCTTAAACATCTACAGAGACCTTCACACCCACTTGGTCTACTCTGAAGATCAAGGCTACATAATCGATCAAGTGGTTAAAGCCATGGCGAGCTTGAGGATCACAAAAATTAGAATCGGCGATATTTTGCCAAAAGTTGAGGCAAGTGAAGCGTTTGTCGCAATATTTGTCGATGAAATTAAAGAGCTAGTGTACTATTTGAACTCGCTTTATAAGGGAGACAGATCCGTGAATTATTTCGTCGCTTATATGGGAGAGAAGAGTGTCGAGGAAGTTTTTAAAATAGGTTTGAGGTATTACCTAACTAAACTAGTCGTGGTAGATGTAGCGGGTGATGTTTATTCTTATAGACCGTATGAGGATGGTTGTGAGGTGGTTAAGCCCAAGTTGCAGTTCAGTTGTTTAAGTGCGGGGTTTCTTAATATTTCACGAGCGTTTGATTACGAGTTAACTTCAATGTTCGGCTGTAAAGTGAGGGCGATCGTTAAGCATAGTCCGCCGTATGTCAGGAATGTTGAAAACGTGCGAAATCCCGGGTTCGAGATGATATTGTACAGAACCGTGGCGAAAATCTTAAATTTCAAGCTTACTTTTGTGCCACACAACTTCACTGATTGGGGATTTAAGGACAACGGAAATTACACCTGGATTCTTAGAACTTTCCAAGACGATAGGGATATAGCTTTGTGTTTCGGAAGACTACCAGCTAGAGGGAGACTATTATCTGATTTTGATGCAACCACTACTTACATCTTCTCTCACCTTTCATTGTTCCTTCCTCTAGCTAGACCCAACAACCCGTTTCTAAACTTAATCAATATTTTCGATGTCATAACCTGGGTACTAATTGCGCTCGCCATGTCAATAATGTACCTAACTAACTTACTAATAAAGAAATTGACTAAAACCCACCAGAGCTCCTCATTGCTCAAGATTTACGGCATCTACCTAACCCAAAGCGCCAAACCACCAACAAATAAAATCTCCAAATACTTATATTTAGTCTGGGTATTCTCCACGCTAATAATAACTAGTAGTTACAGCGGCTGCCTGATTTCCCTCCTAACAAAACCTTCCTACGAAAAACAAATCGAGTCGATAACCGAAATTATAAACTCCAAATTCGCACTAGGCGGCGATGCCTACTCCCATTACATAAAAGAAAACATTCCAAACTTATCTCACAAAGCTTGGATTGATTGCTCAGACAAGTCGTCTGGTTACTGTCTAAGAAGATTGGCTCAAAAAAGAGACTTAATCCTGATAGGAGATATTAACGTGGTTAGACAATACGCTCTGGATACTGGAATTAAAGGGTCTAAGACTATTAGTTATCGTATGAAACGGCCCCAGCATGGATATTATGTGTGGACTTTGGTCAAGCGCGGTCATCCGCTTCGGAAGCTGTTTAACAGAGTCGTTGAGAATATAAAACAGCATGGGTTTATAGAGAAGTGGAAGGAGCTGGATATGCCCAAGCTCGGTGTCTTTGAGAAGAGGTTTGGTGTTATCACTGCCGAGCAACTGTTGGTTCCCTTGTACATCTATCTAGCCGGAATCGCCTTGAGTTTGATTGTATTTAGCTGGGAGATCAGAATAAAGTGTCTTAAGTTTTAGTAAAGTTTATATATTTAGTTCGGCTTATTTTCTATTGTGATTTATTAATAACTATCTTGACACACACAACTTGATGAAAAATAAATGATTGTAAAATTTTTGTTAACAAGAAAGACTTAATAGAAGATAAATCAAATACATAAATCTTCTCTTGTCTGTCTAGTATTGTCTATTTAGTCTTGTCTGTCTAGACCTGTCCCACTAGTCTATCTATACACTCAATACACTCTATCAACACACTCAATTAAATATGTCAAAAGGAAAAGCAATCCCTAGAACAAAAGAAAGAATGGGTTCATAGACAAAAAAATATACATATAGGAAAATTAATAGATTGTCTATAACTACGGCCCGGATAACTAAGTATCTAAGTAACGTGTAAAAACTGCATCGATCGTCGTTTTATAATTTTTGGTACTGATTTTTCGATCATTAGACAAAGTCAAACCAAATAACTCATCCATAAATTCAACTACTGGTAGATTTTTATCATCAGCAAAGTTGATATTGAAGTGTCCATTTAATATAATCGGTATATCGTAAAATTGTTCGCCAATTTTTTTTTCAAGTGTTTCAGAAACTTCTTTCGTGTAAATCATTAAATTTTCTAATAAAAATTGTTGTATCTGTCTCATGGATTTTCCAGGCGAAATATAAACGGAAACAATTAAAAGAAATTGACTATTGGCGGAATTGCATTGAGCAACGCACATTTCGCCTATATCAAAAACATCAACACTAATTCCTCTAGTGAATTTTGTATGAATGTCCATAAATGAAGTGACAATGTGTGATGTATCTTGTGTGTTATGATAAATAGCTACTCCCGCCGCTGAAACATCAGATCTTTTATAACTTACAACAAAATTGAAATTCGGAATATCAATTGGTTCTTCGTTTTTCATACGAGTTTCTGACAAAAGTAGAACATTTTAATTTTTTACGATAGCATCGTTTTTAAGGTCAGCTGCATGCGCATTTAAACTTTGGCAATTTAATGAAAATATTGATAATCCATTTGTGATAGAGATGAATTCAAGAAAATTTTGAGTAACCGTTTGTAGTGTATTATTTTGTAACCTTTTTAATCCTAACATTAGATCTTCTCGATGACTTGTTGATCTTTTGTGATGTTTATCTGTGTCTGAATCATTCAGATATATTCCTGACCAATCCAAAATTTCCAGCTGTCCCTAGTATTTTCTTGAGTAACCATAAATAAACCTTGAATCCCCGTTGATCTTGTTAAAGCTACGTATACTAATTCTCTAGGATGTTTGCGATCGTATTCGTAAACAATAGCGTCGTAAGTAGCTCCTTGTGATTTGTGAATAGTCATAGCCAAAGCAGAAATAAGTGGGAAATGTTTTCGTTTCGCAATTATAGTTTTATTGTTATTAAGTGGTATGGATCATGTTTGACGAGTGATTTGCACTGCATCATCATCAAGATTGAGGCGTGCACTAAGGTTTCTTGATTTTGCAGCCCGTTTTCGTCCACATGATTTCGAAAATTTCATCCAAATTCTTATGATGTGATGATTCTCATCTCCCTCCACATGACACAATTTTCCTACAGTGCCATTTGACAATCCATCTGCGACATCTATGTTATTAGTTATCATATAAGGTCGGTTAAGAACTAAAATTAATTCGTAAGGCAATCCACCAGTATCATCAGCTCTCATTTTATGCAGCTTTTGCCTAACGAAATTTTGTTGTTCAGCATTATGACAACCAACGAAAACATCCGATGCCAAAGATGTTATTTTATTTTCTATATCGTTTAAAATAGAATGGTTGTACTCATTTACTGCGGCGTTTGTAAATATAAGTCTAATTCCTTCAGAACATACCAATTGAGCTTCTTCTTCTGTGATAAATCTTGATTCTATTACTTGTATTTCATTTTCCGTTAGAATATACCCATTTCCAATATTCGTTAAAATTTCTACAAACTGACTATCTTCTTGTCTCATTGCTTGTTTCAATTCAAATTTTTTAAATTTGTGCCAAGGTGTTTCACCAGTCATTCTATTTTTAATTTGCTTGAAGATTGGCGTGGCCCTCACTGGAGGTAATTGTCGCAAATCTCCAATAAGTATGACATCTAATCCTCCAAACTCTTTCGTAAACAGGCTAGTGATTTGTTTCAGCCGAGTATCAATCTGTTCTAATAACTCAGCGGAAACCATACTGACTTCATCAATAATAACAACTTTAACAAATTTGAATAAAGCTCTATATTGATTTGCTTTTTCAATATTAAGTGGCATTAGCCGGGACAATGATATGCTTAATGCACTATGAACTGTTGATCCACCTATAGCTGTAGCAGCCTTTCCAGTTGATGCACACGCTATATAAGCATTGAAAATGCCATCTATATCTGAAAATCTATTGTATATTTCCATTATTTCTTTTATTACAAAAGTCCTACCACTACCAGCAGGACCAGTTAGTTATACGAGCAACGGGTCTCGCACTGACTCATCTGTAGATATCAAGTGGTGCATTCTATGAACCAGAATTTCACGTTGTTCTTCATTAGCTCGGCGCACAAGGTCATAGAAATCATTATAACACATTATGTTTTCTTTCTTTTTAGCTATAGCTCCAAGTTTATTCAACATTGCAAGTTGTAAATCATCATTCATCTCTGCATTCGGGTCATTGTATAATTCCTGAAATGGGTTGTCATCAGGAAGTCTACCTACAGCATTTCTTATTTCTTCATTATCATCTGGAACTTCTTCGCGGCATAATTGTCGACAAATTTGTAGGGTTCTTTCGATTTCTATGTTGGATTAAAATTCTTTTCTCTTCTGTAATATAAGATTTACATTTTCGTCGTATAATGTAATAATTTACTTACTGTAAATACATATTTTTAATTCATATTATTTTCGGTCTTTATTTAGTTTTCCACACAAATTATGATATTTGGAACGAGAAAAAGTAATTACATTGAATTGAAAAATTCACTTCATTTTTTACCACACTTATATTATGTAAAAATGTTATATTACTTATTATTCACAGTTATACAAATTTCTACACATATCACGACTCGAGTTTCGACGTTTGACGGTCATTTTCAAGTGACTTCATCAATTCAAGTCATGTGTCCTTTGCTTTTTGACGGTCGTGAGCCTTCCGCCCAGCTGTTCCGTCGTCTTGTTGTTTGTTTCTGTGTGTGTGTGTTTTTTTTTTTTTTTTTGTGTCGGTTTGCTATGTGACTTAACAAATTGATGAGGTTGAATATATACCATTATAGTTTTGGTGTGGTGGGGGGGCGGTGTTTGTCCGTAGATGAGGACTTATCTGTTTGAGATTGGGTGAGATTAAAAAGTTGGGAAAAGATTAGGTCAGTTTGCTCGTTTAGGAGATTAACTGAGGGATTACGGGTTTTTTTGAAAATTTCTAATGACTCTAGGAGATTTAGTTTCGGGCATTTGTTGCAATTATGCAAGATCTTTAGATTATCTATTTCTGGGAATTTATGATTGCATTCATGGCGATCCCATTGCTATGTGATATGTGATATGTGTAGAAATTTGTATAACTGTGAATAATAAGTTATATAACATTTTTACATAATATAAGTGTGGTAAAAAACGAAGTGAATTTTTCAATTCAATGTAAGTATGGATTACCACGTAGTAACTGTCGCAACCATCCTTTTCAGAAAATGTAATCTTTATTTTCCATGTCTTTCCATATTTTTCCATATATCAAAGGAAAGTCCATATTTTACAAAAAAAAAAAAAAAATCATCCATATTTTTATTATTTTCCACACAAATTATGATATTTGGAACGAGAAAATGTAATCTTTTTTTCCATGTCTCCATATTTTTCCATATTTCAAAGGAAAGTCCATATTAAAAAAAAAAAAAAAATAAAATTAAAATCATTCATATTTCTATTATTTTACGACAGAGCAGCAAAAAAAATGCACAAAATTGGCGTTTGCGACACTTTGATATCGCGCTGCTTACGGTATTGTTTGTTTCATTCTATTTGAAGACAGATCCAGCAAATCCTTTTTATTGGCGTGTGAAGAACTTCCTAAATGCAACCACCAAACATCAGCGACGCTTTTTAATGATGCTATGGGTGTTTTGTACCCTAATGGAATTAAACATAGACAATTTTTTTTTGTTACTTATGGATGCTGCTTCATATATGGTTAAAGCAGCTTTTAAAGTTTAATATACCAAAATGATTTATGTAACGTGCATAGCACATGCTATAAATAGATTAGCCCAACGCCGTCGTTTGGATTTTGAGGCCCCGGGCATAAATATCGAGGTGGGGCCCCAGTAAATAAAAAAAGTGAATAAACAAATAATTTCTTTAATTTTTAATACATACAGTAAAATAACATATGTATAGAAGAAATATAATATAATATAGCATATTTTACAGCAAGAGATGAAAGTGGCGTTTTTTTGGTGAGGTGGGAGTTTGCTCACGGCGCCAGCGAGTTAGCAATCACACCGAACCAGAAAAAAACACTTTCATCTCGAGTAGTAAATGCAATTTTTTCTACTGATTTCGGTTGTAGAATCCATAATTAGACTTTAATAAATCCAATTCGAAGCGAACTGTCAGAACTGTCAAAACAAATTTAATTGTTAGTTTGGCCGTTTCCACGGTAACATATTGCATTCTCATAGAAGGTGATACTTTTCAAGTCAAATGTCCTAATTTTATTTCGGTTTTTTAAATAGTTTCAGGCTCGTTTGTACATAAAATATTTCATTGAAATTGATGTAATTATTAAGAAAGTCCATGCAAATTTGGTTAGTTTAGTGTTTTAATCGATAAAATCATAAATTTAAAATGCTCATTTTCGTCTCTAGACGTGAAAATATTTTCATCCCTAGAATGAAAAAATGTCACTTTCATGTAGGGTAAGCCGTGGAAAAAATGCCATTTTCACATATATCAGTAGAAAAATATATTAATATAAAAGAAAAACAAAATTAATTGAACTTTATTTTCCTTGCTTTAATTTCAGCAAATTTATCCATTATCTCTCTTAAATTTAAGTCCTCGCATAATTTATTTTCTATTGAAAACAACGCTAGGTTGCCATTTACTGGGTCTCTTTCCATTTTCGTGGCACAAAGTCCACTTTCGTGGCACTAAATGAGAAACAGAAAAATAACTTTGTTTTTAAGATCATATCTTTTATTAACTTATGTGAATAGCCATCTGCAGACGCGTTTCGAGATTTATGTGCTCTCATCAGTGCAGCTTTGCTTTGGCTGGCAAATTTCACATGAGATTTGTTTTGGTAGTCCTAAAAAGACTCAATAATATTGTAGAGCTCCGGAAATGCTGAATATATTTTCAAGGTGTGTTCCGTCTTTATTAAGTATATGGTGTCTAGATGTTTCTTTAAAATGTTCCATCGTGCAGCTGAGCTAGAAGAAATTGTGTAGAACCTTTGAATTACACCAACAAATGTTATTGCCATTCGAACAGTCGAAGCCATGTCCCCTAATAATAAATTTACAGTATGCACATGAAACAAAAATGCCAATGGTTTTCCTGACAAAATTCTTGCTTGAACTCCTTGTTTTTGACCCTCCGAGTTTCTAACACTTCAGTTAAATCTAAACCCGTAATTCTTGTATAAATTGGTATAAAACTAATAAAATATTCCTTAATTTCGATACCACTTTCATAAGACAATTGAACAGTTCGGATTATAAAAGTTAATAGTTCCACATGTCCAATGACTGCAGTCCAATCTAATTGCACTGAATAATATTTACTATTTTTTATTTTTGCGATTATAGTTTCTTTTACATTGCGCTAACAAATTAATTATTTCTTTTTGAATTTCAGGTCCTAAATAGTGATCATGAATTTCCTTTTTTTTTTCTTTTAAGATGTTCTCTCATTCGAACATCAAATTTTGCGACAATTTCAACTAAACCTAAAAATTGTTCATTGCTTTCAGTAAATATTGTACAACTTCTTCCACGAAATGCATCGTTATGTTTGGCCAAATATTGTATACTCACAGAGTATAATAATTGTCAAAACTTCGCGCCAATGTTGTATTTCCGCGTTTATTTGTCTCTGTTGAATACAGTAAATTATTTGCTCTTTAATTAATCCATTTTTTAATGTCAATATTTTAATTTGTGATTTCCGATGTCCTTCAGGATCCTTAAGTTCTTTTACTCTTGTTGATAAATGCTTCCAGTCGGAAGTACCTTCATTGCATAAATGTGATCTTGCACTTGAATTAAACACAATAATAGCAAATAACTTTGTTTTCCTTCGCAGAATATTACAATCAATATAGAAATATTTTCGCTGTTTGGACGACGTTTTATGTAAAACTGAACATTGAATTTTCGGTATTCTGAATCAATTGGAAATTCATAATCGACAATTTGCTTGGGAATATTTCTTATTAAAAAAGTCGTTCCTTATCTGAAAGATGTGTAGGGCCACAAACCCGGATCATCAAGTAAATTTATTTCTTCTTCGATGTATATATAAAAGGTCTGTTCACAGAAGCAGTTTGTTCATATTTCTGCGTATTCTGCATGCATATTAAATAAATACTAACTTTCATAACGCAGTATTTGACCAAAACCTGTTTTTCTGCAAATCCTTGCCCTTACTTTATTAATTCAAATATTTTATTTTTTAATGAACCAACATGAAATTGCTGTAGAATGGTTAACAATGGCACAATATTAAGAAATCTATATCTGAAACTTACTACAAGGCTATTAAAACAGAAAAATAAAACTAAAATAGGAGTTAAATAATGCGTTTTAAAAGTTGCCTCCTCCTTTATTATCGCGCATCTTTGACGTTTGCAAACGGTTTCAAATCGTCTGTATTGTTGATTAAAATAAGATGGCTATGTGGGGGCCCCCGAAGCCCGTGGGCCCCGGGCAGTCGCCCGATTGACCGACGCTAGCGACGCTACTGGATTAGCCGAATACAAAAGGTCCCAGTTTAAAAAGGTTGATAGTTTAGTGTCATATGTAAAGAAAATCTTTTTGAAAGCACCAAGCTGGATCTCCAAATTTAAAGATATGTATACCGACCCTCCTTTGCTGCCGGATCCAGTGCTGACATGTTGGGGTACATGGCTGACAGTACACTCAACATTTTAATGAAATCAAATCAATTATCTATCAATTAGAAGACGAGGCTGCTAGTATTTTAGTCTCAAAAGAACTTCTTGATGATGAGACTCAAGCAATTATTGTTTTTTATCACACCAGATAATGGCACTGAAAAAAAGTGTCTGAAGCAGAGAGCCTCGTTGCTGACGGGGTTAAGAAAAAATTAAGTTATGCTTTGGAAAAAAATAAAGGATTTGATACCATAAAAAAATTATGTATGTAATATGTTATATATGCATGCTAGGCGGATGATTAGAAGACATCTTAGACGTGCCCCACTTACTTGCAGAATTGTGCAAATTTAGCTATGCTCCAGTGACATCCTGTGATGTTGAAAGATCATTCAGCCACTACAAAGCATTATTTCGACCAAACAGAAAGAGTTTTAATTTTGAAAATTTGAAAAAGTATGGTTGTGATTGTGTACTACAATAGTTTCAATAATGTTAATGTATCTGACGGCGGATAAAATTGTTCTTATGTATTTTTTACATTAAACTGTGTTTTCATTAAACTATACTTTAAATTGATTGTTATTTTTAACTCCATATTTTTCCATATTTTAGATTTTTTTGGTCATATTATATGTACATATTTTGTAATTTTAATTACATATTTATCCGAGCCCTACCTATAACACAACAAAATATCGAAACTAAGATCGTAACTTATATATAATTAATAGTTCAAAAATTCTTGAAAATTGCAAGGTTCAATGTCTCTAATATGCGTCGAAAGCTCTCTTTTTAACTTCCTGATATTGGATTTCCGTCTGTTGTAGATTTTCAAGATGCTGTAGGGAGGGCTCCTTTCCGTCTCTTAGGTATTAGGTACTAGGTATTCATACAGGTTATCTCTTGGGTATTCATACAACTCTTTGTTATATCTGGTATTCTATGCTGTCAGTTTTATAAAACGTTCAAATAAATATTTATGTTTAAATAAGAAAATTACACTTTCGTATGTGTATATACCCGAACAGGTTAACAGATTCGCTCTTTTAAAGTGTCCTCTACAAGACTCCCGAAAGGGTAAGTTAAGTATAATTCGTAGAACCTGTTTCTGCACTCTGAATACCTTTCCTGAATGGATTCCGTTTCCCCAGAAAATTATCCCATACTTAATGTGTGAGTAGAAATTAGCGAAATATACCATTCTCATGACAATTGGATCTACATATCGACTGAGCACACTTATCGCGTAAACTGATCTGTTTAGCTTTACTAAAAGTTGGTTAATGTGACTTGACCAGTCCAGAGTTTTGTCGAAATGAATGCCCAAAAGCATTTTTATTTAATCAGCTTCAAGAAATATCTCCTATGCGTAGGTGATTACGGATCTTTTTCTTTTAAAAGTGATTACCTTGGTTTTCTAGCTATTTAGGATTAGTCAATTTTCAGTGAACCACGATGATAGTGCGGACATAAATAGATTCGCATTGTGAGTAATATCCTCTATAGTCTTGTTTCTTCTTCTTCTTTCGAATAGGCCTAATTTGGACCACGCTTGTTCAACTGTTGGGCTTTGACCTTTGCCCAGTATTGTCGCATCTTCTGCCTGTGTAACTCCTTTCTCTATTCTATGCAGGGGGTACCTTTCCTTCGAGGTTTTTCTTGAAATCCACGGATTTCCTTCAGGGTGCGTCTCACAGACTGTCTGTTTTTGAGATCTGTTATTCCCAGTTCTTTAATATCGTTCTCGGTCTCTGTCAACCAAGTTGTACGAAGCTTCTTGTTTTGCCAGAAGGTGAACTGACAGTTGGTTAGTCGGTTTGGGGGCAATCTTGCAACGTGGCCATAGAAAGCTACCCTTCTTTTCCTTGCACAGTCAGAGAGCCTCTGAATATGTTGGTAGAGCTCAGAATTATGCCGCCTTCGGAATTCCCCATCTTCCTTTACCGGGCCTAGGATCTTCCTAAGGATTCTCCTCTCTCTGATTTCCAATTTCTCTATTATACCCCTTTGGTTCAAGGAAAGACACCTAATGGTATACAGGGCTTCTGGTCGTAAGAGTGATGTGTAGTGCTTAAGTTTCAGGTTGCGTGACAGGCATTTCTTATTGTAAGTGTTCTTAGTCAGCCGGTAGGCTAGTTCTAACTTGTTGCCTCTCTTGGATAATGATGCTCTTTCTGATAAGTTGGGTTCAATTCATTCGCCAAGAAACTTAAATTTCTCAGTCTTCTTGATGTTTCCCCGTTCTAGTAAAAACTCTCTGTTTGCTTCTCTGATGTTGGTGAAAAATTTTGTTTTCTCCATCGACACTTGAAGACCCACTTTGGCAACCTGTTTTCTGAGGCAGTTTACCTGCATTGTTGACATCTCAAGAGAATCAGCAAACGGCGCCATGTCATCTGCAAAGGCCAGGCAATCTACAACCAGTCCATCGTTCTTACGTCCCAGGTAGATACCACTCTGAGCACCCAAATCGTTCAGTTCCTTGCGCCATTCTCTCATAACCTTTTCAAGGACACAGTTGAAGAGAAGTGGGGAAAGTCCATCTCATTGTCTCACTCCAGTTTTTATTTCGAAGCTTTCTGAAATCTCGCCTCTAAATTTAACCTTGGAATGGGTGTTGGTCAAAGTTTCTAAGATGAGTCTGCGGGTTTTGTTGTCCAGTGCTAGTTCCTGGAGTACTTTGTTAAGCGTTTCTCTATCAATGAAATAGTAGGCCTTCCTAAAACCAACAAAGGTGACGACCACCTTGCGGTTTCTCATTTTGGAATATGCAAGTACAGTTTTAAAATTGAGGATCTGCTGATCACAGGATCGGGTCTTCCTGAGGTATTCTCCCAGTTGACTATCCAATTGATTTTCTGCCCTTGTTTGTAACGCCTTCGAGAGAATTTTGTATGTTACCGGGAGAGAAATTCCACGGTAGTTATTTAGATCAGTAAAATCTCTCTTTTTGTGAAGTGGATGGATCAGAGCTGATTTCCAATCGGGTGGTAATTTCTCTGTTTCCCAGATGTCCTGAATGATCTCGGTTAGCTTGCGCACGGCATTGTTTCCAGCACCTTTCCCCAGTTCAGCAACGATAGAGTCCTCTCGAGCTGCTTTATTGTTCTTAAGAAGTTGAATGATCTGGCCAACTTCTTCCAATGAAGTGGGAAGCGAGTCCAGGTTTGGTGTGGTTTGTTTATTGTCGAAGTCTTCGCTGGTTGGGTCACAGTTGAGTAGATTTTTAAAGAACTGAGCCAAAAGGTGGCAGTTGTCCTTGTCGTTATAAGCCAGTTTGCCTAGTGAGTCTCTGAAGTGGAGGCTTAGCGGAGTGTATTTTCTGAGAGCCTGCTTAAAGGTTCCAAAAATTCTCTGGAATTATTCTAAGCAAAGCTCTCTTCGATTTGGGTTCGTTGGTTTTGTGTGAAGGTTCGTTTGGTTCCTCGAATTATCTTGGCTGTAACTTTTCTTTGTTCCAAAAATGTATGCCAATTTTCCTTGGTCTTTTTAGAATTCCGCTACACCCAGGCTATCTGTCTTTGGGCTATTGCATTGTCACAGTCTTCAGTCCACCACGGATGCTTCCTTCTTCTAGCGAGAGGGTCGAGTTCATTGGCCGCCTTGACCAGAGTCTCTTTCAGTTGGTCCCAGTTGTTTAGGTCTGTGTTGTTTAGTCTCTGACTTAGTTCTTGACTGTTTTTGAGTCGCTCGACGTCAAATATTACCATTTTGGAGGTTCTGTGCAGCCTAGTGTTTCTCGGCTGGAGTCTTATTTTGATCTTTGAGAGGTAGTGGTCTAAGTCCAGATTGGCGCTTCTTAGTACCTTCACGTTTTGTATTTCCTTTTGAAATTTTCGTGAAATGGCCACATGATCTATCTGGAATTCACCCAGGTGGGTATTAGGTAAAATCCAAGTCTTGTGCTTCCTTGGCAAGTGTTTGAAACCAAACGTCCTCCGTTGCGGTTGGTTCGCTTATGCGCCGGATAATTGCCCACTATGTTTCTGTATTTTTTCTCTCTTCCCAATTGAGCATTGAAGTCACCAAGCAGTATAACGGTGTGCCTCTCTGGAAGTTTAGAGATAATATCTTCTAAGTCTTCCTAGAATTTATCAGTTCTGTCTGGATTGCGTCTGTTGTCCTGGTTGATTGGGGCATGTACATTGACTATACTGTAACCCTTGATTGCGCATTTGAGAGAGAGGATGGATACACAACTACTCGTGGAGGTAAAGTCGGTGACTGAATCCAGTATGCTGTGACTGATTATAAATCCTGTACCTAAGAGGGGTACGTTCTTCATTACCCGCTGACCCACTTTTCCTTTGAGGATTCTGTAGCCTTGGGACTCGAAGGCATGTTCGTCCGTAAATCTGGTTTCCTGTACTGCTGTCAGTATTATGTTGTGTCGTGTTAGTGAATCAGTCAAATGTTTCAGTTTACCCACTTTTAGCAGTGAGTTGGCATTAAATGTTGCGAAGAAGCTTTGCCGTTTTGGTCTGAGTTTACGTCCGGTGATTTCAGGATGCTCCGACTCATCCTTAAAGCATGTTGGTGCGGACTCTCCAGAATCCGAAGGTCCGCTAACGTCACCATAGGTGACGGTGGATTGGTTACCACCTGGGGTAGTGCATTTAGCCAGATTTTCCTTCATGCTCAGTTGAAGAATATTCTTCATGGGACAGTGGCGAGCTGTCCAAGATACTACCCAAGTTGTCAGCTTGGGAGGCTTATTATTCGGGGTTGTCACCCCTACACAGGTCGCCTACGGCTACGGAATATTTTTTTCGTTTTTGCCTGTTGTTTTTATACACTATTGTTTCACACGAAGTTGTATTTTTGCCCACGGATGGTGCTAGGCACGATTATGCACGGAGCGAATAATACATCAGGAAGTTTTTTGGACTTATTCATTGATATAAATTTTTTGCTCTTCACTTCCAAAGTAGAAGTTGTAAAACAAGAAGGAAACTTGAATGTAAAAGCCTTTAAAATTATGAACAAAAAAAGTAGTCTTTGACCTCCCTCCCCAATTATTCTTCTTCTTCTTCTTTAATCCATAGCCGGCGCATGGAGAGGTGGTCGACCTCGTAGCCAGTACGCTGCTGTTGGTGCCGCTAGATTCCGTGCTCCATTCACTATACGCTTCCATGCTAATCGATCAGTTGCAACGGTTCTTGCCTCAGCTGTTGTTATTCGCTGGTTTTTTAAATCGTTCTCTACGTGTTTCAACCATGTGGTCTTCGGTGCTTGTTTTTGTGTTCTCCAATCAAGAGGTCGTTTTTTCCATAGGAGTTTGTGCGGTACTCGATTGTCGCCCATCCTACAGATGTGGCCGAACCATCGTAATCGGCGTTTTTTGCGTGATTTTCCTCAACAATCGGTGTCTGTTGGTCGCACCTTTCTCTGATTGTCTCATTTCGGAGGTGGTTGAGGAGTGAGACGCAGAGAATCTGTCTCAGGCATCGCATTTGGAAGGCCTCGAACTTGTTAAGGTCTGGTTTGAGTAATGTCTATGTTTCCGATCCATAAAGAAGAATTGGGAGGATCAGCGTCCGGTATAGGCGTATTTTGGTTTTGATGGTAATATTCGTCCGCTTCCATATGCACCACTTGAGTGAAGCAAACGTTGCTGTTGCCTGGCCTATCCGGCTGTGAACTTCGGCTGTCGAAGCTACTTTCTTCTCCACAACCAGTGATCCCAAATATTTGAACTGTGGTACCTGCTCGATTGTGGTTCCATCGAGGTAAACTCTGGCTTCAGATCCATCCGTTGTAAGCACTTTGGTCTTATCCCCATTGATTCTCAGTCCGTATGACTGGGCAATGCGGGAAATGTCATACAAGGTGTCTGTTGCTTCGGCATCTGTGTTGGCGAAAACCGCACTGTCATCGGCGAACATCAGATCGGTTAGGAAGTTTTTGTCATCATATCGAACTCCGCGTCGCCCATCAAACGCTTTTCGCATAATCGTGTCGATCACAATGTTAAAAAGGAGCGGTGGCCTCGTCTCCTTGCCGGACTCCGGTTCGAATCGGGAATTCCTCAGACATGTCGTTTCGGATACGAACATTGCTGGTTGAGCCGTCGTACGATGCTTGAAGAAGTTGAATGATTTTCAGTGGCACGTGTTCGATCTTCAGGGCTTCCCACAAGCTTGTCCAATCGATGCAATCAAAAGCAGATTTGAAATCGATGAAGACGATGACAGCTCGTTTGCCACATCGAATTCTTTCTTCCATTAGCTGACGGAGAGCAAATATCTGATCGATGCATCCTCGATGTGGTCGAAATCCAGCTTGTTCTTCCCGGCTTGTTTGCTCTCGATGTTTCTGTAGTCTTGATTGTATGTTTTTCATAAATACTTTGCCGACGATCGAGAGGAGGCTAATACCACGGTAATTCTTGCATTCCCGACTGTCGCCTTTCTTCAAAATAGGCACAATAATCGCTTTGTTCCACACGGATGGAACACAATCTGAATACCATATATGCACTGTGAGAACGTGAAGTTGATGTAATAAGACGTCTCCCCCGGCTTTGATCATTTCGGCAGTTACTTGATCTCCTCCCGGCGCTTTACCATTTTTCAGGGATTTTATTGCCGTCTTCACCTCATTGATTGTTGGTTCAGTATCGGGAAACTGATTTATCGGCTGCTCAATAATCGGCAGTTCGGGTGCTGGACCTACTGGCGGATTGTGGTTGTACAGCTGATGAAAGAATTATCTCCACCGCTGTAGACGTTCCTGAGGAGAGGTCACGAAAGTTCCATCCAATTTTTTGATATTGTCATTTGTTGATGTTGTTTTGCCACTTAACCGTCGGATTGTCTGGTACAGCGTCCGGTACTCATGCCTTGACGCTGCTTCTTCCATGTCAGCCGCGATGTTATTCCAGTAAGCTTCCCGTTCCAATTTCATTTTCTGTCGAACTTCTTTGTTCAATCGTCGGTATTGTTTGAAATCGACGTGTTTCATTTGCATCCGCTGGTCGACTAGATTGAGACAGTCGTCCGAGATCCATTGCTGCGTCCGTCGACGGATGGGCGGACACAGCTCCGTTGCACACCCCACAATAGACTCAGAAAGTTGTTTTTCTTCTATGTTGATATCGACTGGTATCGTGAGTGCTGCAAATTTGTTGGATAATGCGATTTGAAATTTTCGGCTGGTTTCAGGGTCTCGCAGACAGGCCCAGTTCCTCTTGGCTGATGGTGGTGCCTTTTTCTTTGCTCTTTGTAATTTCAATTGTAGTTTCACTCGGACAAGATAATGGTCTGATCCAGTTTTGATGTTTGAGGGGGTGACGAAAGATGCTGTTGCCGATGATCAAGTTGTTTGACGCTGCAAATGATAAGAGGCGTAATCCGTTGTCATTTATTTCCCCGTATCCAAATTTTCCCATCGTTTCTTCCCAACCGGTTCGATCTGCACCCGTATGTGCATTAAAGTCGCCCATAAGTACGATTAATTCGGTTTGGGGTATTGTATCCAGTGTGTGTTGAAACTGGGCATAAAATTCATCCTTGTTTGTGTCCGGGCTGGTCTCAGTTGGGGCGTAGACGGATACGATATGGGTCTTAATCGTTCCATCAATAGTGATAACCGCCAGACGCTCGGATATCGGTTGGAATGCGATAACACTGGCAGAGGCCCGTCGATCAACCATAAAGCCAACGCCCGCTTCTCGTTTGTCGCCACCAGAATAGAATAGCGTCATCGTCTCGTCGATTGATGGTGGGTCAACCTTCATTGTCCCAGATCCTGTGAGCCGCAGTTCTGATAATGCACAGATCGATATTTTGCATTTCAATAATTCCTTGGCGATAATTTCCTTTTGACCAACGTGATGTCCTGTTCGCACATTCCATGCGGCGATTCGTATTTCTGATTTCGGTGTGATTAACCTGAGTCTTTGGCCAGTAGTCCACTTCTCACCAGCATCCCTGGTTCCCAAAGCTGGCGCATCGGCTGCCCCGGATGCGGTAGCATTAATTCGTAAGTGGTTAAGTCGTGTATCCATGCGGTTTCTTGCCTAGTTTCTTCGGTTTCCCGATTCTGGTCGGCGCGGCAGGCCGACCACCCTCCTCCTTTGACACCCTGGGCTTGGGACCAGACGACGGCGGAGACGAGGGTGTATTAGGTCGAAAAAGGAGGGAGAGCAAAAAATACGTTTATGTCACTTTGACATAATACGCATAGTGCGTATTATGTCAATAATATCAAAATTATGCCAATTATTACTGGTGACCAACGAGCTAGTAGGAAAAATATAATGAACAAAACCCACTACTCAAAAAGGTTTTTGCCATTCTGGGCTTTCTTTTGTTCTAAGCCATCCCTGGCCTAGAACAAAAGAAAGAATGGGTTCATAGACAAAAAATACATTCATATAGGAAAATTAATAGATTGCCTATAACACAACAAAATATCGAGACTAAGATCGTAACTTATATATAATTAATAGTTCAAAAATTCTTGAAAATTGTAAGGCTCTATGTCTCTAATATACGTAAAAAGGTCTCTTTTTAACTTCCTGATATTATTAATTAGTTTAATCTCCTTTTTCAGTCTGTTGTAGATTTTTAAGATGCAGTAGGGAGGGGCTCCTTTCCGTCATCGATAGGTTATGTCTTGTGAATTCATACAACTCTTTGTTATATTTTCGGTTTTATAAGACGTTCAAATAAATATTTATGTTTAAATAAGAAAATTACACTTTCGTATGTGTATATACCCGAACAGGTTAACAGATTCGCTCTTTTAAAGTGTCCTCTACAAGACTCCCGAAAGGGTAAGTTAAGTATAATTCGTAGAACCTGTTTCTGCACTCTGAATACCTTTCCTGAATGGATTCCGTTTCCCCAGAAAATTATCCCATACTTAATGTGTGAGTAGAAATTAGCGAAATATACCATTCTCATGACAATTGGATCTACATATCGACTCAGCACTCTTATCGCGTAAACTGATCTGTTTAGCTTTACTAAAAGTTGGTTAATGTGACTTGACCAGTCCAGAGTTTTGTCGAAATGAATGCCCAAAAGCATTTTTATTTAATCAGCTTCAATAAATATCTCCTATGCGTAGGTGATTACGGATCTTTTTGTTTTAAAAGTGATTACCTTGGTTTTCTAGCTATTTAGGATTTGTCAATTTTCAGTGAACCACGTTGATAGTGCGGACATAAATAGATTCGCATTTTGAGTAATATCCTCTATTGTCTTGTTTCTTCTTCTTCTTTCGAATAGGCCTACTTTCGACCACGCTTGTTCAACTGTTGGGCTTTGACCTTTGCCCAGTATTGTCGCATCTTCTGCCGGTGTAACTCCTTTCTCTCTTCTATGCAAGGGGTACCTTTCCTTCGAGGTTTTTCTTGAAATCCACGGATTTCCTTCAGGGTGCGTCTCACAGACTGTTTGTTTTTGAGATCTGTTATTCCCAGTTCTTTAATATCCTTCTCGGTCTCTCTAAACCAAGTGGTACGAAGCTTCTTGTTTTGCCAGAAGGTGAACTGACGGTTGGTTAGTCGGTTTGGGGGCAATCTTGCAACGTGGCCATAGAAAGCTACCTTTCTTTACCTTGCAGAGTCAGAGAGCATCTCAATATGTTCGTAGAGCTCAGAATTATGCCGCCTTCGGAATTCCCCATCTTCCTTTACCGGGCCTAGGATCTTCCTACGGATTCTCCTCTCTCCGATTTCCAATTTCTCTATTAGACCCCTTTGGTTCAAGGAAAGACACCCCGTGGCATACAGGGCTTCTGGTCGTAAGAGTGATGTGTAGTGCTTAAGTTTCAGGTTGCGTGACAGGCATTTCTAATTGTAAGTGTTCTTAGTCAGCCAGTAGGCTAGTTATAACTTGTTGCCTCTCTTGGATAATGATGCTCTTTCTGATAAGTTGGGTTCAATCCATTCGCCAAAATACTTAAATTTCTCAGTCCTCTTGATGTTTCCCCGTTCTAGTAACAACTCTCTGTTTGCTTCTCTGATGTTGGTGAAGAATTCTGTTTTCTTCAGCGACACTTGAAGACCCACTTTGGCAGCCTGTTTTCTGAGGCAGTTTACACGCATTGTTGACATCTCAAGAGAATCAGCAAACGGCGCCATGTCATCTGCAAAGGCCAGGCAATCTACAACCAGTCCATCGTTCTACGTCCCAGGTAGATACCACTCTGAGCACCCAAATTGTTCAGTTCCTTGCGCCATTCTCTCATAACCTTTTCAAGGACACAGTTGAAGAGAAGTGGGGAAAGTCCATCTCATTGTCTCACTCCAGTTTTTATTTCGAAGTTTTCTGAAATATCGCCTCTAAATTTAACCTTGGAATGGGTGTTGGTCAAAGGTTCTAAGATGAGTCTGCGGGTTTTGTTGTCTAGTGCTAGTTCCTGGAGTACTTTGTTAAGCGTTTCTCTATCAATGGAATAGTAGGCCTTCCTAAAACCAACAAAGGTGACGACCACCTTGCGGTTTCTCATTTTGGAATATGCAAGTACAGTTTTAAGATTGAGGATCTGCTGATCACAGGATTGGGTCTTCCTGAGGCCCCCCTGGTATTCTCCCAGTTGACTATCCAACTGATTTTCTGCCCTTGTTCGAGACGCCTTCGAGAGAATCTTGTATGTTACCGGGACGAGAGAAATTCCACGGTAGTTATTTAGATCAGTAAAATCTCTCCTTTTGTGAAGTGGATGGATCAGAGCTGATTTCCAATCGGGTGGTAATTTCTCTGTTTCCCAGATGTCCTGGATGATCTCGGTTAGCTTGCGCACGGCATTGTTTCCAGCACCTTTCCACAGTTCAGCAACGATAGAGTCCTCTCCAGCTGCTTTATTGTTCTTAAGAAGTTGAATGATCTGGCAAACTTCTTTCAATGAAGTGGGAAGCGAGTCCAGGTTTGTTGTGGTTTGTTTATAGTCGAAGTCTTCGCTGGTTGTGTCACAGTTGAGTAAATTTTTAAAGTATTGAGCCAAAAGGTGGCAGTTGTCCTTGTCGTTATAAGCCAGTTTGCCTAGTGAGTCTCTGAAGTGGAGGCTTAGGTGAGCGTATTTTCTGAGAGCGTGCTTAAAGGTTCCAAAAAAATCTCTGGAATTATTCTTAGCAAAGCTCTCTTCGATTTGGGTTCGTTTGGTTCCTCGAATTATCTTGGCTGTAACTTTTCTTTGTTCCAATAATTTATGCCAATTTTCCTTGGTCTTTTTAGAATTCCACTTCACCCAGGCTATCTGTCTTTGGGCTATTGCATTGTCACAGTCTTCAGTCCACCACGGATGATTCCTTCTTCTAGCGAGAGGGGCGAGTTCATTGGCCGCCTTGACCAGAGACTCCTTCAGTTGGTCTGTGTTGTTCAGTCTCTGACTTAGTTCTTGACTGTTTTTGAGTCGCTCGACGTCAAATCTTACCCTTTTTGGAGTTATTTACCCACATCGAAGGCACTCTGTGCAACCTAGTGTTTCTCGGCTGGAGTCTTATTTTGATCTTTGAGAGGTAGTGGTCTGAGTCCAGATTGGCGCTTCTTAGTACCTTTACGTTTTGTATTTCCTTTTGAGATTTTCGTGAAATGGCCAAATGATCTATCTGGAATTCACCCAGGTGGGTATTAGGTGAAATGCAAGTCTTCTGCTTCCTTGGCAAGTGTTTGAAGGCTGTAGACTTCATGATCAACCCAAAAGTCCTACACAGATCCACCAAACGTTCTCCGTTGCGGTTGGTTCCCTTATGCGCCGGATAATTGCCCACTATGTTTCTGTATTTTTTCTCTCTTCCCAATTGAGCATTGACGTCCCCAAGCAGTATGACGGTGTGCCTCTCTGGAAGTTTAGAGATAATATCTTCTAAGTCTTCCTAGAATTTATCAGTTCTGTCTGGATTGCGTCTGTTGTCCTGATTGATTGGGGCATGTACATTGACTATACTGTAACCCTTGTTTGCGCATTTGAGAGAGAGGATGGATACACAACTACTCGGGGAGGTAAAGTCGGTGACTGAATCCAGTATCCTGTGACTGATTATAAATCCTGTACCTAAGTGGGGTACGTTCTTCATTACCCGCTGACCCACTTTTCCTTTGAGGATTCTGTAGCCTTGGGACTCGAAGGCATGTTCGTCTTTAAATCTGTTTTCCTGTACTGCTGTCAGTATTATGTTGTGTCGTGTTAGTGAATCAGTCAAATGTTTCAGTTTACCCACTTTTAGCAGTGAGTTGGCATTAAATTTTGCGAAGAAGCTTTGCCGTCTTAGTCTGAGTTTACGTCCGGTGATTTCAGGATGCTCCGACTCATCCTTAAAGCATGTTGGTGCGGACTCTCCAGAATCCGAAGGTCCGCTAACGTCACCATAGGTGACGGTGGATTGGTTACCACCTGGGGTAGTGCATTTAGCCAGATTTTCCTTCATACTCAGTTGAAGAATATTCTTCATGGGACAGTGGCGAGCTGTCCAAGATACTACCCAAGTTGTCAGCTTGGGAGGCTTATTATTCGGGGTTGTCACCCCTACACAGGTCGCCTACGGCTACGGAATATTTTTTTCGTTTTTGCCTGTTGTTTTTATACACTATTGTTTCACACGAAGTTGTATTTTTGGCCACGGATGGTGCTAGGCACGATTATGCACGGAGCGAATAATACATCAGGAAGTTTTTTGGACTTATTCATTGATATACATTTTTTGCTCTTCACTTCCAAAGTAGAAGTTGTAAAACAAGAAAGAAACTTGAATGTAAAAGCCTTTAAAATTATGAACAAAAAAAGTAGTCTTTGACCTCCCTCCCCAATTATTCTTCTTCTTCTTCTTTAATCCATAGCCGGCGCATGGAGAGGTGGTCGACCTCGTAGCCAGTACGCTGCTGTTGGTGCCGCTAGATTCCGTGCTCCATTCACTATAAGCTTCCATGCTAATCGATCAGTTGCAACGGTTCTTGCCTCAGCTGTTGTTATTCGCTGGTTTTTTAAATCGTTCTCTACGTGTTTCAACCATGTGGTCTTCGGTGCTTGTTTTTGTGTTCTCCAATCAAGAGGTCGTTTTTTCCATAGGAGTTTGTGCGGTACTCGATTGTCGCCCATCCTACAGATGTGGCCGAACCATCGTAATCGGCGTTTTTTAATTTCCTCAACAATCGGTGTCTGTTGGTCGCACCTTTCTCTGATTGTCTCATTTCGGAGGTGGTTGAGGAGTGAGACGCAGAGAATCTGTCTCAGGCATCGCATTTGGAAGGCCTCGAGCTTGTTAAGGTCTGGTTTGAGTAATGTCCATGTTTCCGATCCATAAAGAAGAATTGGGAGGATCAGCGTCCGGTATAGGCGTATTTTGGTTTTGATGGTAATATTCGTCCGCTTCCATATGCACCACTTGAGTGAAGCAAACGTTGCTGTTGCCTGGCCTATCCGGCTGTGAACTTCGGCTGTCGAAGCTACTTTCTTCTCCACAACCAGTGATCCCAAATATTTGAACTGTGGTACCTGCTCGATTGTGGTTCCATCGAGGTAAACTCTGGCTTCAGATCCATCCGTTGTAAGCACTTTGGTCTTATCCGCATTGATTCTCAGTCCGTATGACTGGGCAATGCGGGAAATGTCATACAAGGTGTCTGTTGCTTCGGCATCTGTGTTGGCGAAAACCGCACTGTCATCGGCGAACATCAGATCGGTTAGGAAGTTTTGGTCATCATATCGAACTCCGCGTCGCCCATCAAACGCTTTTCGCATAATCGTGTCGATCACAATGTTAAAAAGGAGCGGCGAGGCCACGTCTCCTTGCCGGACTCCGGTTCGAATCGGGAATTCCTCAGACATGTCGTTTCGGATACGAATATTGCTGGTTGAGCCGTCTTACGATGCTTGAAGAAGTTGAATGATTTTCAGTGGCACGTGTTCGATCTTCAGGGCTTCCCACAAGCTTGTCCAATCGATGCAATCAAAAGCAGATTTGAAATCGATGAAGACGATGACAGCTCGTTTGCCACATCGAATTCTTTCTTCCATTAGCTGACGGAGAGCAAATATCTGATCGATGCATCCTCGATGTGGTCGAAATCCAGCTTGTTCTTCCCGGCTTGTTTGCTCTCGATGTTTCTGTAGTCTTGATTGTATGATTTTCATAAATACTTTGCCGACGATCGAGAGGAGGCTAATACCACGGTAATTCTTGCATTCCCGACTGTCGCCTTTCTTCAAAATAGGCACAACAATCGCTTTCTTCCACACGGATGGAACACAATCTGAATGCCATATATGCACTGTGAGAACGTGAAGTTGATGTAATAAGACGTCTCCCCCGGCTTTGATCATTTCGGCAGTTACTTGATCTCCTCCCGGCGCTTTACCATTTTTCAGGGATTTTATTGCCGTCTTCACCTCATTGATTGTTGGTTCAGTATCGGGAAACTGATTTATCGGCTGCTCAATAATCGGCAGTTCGGGTGCTGGACCTACTGGCGGATTGTGGTTGTACAGCTGATGAAAGAATTCTCTCCACCGCTGTAGACGTTCCTGACGAGAGGTCACGAAAGTTCCATCCAATTTTTTGATATTGTCATTTGTTGATGTTGTTTTGCCACTTAACCGTCGGATTGTCTGGTACAGCGTCCGGTACTCATGCCTTGACGCTGCTTCTTCCATGTCAGCCGCGATGTTATTCCAGTAAGCTTCCCGTTCCAATTTCATTTTCTGTCGAACTTCTTTGTTCAATCGTCGGTATTGTTTGAAATCGACGTGTTTCATTTGCATCCGCTGGTCGACTAGATTGAGACAGTCGTCCGAGATCCATTGCTGCGTCCGTCGACGGATGGGCGGACACAGCTCCGTTGCACACCCCACAATAGACTCAGAAAGTTGTTTTTCTTCTATGTTGATATCCACTGGTATCGTGAGTGCTGCAAATTTGTTGGATAATGCGATTTGAAATTTTCGGCTGGTTTCAGGGTCTCGCAGACAGGCCCAGTTCCTCTTGGCTGATGGTGGTGCCTTTTTCTTTGCTCTTTGTAATTTCAATTGTAGTTTCACTCGGACAAGATAATGGTCTGATCCACAGTCGGGTCCACGCATCGCACATACATCTTTGAGCGTCGATCGGAATCTGGTGTTGACCAAAATGTAGTCCAACATCGCCGAATCGTTGCCGGATGGATTTCGCCACGTGAGTTGATGTTTGAGGGGGTGACGAAAGATGCTGTTGCCGATGATCAAGTTGTTTGACGCTGCAAATGATAAGAGGCGTAATCCGTTGTCATTTATTTCCCCGTATCCGAATTTTCCCATCGTTTCTTCCCAACCGGTTCGATCTGCACCCGTATGTGCATTAAAGTCGCCCATAAGTACGATTAATTCGGTTTGGGGTATTGTATCCAGTGTGTGTTGAAACTGGGCATAAAATTCATCCTTGTTTGTGTCCGGGCTGGTCTTAGTTGGGGCGTAGACGGATACGATATGGGTCTTAATCGTTCCATCAATAGTAATAACCGCCAGACGCTCGGATATCGGTTGGAATGCGATAACACTGGCAGAGGCCCGTCGATCAACCATAAAGCCAACGCCCGCTTCTCGTTTGTCGCCACCAGAATAGAATAGCGTCATCGTCTCGTCGATTGATGGTGGGTCAACCTTCATTGTCCCAGATCCTGTGAGCCGCAGTTCTGATAATGCACAGATCGATATTTTGCATTTCAATAATTCCTTGGCGATAATTTCCTTTTGACCAACGTGATGTCCCGTTCGCACATTCCATGCGGCGATTCGTATTTCTGATTTCGGTGTGATTTACTTGAGTCTTTGGCCAGTAGTCCACTTCTCATCAGCATCCCTGGTTCCCAAAGCTGGCGCATCGGCTGCCCCGGATGCGGTAGCATTAATTCGTAAGTGGTTAAGTCGTGTATCCATGCGGTTTCTTGCCTAGTTTCTTCGGTTTCCCGATTCTGGTCGGCGCGGCAGGCCGACCACCCTCCTCCTTTCACACCCTGGGCTTGGGACCAGACGACGGCGGAGGCGACGGTGTATTAGGTCGAAAAAGGAGGGAGACCAAAAAATACGTTTATGTCACTTTGACATAATACGCATAGTGCGTATTATGTCAATAATATCAAAATTATGCCAATTATTACTGGTGACCAACGAGCTAGTAGGAAAAATATAATGAACAAAACCCACTACTCAAAAAGGTTTTTGCCATTCTGGGCTTTCTTTTGTTCTAAGCCATCCCTGGCCTAGAACAAAAGAAAGAATGGGTTCATAGACAAAAAATACATTCATATAGGAAAATTAATAAATTGCCTATATATATAATTAATAGTTCAATATATAATTAATAGTTCAAAAATTCTTGAAAATTGTAAGGCTCTATGTCTCTAATATATGTAAAAAGGTCTCTTTTTAACTTCCTGATATTATTAATTAGTTTAATCTCCTTTTTCAGTCTGTTGTAGATTTTTAAGATGCTGTAGGGAGGGGCTCCTTTCCGTCATCGATAGGTTATGTCTTGTGAATTCGTACAACTCTTTGTTATATTTTCGGTTTTATAAGACGTTCAAATAAATATTTATGTTTATATAAGAAAATTACACTTTCGTATATGTATATATCCGAACAGATTAACAGATTCGCTCTTTTAAAGTGTCCTCAACAAGATTCCCGAAAGAGTAAGTTAAGTATAATTCGTAGAACCTGTTTCTGCACTCATGACAATTGGATCTACATATCGACTGAGCACTCTTGTCGCGTAAACTGAGCTGTTTAGCTTTACTAAAAGTTGGTTAATCTGACTTGACCAGTCCAGAGTTTTCTCGAAATAAATGCCAAAAAGCCTGACCGACTGTTGCATTTTTATTGAATCACCTTCAATAAATATCTCCTCTGGGTAGGTGATTACGGATCTTTTTGTTTTAAAAGTGATTACCTTGGTTTTCTTGCTATTTCGGATTAGTCTATTTTCAGCGAACCACGATGATATTGCGGACATAACTAGATCCGCATTGTGAGTAATATCCTCTATAGTCTTGTTTATTATTAGTACAGAGGTGTCATCTGCATAGTTTACCAGTGAATGTCGCGGAATGATTGTAACTTGGGCCAAATCATTTATATAGATTGTAAAAAGCAAGGAACCAATGGTACTTCCTTGTGGAATGACCCTGTTTATTAACCTTGGAGTGGACTTTAATGTACCGTATGCTGGTTGTACTGTTGAGTTACACATCTTCATGTACGCAACTTTTGCCTCAATCTATCTCTTCTTAGTCTCCGGCAAGAAAATCTTCAAGAAGAACATTAAGTTGAGCGGCTTTGATATTTACAAGCACGCCATCAAACAACCAATCGCCGCAAAACTGAACCGCTTAGATAAATTCATTTTCTCCTAAGTCTGCATGTTATCCTTTGTATTGCTTTCGAGATTCAACTTCAACTTTTTAACGGCAAATTTGTACAAACCCCAAATAATTTCCTTACAAGAAATTTTAGCCTCCAACGTGTCCATCGGCTTGAACCCGATCTACAAAACCATGATTTGAATAGAAAACCCTTTATTCAATTACTCGAATGTTTTCGAATGCCCGTTACCCGGTAGTTGCGTAACCGATATGTTAGCAAAGAGAAGCTTTGCCGTTGTCGAGGACGCGGACGTTATGTTCTCGAGAAGCGACGTTTACGATTTCGACAAGCCGAAGGTTTTTGAAATCGCGGATTGAGGTTCCTTGTACAGCGGTCGAATTCTGACGAGGAAGGGGTTTCCGTTGGCGTCTGAGTTGAACCGAGATGTCCTGCGGACGATGTAGAACGGGCTACTGTTAAAGTGGACAAGAAGCTAAGCAAGTCTCAGCAGGTCAAAGAGGTGAAGAGATACAAAGCCGTTAAAGTTGAGAATCTTAGGTTCGGGTTTAAATTGGTGACGGGGCTGCTGGCGCTGTCCGGGATCATCTTTGCGCTGGAAATTTTGAAATTCAAGAAATTTGAAAAATAAATAATATTCGGATTTAGTATATAATTAGCTAAATCTATGTTTTTAATGGCAACTTACTCCAATAAATTCCTATTAATAATTTGTTTATTTCAAGTACAAATATGACTTGACAAGACCAGGCGAAATCATTTAAAGAAAGCACAGACTAGATAAGACCAGTGGAGACCCGATATGGTTTGAGAAGGCCAAACAAGACTAGACGACAGACAGACAAGATCAAAGAAGACAGAACAAGATCAGAGGAAGTCGGACAAGAAAAAACAAGGTCCAACAAAACTTGACAAAGCCCTATCTCATCTTGGCTCGCCTTGTCTGGTCTTGTCTCGTCTTGTATGGTTTTGTCTGGTCTTATCTGGTCTTGTTTCGTCTTATCTAGTCTTCTCTGGTCTTGTATTGTCTTGTATGGTCTTGTCTATCTAGTCTTGTCTGTATAGTCTTGACTGTCTAGTCTTTTCTGTCTAGTCTTGTCTGTCCAGTCTTATCTGTCTTGTCTTCTCTGTCTAGTGTTACCTATCTAGTCTTATCCGTCTCGTCTGGTCTGTCTAGTCTTGTTTATCTAAACTAACTAATTGTAAGTTAAGTATTTATAAAAGTTTTTGAAAATGTAAATAAGTAAACTATTTATAAATACCTAGTATGGTAATAAATCAAACATAATAAGTCATTTTAAATTATTTTGTTTTTCAGTAAATAGCGTGTTTACTATCCATTGAATATCTGATGTGGATGTGTTTACAACGACCACACCACAGTCAGAACTTTGTTGTCCAACTGCGAATACAATATCCACCGCAATGAGGCTCTTAGCATTGCTAATCCTCTCCAGCCAAATTTCACAAACTAAACCGAACCAGATTCTCGTGCACACGCTACGAACTCAACGCGAACGCAACGTTTTGAAATGCACCAACAGATTCTTAAACATCTACAGAGACCTACACACCCACTTGGTCTACTCTCAAGATCAAAGCTACATAATCGATCAAGTTGCTAAAGCCATTGCGAGCTTGAGAATTACAGAAATTAAAATCGGCGGGGTTTTGCCAAAAGTTGAAGCAAGTGAAGCGTTTGTCGCAATATTTGTCGGTGAGATTATAGACCTAGTTTACTATTTAAACTCGCTTTACAAGGGAGACAGGTCCGTGAATTATTTCGTCGCTTACTTGGGAGAGGAGAGTGTCGAGGAAGTTTTTAAAACAGGTTTCAGGTATTACCTAACTAACCTAGTCGTGGTAGATATAGCGAGTAACGTTTATACATACAGACCGTATGAGGATGGTTGTGAGTTGGTTGAGCCCAAGTTTCAGTTCAGTTGTTTAAGTGCAGGGTTTGTTAACATGTCAAGAGCGTTTGATTACGAGTTAACTTCGATGTTCGGCTGTGAAGTGAAGGCGATCGCTAAGCATAGTCCTCCGTATGTGACGAGTGTTGAAAACGTGCGAAATCCCGGGTTCGAGATGTTTTTGCACAGAACCATGGCGAAAATTTTAAACTTCAAGCTTGCTTTTGTGCCACACAACTTCACTGATTGGGGATTTAAGAAAAACAACGAAAATTACACGGAGATTCTTAAAACGTTCCAAGACGATGACGATATAGCTTTGTGTTTTGGAAGACTACCAAACAGAGCGAGATTACTGTCTGATTTTGACGCAACCACTACATACCTCTTCTCTACAATTGCATTGTTCCTTCCTCTAGCTAAACCCAACAACCCATTCCTAAACCTAATCCTCATTTTTGATGTCATAACCTGGGTACTAATTGCACTAGCCATATCAATAATGTACGTAACAAACTTACTAATAAAGAAATTGACTAAAACCCATCAGAGTGCCTCGTTCCTAAATATTTACGGCATCTACCTAACCCAAAGCACTAAATCACCAACAAATAAAATCTTGAAATACTTATATTTAGTGTGGGTATTATCCTCGCTAATATTAACTAGTAGTTATAGCGGCTGCATGATTTCCCTCCTAACTAAACCTTCCTACGAGAAACAAATCCAGTCTGTAAGTGAAATTATCAACTCCAACTTTGCACTAGGCGGCGATGCTTATTCCCAGTACTTAAAGGAGAGCACTCCAGAATTATCACACAAAGCTTGGATTAATTGCCCAGACAGGTCGGCTGGTTACTGTATAAGAAGATTAGCTCAAAAAAGAGACTTAATCCTGATAGGAGATATTAGCGTGGTTAGACAATACGCTCTGGATACTGGAATTAAAGGGCCTAAGACAATTCTTTATCGTATGAAGCGTCCCCAGCATGGGTATTACGTGTGGACTTTGGTTAAGCGCGGTCATCCGCTTCGGAAGCTGTTTAATAGAGTCGTTGAGAATTTGAAACAGCACGGGTTTATAGAGAAGTGGAAGGAGCTGGATATGCCCAAGCACGGTGCCTTGGAGAAGAGGTTTGGTGTTATCACTGCCGAGGAACTGCTGGTTCCTTTGTACCTCTATCTTGCAGGAATCGCGTTGAGTTTGATTGTGTTTATCTGGGAGAACTCAGTAAACTGTCTTAAGTTTTAGTAAAGTTTATATATTTAGTTCGGCTTATTTTCTATTGTGATTTATTAATAAATAACTTCACATACAAGTTGATGATAAGAAAATGATTGTAATTTTTTTGTAAACAAGCAAGACTTAATAGAAGATAAATAAAACATGTAAATCTTCTCTTGCCTATTTATTATTGTCTATTTAGTGTTATCTGTCTAGACCTATCCGACTAGTCTAGTCTATCTAGTCTCGTCTGTATAGTCATGTATGTCTAGTTTTGTATGTCTAGTCTTGTCTGTCTAGTCTTCTCTGTCTAGTCTTCTCTGTCTAGCTTTTTCGTCTGTCTTGTTTGCTCTTATCTCCTCCTGTCGGACCTTCTCTGTTCGTGTCTGCCCTTGTCTCAAATCTACTCTTGCCTGCTATTGTCAGCCCCTGCCTGCTCTTGTCTGCTCCTGTCTGATCTACTCTGCTCCTGTTTGCTCTGGTCTATCCTTGCCTGCCTTTGTCTGCTTTTATCTACTCTTGCCTGATCTTGCCAGCCCCTGCCTGCTCTTGTCTGCTCCTGTCTGCTTTTTCCCTTCTTGTCTGCTCTTACCTGATCTTGTCTGGTCTTGTGAACCACTGTCTGCTCTTGCCTTCTTTTGTCAGCTTCTATCAGCTCTTGTCTACCCTTAATTGCTCTTGTCTGTTCTTGCCTCATCTTGTCTGAATACTTAAGTTGGAAGAGGCTAGACAAAGATAGACAAAACTTGACAAAGCTGGACAGAATTAGTTAAGACTAGACCAGGCTTAACGAGGCTAAACAAATTTAAAGAAGGCTTGAGAAGCATGGAAAACAATAAACAAAACTAGACAGGGCTAGTCAAGGCTATATAAGGCCAGACAAGACTAGACAAGAATAGATTAGATTAATCAGAACTGGACGAGAGTGGAAACAAAGTGGACAAGACTAGACAAGAGTGGACATGACTGAACAAGATTGGGCGATACTGGACAAGATTGGACAAGACTGGACAAAATTGGACAAGACTATACAAGACTGGACTAGATTGTATTAAACTGGAGAAGACTCGACTAGACTGAACAAGATATTATTTTGTCTCTTACGGCCTTATTCTGGCCTACTATAGCCTTCTTATCTCGTCTTTTTTAAGTCATTATTTAATATATATATATATATATATATATATATATATATATATATATATATATATATGTGTGTGTGTGTATATGTATATGTATACAAGAAGTACTAACAAACTGGAGAAGAAAAACCGCAGGAATGTGAATAAGAACAGGTGAACATTGTTTGACAAGCCTGCTATTTGCTGACGACCAAGTGATAATAGCAAGTGATGAAAGAGATATAGATTATATGTTAAGAAAATTGATAGAAGACTATTCGGAATGGGGGTTAAACATGAATATATCACTAAGAGAATATCTGCGTGTCGGGGAAGAAGAAGACCCAGAACTGGAGTTAAGCAAGATTAAAAACTGTAGGGCGTACATATATTTAGGAACTATTATTTCAGAAGAAGGAACAACAAAAAAGGATATAGAAAATAGACTTGGCCATGGTTATGCTAAGGTTAAAGGCTAATGCTAAGGTTAAATGAAATTAAACTAAAAACAAAAATGAGACTATACAAATCTATCGTAGAACCAATAACAACTTATGGTTCAGAATGTTGGCAAATTTCACAAAGGGATAAAAAAGTATAGACGTAGAAGAAATGGAATTTCTACACGAGCATGTCATTTCTAAGAGCATGTCAAACGTCCAAACTAGACCGTGTAAGAAATGAACATATAAGAGGACAGACGAGGAGAGTCTATGGCACTACAGGCCGTACAGACTACATAGAAACACGGCAATTAAAGAGGTATGGACACATGCAAAGGATGACTGGAGAAAGATGGGCCAAAATAGCATTCCAATATATACCAAGAGCAATAAGAAGAAGAGGCAGACCAGCAATAAAATGGATAGATGTTGTTATATGAACCATGAAAGCTAGAGCCATAGAAAAGGAGGACTGGAGAGATAAGGAAAGGAGGAAAAAGAAGTGCGGGATGCGGCAAAGGCTGTAGGAACCTCGCTGTGTATATGTATATATATATATATATATATATATATATATATATATATATATATATATATGTATATATATATATATATATATATATATATATATATATATATATATAGTTTCCTACCGTTCACCCTGTATAATTATTAAACAGTCTTTAAGTGAAACACTGTATATTGTGCCATATCTGTGCCGCGTAAGCAAAAGGACACGTGTTGTTATTCTCACAATGTGTGGGAATGCCGAGTTGCACAAAGGACATCTGCTGTTTTTCTCATTGTTTTATCAATTGTTATTCACATTCCTTGTTAATCATTATTCGTATCCCTTTTCATATAAAATACCCTACTCCACCATTTTAGGTTTAAGTTTGTATCTGTAGTTCTTAGTCTTAGTTGCTCTAACGCAAAAATAAAACCTTTTTTAAAAACACCAAGATTGACTTCAACAATATAATTTATATGTATATATATATATATATATATATATATATATATATATATATATATATATATATATATATATATATATATATATATATATATATATATATATGTCTTTTCCAGTGTTGGTCTTGTCTTGAGGTACGTAGCCTTGTCCGATTTCGTCGGTGTAGCCTGCTCTTGTAGGCTCTAGCCTTCTTCTAACTCTCCTTGTCTGTTCTTGCCTTGTATAGTCACCCGGTCTTACGTTTTCATATCTAGTCTTCTCTTGTATCGTTTATTTTGTCTTGTTGAGGAACTGTTAGTCTTATCCAATTTTATCTTATTTAGCAGCTTTAAGAAGCTTACAGACCAACGCGGAAGTTTCGCTGCCGCGACCGGTGCGTTCTCGCGGCGAACTGATTGATATGGCGGCTTATGTATGTCGTAGTCACATAGTGAAATCCGTCAGATTGTGTAAAACAGTGTAATTTCATGATCTGACGGCAGATGATGTAGTTCATAAAACCACCGATTTTAGGCGGCATTATATTTACTTACGATTAAAGAATCTGAATTACTTACCGTTTTGACGTTTCACGAAATGACTAAGTGCAATCATTTGATAGTATAAAACTACTGAGTTAGTGTGTAAATTATCAGACCTATGAAAAAATATATAAAGAAACAAATATATGTGTGGCTGTTTCATGAACTGCCTAGTCATATCGTGTAATACACGAACTGCCGTCAAATCATGAAAAGAATCTGTTTTACACAATCTGACGGATTACACTATATAACTACGACATGTACATGTTCAGATCAACAGGAACGATTTCCGCCATAGCCGCGATAGTGTAGCGTTGCACGACAAGAAAGCTGCATGCTCGGTCAGTTTCGCTGTCGCCGTGTTTTGAAATGGCGATTACAGAGAAGTTGATTCATAATTTTAGAAAATATCCTATATTGTATGACCTGGATGATGAAAACTTTAAAAATATAACGAGGAAGGACATAATTTGTAAGCAGATAGTATTAGAATTGGAAGAAAATGCCGAGATTTGAAAATGTTGAAAATTAAGTTTGTTGATTTTATGAACCCACATTATTTTTGTTTTATTTTATTTCCTAAGTGAGTTTTAGGTGTTTTAGAAATCAAAAACAAATAAAAAATAACAAACTGAGAGATTTTCTTCTTCTGAGGCCAATACTAATATTAGCAGAGCTTCTTCCTCTGAGGGACTCATGACTATACACCTAAAAATCGCGTTTTGCTGTGGGCATGACCATTTCGCTGCTGCGCCGCGAGCGAATGTTTCGCTGCGTAAATTTCGCGACGCAAACGCTCCGTGCCGGTCTGAAGGAGCCTTTAATCGGTTTCCATTACATTCTTGTCTTGTTGCCATGATTAATTGCTTAAACTTTCCGAACTTGTACCGGCAAATGATCATTATACTCAATCAACTGCGTAATCTACACTTATTTATCAGACTCATTAGTCATACCGATCTACAAAATTACCCCCAGAATAGGCCAAAGTTGTTTGTATTTACTTTGTAAAACTAATAGCGTACTAGGTAGTTAAATAACAGGATAATTTGTCTCCATAATAATGTACATACTAGATGAGGTAATTTATACCTTCGCCTAGTCTAAGTATGAACATATTTCATTTGGTAACCAATGGACAAGGTAGTTTTGTTGTTGGTTTTAGTCGGTTTGTGTAGAGGCTATGAGAGCGAGAAGATTTTGCCGTGCAGGAAGACTATATTGGATCATATTAGGTTGTCCCGACAGTTCTTGCGTTTTTTTTTTTGCTATTAAAAAAAATTATGTACAGAATAACTTTTATTCAAGAAAGTAGTTTCCGTTTTGATCAATGACCTTTTGCCATCTTTCAGGTAATTTCATAATTTCTCTTTCGTAGAAGGCTTGGTCTTTATATCCAAGAAACTGGTCCAAATGATTTTTTATGTCATCTTTTGCCAAGTTTTGCCACTGAGTGAGTTCCGAAGACCCCGGAATAGATGGAAATCTGATGGTGCAAGGTCAAGGCTATATTGTGGATGTGGCATAACTTCCTATCCGAGCTCCAGAAATTTGTGCTGAGTCACCAAAGATGTGTGTGGTCTAGCGTTGTCATGATGGAACTGTACACCTTTTCGATTTACGAATTCAAAAGCTTTTCACTCAAAAGCATTTGAATTGGTAAATCGAAAAGGTAAAAGCCTTTATTTTGTATACGTCGATGAATGGTTGTTTTAGGTACGTTTAAGCTCTCCGTGAGTTCCCATACTGTTATCTGGCGGTTGGTCTTGATTATGGCTTTAATATCCTCGTCAATATTGACTTGTGGTCCCGAACGAAATCTTGTGCCGAGAAATCTCCAGAACGGAATTTTGTAAACCAGTGCTGACAAGTGCGTTTTGATAGCGAAGTGTCACCATACACGCTCCATATTCCTTTATGTGCTTCGGTTGCGTTTGTGCCCTCCAGAAACAAGAAGTACAAAATGTGACGAAAATGCTCTTCGTGTTTATTTTCGTGCTTCATGTCGATTAGGCGCTAAGCGAGGAAAAAAGCAAACTACTTCAATTTGTTTATATTAAATTATAGTCAGGAAACGTACCTTTCGATTAATACCAAATTTATTTGTGTGAGGTTATGGGCAACTTAATAATACTTGAGTAAGGTTACAGGTCAAATAAATAAAATACGCAAGGACTTTCGGGACAACCTAATAGTTTGGATATGCCGGCAATTGTAGCTTATTCCAGCGCAGAAAAAAATTTCGGACGAATTTTCGAAACTGGTCACGACTAATTCAAGTGTTCTAAACTTTAAGGGAGCTTTCGATGTCCTGAAAACTGGGCGTTGGTCCATCAAAATCTTAGCCGAGAGTCTGGAAGAGATTCGGGCTATAATAAAAGCTAACTACCTCACCTAAGGCTTTAGATTTCAAGCCTATTACTTCATCATTTATTTAGGCGATGAAGACTGGAATCAGATCGTTGATATTTCTTGGAATTTCTTCGTGATGAAGATAATAATTTTGGACAGATTCAGCGATGTCTACACGTTTGTAGTCAGTGAAGATGGCAAAGGTATTAAAGCTACGTGTAGTTGTAGCGACTTGGATGTGGTTCGGGTGGATGAAGTTTACGGTGCAGATTATGCGAAGTTTGCTAATTGCGAGGTTAAAGTAGTTAGTATGATGGTTTGGCAATATGTGGGTGAGGAAAACAAAGGTCTTCAGTTTTTCGTTCAGGTTTTCGAACATTTGACTAAAGACTTAGAACGAAATATTTGGAGCATAGTTACACTAATTGGGGAAGGTTATAACGGTTCTTTAGAAGTTTTGAAAAGGGGAGAAGCTGAAATAGTTTTAGGATTAATCCCAATAAATGATTTGTTTAACCCATTCGAGACGACGATTTTTTTCGAACAGGTTCCCCAGGAGCATTGCACACCGGGTGTGCAGCTCGCTCCTCGGAAATTTTTTATTGCGGATTGTATAAACTAGTCGTTGTAGATGTAGCGGGTGACGTTTATTCTTATAGACCGTATGAGGATGGTTGTCAGATGGTTGTGCCCAAGGAATTAATAGGAGCGGATTGAACACCATGTGTGCAATGTAAGGTAAAATAAAATTGCAGGAATTAAAAACCAAAGTTTCAACTAAATGAATCCATAATTTGATGTACCATTTAAATGTTCTCTTGGAATTATTTTCCGTAGGCGATGATCAATTTCATTATCAGACGAGAAATGAAGCGATCGTAAGACATTTTGAAATCTTTGTCTAGTCATATGTTGGGAAAAACAATGAAAACAAAATTGTTCGCTTTTATTCCAATAATTATCAGTTATTGGACATTTGATAGTTCCCATATGTATTAATAAATTTAAAAACACCTTGAATTCAGAAATGATTAAGTACTTCCATTAAACTTAAAATTAAAAATATTAATTATTATTAAATTATATTATTTTTTTTCCTTTAAACTCATTTCGCCGTACTTGTTTGTTTCTTTGACAATCAAAGAGAAAAAGGTATAATCAAATAAAAGTTCAAAAAGATCGTACGGACTACCCCTGTTTGGTAACTTTTGTAAGAGAATTTTGTAAGAGAACCATCATCTTTCCACGTTTCTGTATCTTCAGTTAGCTCACTTTGATGCTGTTCAATTTCACTTACAATGTCAGTACAATCGTCCCAATCATTTTCTTCAAAAACCTCATCCTGTGTATCATCTAATATTTCAATATTCACATTCATGTTTTCTTCATTTTCTAAATCACTATCACTATTCATGATAACAAAATTTCTATTCTTTTTTCTATTTCTTGCAAACATGAAATCATCACTTTCATTATCACTGGTTGCTTCCTGCATTCCTGATGTTCCTGCCTTATGCCTGCGCTGCATGCGCATTCATAGTATTTTACATGTAAAGACTTTAAAAATGTAAAAATTTTAGATTTTTAGGTACATAGTAAAACCAATGCCAAATTTTGTTTTTCTGCACTTTACACATTTCATTTGTTCAGGAAAAATCTTATTTCGACGACTAGTTTACTCAGAATAATTAATAACTGCAACTTACTGTTATTGCACATGGTCTTATAGTCTCGAAAATCAATTGCACACACGGTGTGCAATGGGTCTCAATGGGTTAAAGACTTCAGCAGTTACACCATTATGTCTGTTAGTAAACTACGTCTGTAGCCTCTGCAGGAGTAAGAGAACCTTGAGATTCTTTGACGAACGTATGCACTGTTGAGTTACACATCTTCATGTACGCAATTTATGCCGCAATATATTTCTTCTTAGTCTTCGGCAAGAAAATATTCAAGAAGGACATTAAGTTGAGCGGCTTCGATATTTACAAGCACGCCTTCAACCAACCAATCAACGCAAAATTGAACCGTTGAGATAAATTCATTTTCTCCTTAGTCTTCTATGTTATCTTTTGTATTGCTTTCGAGCTTCAACTTCAAAGTCGTCGAAACTTTAACGGTAAATTTGTACAAACCCCAAATAATTTCCTTTCAAGAAATTTTAGTCTCTAACGTATCTATCGTCTTGAACCCGATTCATAAAACCATGATTTAAAGAGAGAACACTTTATTCAATCACACGAATGTTTTCGAATTTGAAAATTGGCAAATAATGCAGCTCTGAAATCACCTTACTGCAGCCGGTCCCAAGCCCGTATAAAAGAGGAGGGTTGAGCGGAGGGTTAACTACCCACCCTCGGAAAAAAGAAACTAGTTATGAAAACTGCAACTTTGCCTCGGAACCGGACAGACAAACACAAAAAACGACAAATGCAATGTAAAAGGACCATGAATATTGGAACTTGGAATGTCCAGAGTTGGTACAGACCTGGAGCTGCTATAAATGCTGTGGAACAACTGGAAAACATAGGAATGGATATAACAGCCGTCCAAGAAATAAGATGGCCAGACGATGGAAATATAAAAATAAGTAAATCCACCATCTTCTTCAGCGGTAACAAAAACGGAAGACATGAATTTGGAACGGGCTTTGTAATTAGAGACAACCTAGTACAGAATATACTAAATTTTAAACCTATAAATGAAAGGGTATGCTACATACGAATGAAGGGAGAGCGATACAACATTTCGATTATCTCAGCGCATGCACCAACGGAAGAGAAGGATGAAGATATCAAGGATGACTTCTACGATGCCCTAGAAAGAGAGATAGATACGATGCCCAAACAGGATATGCGCATACTCTGCGGGGAGTTTAATGCTAAAATAGGCAAATAGCCCAGCCAATACCCCACAATAGGTAAACACAGCCTACACAATATATCCAACGACAATGGCTTAAGACTCACAGAAACTGCAGCAGCTAATAATATGCTAATAAAGTCAACCATGTTTCCACGTAAAGACATCCATAAGCAAACCTGGGTCTCAAACGACCATATTACACGCAACCAAATTGACCACATCATTGTAGATGCCTGTCATGGCAACAATATTATAGACGTAAGAAGCCTGAGAGGAATAGACGGAGACACAGATCATTACTTAGTCAGAGCAAACGTCAAGTCCAGAATATCTAGCCACAAATACAATAAAACAACAATAAACCCACAATGGAACATGGACGAAATATACAATGCAGAGAAACAACAAAACTATAGAGAACAACTTGAACAAACCTTGAACTCTGAAAGAGAAGACAATGATATAGAACAGCTATGGGAAGCGACTGCCGAAATAATAACCAAGACAGCTGACAAGATCTTTGGAAGGAGTAAGCAGAAGAGGGCAAAAACATGGTATGACGAGGAATGTCGGAAACAACTGGAAAAAAAGACAAACAGTAAGAAAGACTTGGATACAACTGCAAACAGACCAAAGTAAAAAGGAATATGACGACTGTCGAAAAGAAACAAGAAAAATAATACGCACAAAGAAAAGAAACTACGAACAACAAAAATATGAAACTATGGAGAGAGACCGGCCCAAACCAGGCTCCAGAGAATTCTACAAAGCAATTTCCTCTGAGAAAAGAGGGCATAGAGTCAATTCCATCCACACACTGAGAGACAACCAAGGCCGTATGATAATCGACGGTAAAGAAATAACTGAAGAATGGAAAAAGTATTTTAGAGACCTTCTAAACATCATACAGGAAGAACAGCACAAAGAAGAGATCTATATCACAGCGGACATGCCCGTCAAAAATCCTTCCTTTGAAGAAACCCAAAAGGCCTTAAATAAGCTGAAAAATCACAAAGCGCCGGGCACCGACGAGATACCAGCAGAACTTCTGAAATATGGGGGAGACGCACTACATCGTTAAATCCACCAGCTAATAACGCACATATGGTTAGAAGAAAGGATACCAGCACGATGGAAGGAAAACATAATAGTGCCCATCCACAAAAAAGGGGACAAAACAAAATGCGCGAATTATAGAGGAATCTCACTCCTAAACACGGCATATAAAACCCTCTCAAACATCATTCTTAGTAGACTAATCCCTTATGCTGAAAATGTCCTAGGCGAATATCAAGCCGGGTTTAGGGCAAACAGATCAACAATAGATCAACTATTCACGCTGAGACAACTTCTAGAAAAGGGATGGGAGTATAACAAACCCATACACAATCTTTTCATAGACTTTCGACAGGCATATGATAGCGTAGAAAGAAGCGAAGTATGGAATGCCATGGCGGAGTTCTCAATACCAAAGAAACTCATTCGGATGACCAAAGTCTGTATGGAGGGTGGAATATCTAAAGTACGTGTAAATAATAAACTGTCTGGCAGCTTTGAAATCAACAGTGGACTTAAACAGGGTGATGCGTTATCTCCACTACTATTCAACCTTGTATTAGAGAAAGCCATGAGGTCGGCCGATATAAAAACAGAATTGCTATCGGGTCAAGGTCCCAAAGTGTTACTCGCATATGCAGATGACATAGATCTCGTTGGAGACTCCATTCTATCCACGAAAGACATTTTCAACAAGGTGGAAGGAACAACAAGTGAAGTAGGGCTGAAGATTAATGAAGAGAAAACGAAATATATGTGTATAAATAGAACGACACGAAGAGACAGAATAGGACAAAATATGACGATCAACACCTTTAATTTCGAAAGAGTACAACGTTTTAAGTATCTGGGGGCCGTAATCACAGCGGACAACGATGTTACCGAAGAAATAAAAGACAGAATCCAATCTGCAAACCGCTGTCTATTTGCACTGAATAAGCTCATAAAATCAAAAAATCTCACAAGCAGTTCAAAGATCAAAATCTATAAATCCATCGTCAGACCTGTAATAACATACGGATGCGAAACGTGGACCATGACCAAAGCAAACGAAGAAAAGCTCAGACGCTTTGAACGAAAAATACTTAGAAAAATTTTCGGACCTCACCATGACATCACCACAGACCAGTATAAGATCAGAACCAATATCGAATTAAAAGCACTCTACAACGACACCGATATTGTCCAAGAAATTAAATCACAGCGACTAAGATGGGCAGGCCACGTGCACAGACTGCATAACGAAAGAATTGTAAAACTGGTATGGGAGGAGATTCCCACAGGCAAGAGACCGCTCCGACGTACCAGAATGCGATTTAGAGATAACATCCAAGCAGATCTCCGGAAAATGAACATTCCATTTGACCCTAGGTTGATGGAAGACCGAACAAATTGGAAAAAAGTTGTACAGTCAGCCAAGACCCACCCAGGGTTGTAGCGCTACGTGATGATGATGATGAATGTTTTCGAATGCCCGTCGAATGATAGCTGCTTAACCGAGATGTTAGCAAAGAGAAACTTTGCCGTTGTCGAAGACGCGGACGTTATATTCTCGAGAAGCGACGTTTACGATTTCGGCAAGCCGAAGGTTTTTGAGATCGCGGATTGGGGTTACTTCTACAGCGGTCGGTTTCTGATGAGGAAGGGGTTTCCGTTGGCGTCCAAGTTGAACCGGGACGTCCAGCGGACGATGGTGAACGGGTTGCTGGTAAAGTGGACAAAGAACCTAAGCAAGTTTCAGCAAGCTCCTTGGCTTGCTGAAACTTGCTTGAAGAGATACCAAGCCGTTAAAATGGAGAATCTTAGGTTCGGTTTTCAATTGGTGACGGGGCTGCTGTCTGGGATCATCTTTGCACTGGAAATTTTAAAACTCAAGAAATATAATAAATAAATAATATTTGTATTTAATATATACTTAGCTAAATCTTTGTTTTAATTACAACTTACTCCAATACATTTCTATTAATAATTTGTACAAAAATTACTAGACAAGACCAGGTAAAATCATTTCACAAGACCAATACCATTGGAGACCAGATAAGGTTTGAGAAGGCCAAACAAGAATAGACAACAAAGGACAAGATCAAAGAAGGCAGAACATGACCAGAGGAAGCCAGACGAGACCAAATAAGGCCCAATAAAACTTGACAAAGCCTTATCTGATATTGTCTGTTCTTGTCTGGTCTTGTCTCGTCTTGTCTGGTCTTGTTTGGTCTTGTCTCGTCTTGTCTGGTTTTGCCTGGTCTTGTCTGGTTTTGTCTGGTTTTGTCTGGTCTTGTCTGATTTTGTCTAGTCTTCTCTGGTTATGTATTGTCTTGTATGGTCTTTTAGTTTATGGTCTTGCCTGATCTTGTCCATCTAATCTTGTCTGTCTAGTCTTGACTGTCTAGTCTTTTCTGTCTAGTCTTGACTGTCTAGTCTTTTCTGTCTAGTCTTATCATTTTGTCTTCCCTGCCTAGTGTACCTATCTAGTCTCATTCGTCTAATCTTGTCTGTCTAATCTTCTCTCTCTAGTCTTATCTGTCTAGTCTTGTCTGTCTAGTTTTGTCTGTCTTGTCTGTCTAACAAAGTAATTATGAAAGCTTTTGAAAATGTTAATAAGTAATCAATGAATAAATAATATGGTAATAATTATTAATAACATAATATATTATTCCAAATTACTTTGTTTTTCAGTGGATAGCATGTTTATTGTCCATTGAATATCTGATTTGGATTTGTTTACAACGACCACACCACAGTCAGAACTTGGTAGTCAACCGCAATGAAGCTCCTGGCATTGCTAATCCTCTCCACGCAGATATCACAAACTAAACCGAACGAGATTCTCGTGCACACACTACGAACTCAACGCGAACACAACGTCTTGAAATGCACCAACAGATTCTTAAACATCTACAGAGACCAACACTCCCATTTGGTGTACTATCAAGATCAAGGTTACATAATCGATCAAGTTGTTAAAACCATGGCGAGCTTGAGAATCACACAAATTAAAATCGGCGGGGTTTTGCCAAAAGTTGAGGCACGTGAAGCGTTTGTCGCAATATTTGTCAGTGAGATTAAATACCTAGTTTACTATTTGGACTCTCTTTACAAGGGAGACAGATCCGTGAATTTTTTCGTCGCTTATTTGGGAGAGGAGAATGTCGAGGAAGTTTTTAAAATAGGTTTGAGGTATTACCTAACTAAACTAGTCGTTGTAGATGTAGCGGGTGACGTTTATTCTTATAGACCGTATGAGGATGGTTGTCAGGTGGTTGTGCCCAAGTTGCAGTTCAGTTGTTCAAGTACAGTGTTTGTTAACATTTCAAGAGTATTTGATTTCGAGTTAACTTCGATGTACGGCTGTAAATTGAGGGCGATCGCTAAGCATAGTCCGCCGTTTGTGAAGAGTGTTGAAGACATGCAAAATCCCGGATTTGAGATGATATTGCTCAGAACTGTGGCGAATATCTTAAACTTCACACTTGCTTTTGTGCCACAAAACTTCACTGATTGGGGATTTAAAAAGAACGGAAGAAGCGGAAATTACACCGATATTCTCAAAACTTTCCAAGACGATGACGAAATAGCGTTGTGTTTTGGAAGACTACCAGCTAGAGCAATACTACTATCTGATTTTGACGCAACCACTACTTACTTCTACTCTAAACTTCAATTGTTTGTCCCTCTTGCCAGACCCAGCAACCCGTTCCTAAACCTAATCAAAATTTTCGATGTCATAACCTGGGTACTAATTGCACTCGCCATATCAACAATGTACCTAACTAACTTAATAATAAAAAAAGTGACTAAAACCCACCAGAGCGCTTCATTCCTCAAAATCTACGGCATCTACCTAACCCAAAGCACCGAACCACCAAGAAATAAAATCTCCAAATACTTATATTTAGTCTGGTTATTATCCACGCTAATAATAACTAGTAGTTTTAGCGGCTGCCTGGTTTCCCTCCTAACTAAACCTTCCTACGAGAAACAAATCAACTCGGTAAAAAAAATTATAAAGTCCAACTTCACACTAGGCGGCGATGATTACTCCCATTTCATAATAGAAAGTATTCCAAAATTTTCTCAGAAAGCTTGGATAAATTGCACAGACAAATCGGCTAGTTACTGTATAAAAAGATTAGTTCAAAAAAGAGATTTAATCCTGATGGGAGATACTAATGTGGTTAAACAATACATTTTGGATAGTGGAATTAAAGGGCTTAAGTCGATCATTTATCGTATGAAGCGGCCCCGGCTTGGGTATTACGTGTGGACTTTGGTAAAGCGCGGTCATCCGCTTCGAAAACTGTTTAACAGAGTCGTTGAGAGGTTGAAGCAGCACGGGTTTACAGAGAAGTGGAAGTACCTGGATCTGCCCCAGTACGATGGCTCGGTGAAGAGGTTTGGTGTAATCACTGTCGAGCAACTGCTGGTTCCCTTGTACATCTTTCTATCGGGAATCGCGTGCAGTTTGATTATGTTTATTTTGGAAAACTCAATAATCTGTTTTTATTAAAGTTTATTCATTTAGTTCGCCTTATTTTCTAGTGTGATTTATTAATAAATAACTTCAAACACATGTTGATTATAAGGAAATGATTGTAATATTCTTGTAAACAAGAAAAACTTAATAGAAGAAAAATAAAACACATATAAATCTTCTCTTGTCTGACAAATATTGTCAATTTAATCTTGTCTGTCTAGCCCTGTCCGACTAGTCTAGTTTAGCTAGTCTTGTCTAGTCAAATTAAATCAAAATAAAAATATTTATTTCCCAATTGAGATATAGGTATCGATAGGATATGTCATAAATCTTACAAATTAATAATTAAATTTACAAGAAAAAAATTCTTGTAGTTCCTGTTGGATTTTTCATGTGTCAGACTGGTTGGAACAAGATTGTAAATCTGAACTCCTTTATTTTCGACTCCATGACTGCATAGGATTAAGTGTCTCCTCTTTGTATCCAAAAGAAGTTTACCTCTGGTATTATAGTTATGCTTGTTTTCGTTTATTTGGAACTTACTTCGGTGTTTGTGAATGTACGAAGCGATTTCGAGAATATAACGGCTTACGACTGTAAGAATTCCCAGCATTTTATAATGGGGCCTACATGACTCTGTAACTTTTATTGCTTGCATGTTTCTGATGATCCTTTTTTGTGCAATTAGTAGTGCTTCTAGTTGTGACGAAACTCCCCATAATATAATGCCGTAAGTCAGTAACGATTGTACCTCGGCATAGTACCAGATACGGAGATCGTCTGTGTTTAAAAATCTCCTCAGTTGTCTTGATTAAAAGGCTTGTTTATGTAGAGTTAGTAGGGAAAGATCCTATGTTCTAGACTTCCGGTTTCAACTTCCTGTTTCCGGTTTCGACTTCCGGCCGCTATTTTCGGAACTTCCAGATGCGCGGGAAAATTCAAAAAATAGACGCGCGGCGGGGAAATTCAAAATTAGACCCTGTTGAGACAAATGAGGTGTGAAGTTGGTTGCATACATCAACGGGACTAAATACATGAGACTAGACAGACGAGGCTAGAGCCATGGGACTAAATACATGAGACTAGATAGACGGGACTAAACACATGAGACTAGATACATGAAACTAGATACATGGAGCCAGACAGACGAAGCTAAATACATGAGACTAGACAGACGGGGCTAGATACATGAGACTAGATAGACGGGGATACATGAGGCTAGACTAGACGGACTAGACTAAACCATTTTAAACCATTTGATGAGAAAAATCAAATCTGGTGTCAGAACGGCTCTAGCATGCGCCCTAAGGGAGTTACCGCCCGACCGCCTACCCCGCAGTAGATGACGTCATCCGCCGCGGCAGATATTGCTAAACTAATTATCTCGATGCTGATTGGCTGATTAACGAATAAATAATTACAGTTGACCTTTTCCCTCAATTTATATGTAATGGACAAGACTGGACAGACAAGACTAGACAGACAAGACTAGACAGACGAGTCTAGTTAGATGAAGCTAGACAGATGGGGGGGCTAAATACAGGAATGAAGCGCGCTTCAGTCTTAACACCTGTAACCTAACCCAACTAATCTAATGCTAACCTACCCTAATGTTAACCCAACTAACCTACCCCAATGAGTACAAGATTTTATTAGCAAACACTTTCCGTCCACTTTCCGTTCACTTTCCGTCCACTTTCCGTTCACTTTCCGTCCACTTTCCGTCCACTTTTTAGCGTGGGGTCACATAGACCTCACACCCTGTTTAGCGTGGGGTCACATAGACCTCACACCCTGTTTAGCGTGGGGTCACATAGACCTCACACCCTGTTTAGCGTGGGGTCACATAGACCTCACACCCTGTTTAGCGTGGGGTCACATAGACCTCACACCCTGTTTAGCGTGATGAAAAGTGGATGCAAGTAGATGAAAAGTGGATGCAAGTAAATGAAAAGTGGATGCAAGTAGATGAAAAGTGGATGCCAGAAAATTGAACTCTTTGGTATTTATATAAATGAAAAACATTAATACGATCTGGTTCACAGACAAGTTTAAGAAATTTCGCTTACTCATAGGAAATTATTCGGATAAATATAAGGTCTGTATAGTCTTGTCCGTTCTTGTTTGACCTTGTTCGGTATTGTCCGATCTTGTCCGGCCTAAAACCAATAATCTCATTTGAATCAATCCGTAATATGTTTGCAATCAATTATGTATGCATACAGGATTGTCCGTTACCCACCCGCAACTCATTTTGAATTTTCTCCGCTTGTCTGTCTGTCTAATCTAGTCTGTCTAGTCTAGTCCTCTCTCCTCTATTCTTGCCTGGTGTTATGACTGACAAACATCCGGTTGCGTCTAATCAACAAGCCGTAAATAAAAATAAAACGTAGCTAGCATAATGAAAGTAATAATATAAACATTATTAACAATTATAAAAAAAACAATCGAAAATATATTTTATTTACATTAAACAATCCCTTATATATTTTAGTTCAGTCTAATCTAGTTTCATGTATTTAGCTTGGTCTGTCTAATCTCATGTATTTAGCCCCCCCATCTGTCTAGCTTCATCTAACTAGTCTCGTCTGTCTAGTCTTGTCTGTCTAGTCTTGTCTGTCCAGTCTTGTCCATTACATATAAATTGAGGGAAAAGGTCTACTGTAATTATTTATTCGTTAATCAGCCAATCAGCATCTAGATAATTAGTTTAGCAATATCTGCCGCGGCGGATGACATCATCTACTGCGGGGTAGGCGGTCGGACGGTAACTCCCTTAGGGCGCATGCTAGAGCCGTTCTGACACCAGATTTGATTTTTCTCATCAAATGGTTTAAAATGGTTTAGTCTAGTCCGTCTAGTCTAGCCTCATGTATCTAGCCCCGTCTATCTAGCCTCATGTATCTAGCCCCGTCTGTCTAGTCTCATGTATTTAGCTTCGTCTGTCTGGCTCCATGTATCTAGTTTCATGTATCTAGTCTCATGTATCTAGCCTCGTCTATCTAGTCTCATGTATTTAGTCCCGTTGATGTATGCAACCAACTTCACACCTCATTTGTCTCAAAAGGGTCTAATTTTGAATTTCCCCGCCTCGCGTCTATTTTTTGAATTTCCCCGCGCATCTGGAAGTTCCGAAAATGGCGGCCGGAAGTCGAAACCGGAAACAGGAAGTCGAAACCGGAAACCGGAAGTCGAAACCGGAAGTTCCAAGGTCAAGGTTAGGTTAGGGGTCAAAGGTCATCGCGCATGCGCATGTCAGAGGTGGAGGTGGATCTAGAACATAGGATCTTTCCCTACTAGAGTTGCACATATTTTCTGCGTTGTTGTTATCCAACGAAGGTGCTCCTCCAGATAAATACCCAGGAGTTTTGCCTGCTTAGTTCTTTTTATTTGTCGATTTTGTATTTCAAGGTCGAAGTTTGAAATATGTGAACTTGTTACAGTTTTGAATATTATATTTATCTGTGTTGAGGTGCAGAGTATTCGCAGAGAACCATTTATCCAGAGATTTTAACAGTAACTGGACCTTTTCAGTGTTCTCTTCCAAATTATTCCGTGACAAAATAGAACTCGTATCATCAGCATACAAGGTGCAATGCAGCCCTTTCACGTAGTTTGCCAAATCTGTGATGTATAATAGAAATGTATAATATTATACATATATAATGTATGTATGTGCTAAAATGCTCCCTTGAGGAACCTCAATATTTGTCTCTATGATGACAGTTGTCAGAAAGTATTGTTTCCTGTTTTTCAGGTAAGATCTAATCCATCACCAAGCTTTCATTCGTATTCCGTAATCATATAATTTGTTCATCAAGGTGTTGTGCGAGACACAGTCGAACGCTTTGGTCAGGTCACAGAAAATCCCTATGGGGTGTTTCTCTTTATCCACCTCTTCTAATATTACATTATAGAATTCTACCAAAGCAGTTGTGGTAGACTTGCCTTTGCAAAAACCATGTTGTTGTGTCGGTATTAGCTTATATTTCTCTATAAATCCGCTTATATTTCTCTATAGATCCAGTTATTCTTCTTAGCATACAATATTCGATAATTTTTGCCAGAATTGGCGTTAAATTCATATTTGTTTTTTTTCTCCTTTCTTGAATATTGGGATCATTTTTTCAAATTTTAATATTTCTGGGAACTTCTCCTCACTAAAAGAGGCGTTGATTATATTAGTTATAGGTTTTACTAGTAAATGGCCAAACTTCCAGGAATTTCATCTTGCCATCTAGACGTTTTGTTTTTTAAAGATAATATTGTTCCGAGTACTTCGTTTTTCGTGAATTCTTCTATGTACCAGGGTGAGGAAAACTCGATGTCTCAGCTCTATTATAAGAAAACGAAAAACGATAGAAAAAATGTGAAAAGAGGTTCTTGAATGGGATTGAGTAAAGACCATTTTAAACCAAATTTACATATTTTTCTATATTTGGAAACTGGAGTAATGACGTCATCGAATTTTGTTTTCCCAGAACCATACCTATATTTTTTGCATATTTGAAAAAAGCTATTTTTTCTAAACAAATTTTGTAAAGAAAAAAATTTGCTATCTTTTCCCGTTAAAAAATTATAAGCAAATTTGTAAAAATAAAGTATTATCAAAAATTTCCGCATTAACCCCCTATTATCCCTAATTCCATTAGAAATACATTAGATCCTCTCAATTACCGGTATTCCCAACTAAAAAAAAATTTAAAAGCGCATTTAACTTCAGATTATTAATATACGTTAGTAAATATAATCTTAAGTTTTCAGACATCCCTAGTCTTGTCCGATTTCTTCGGATAAACCTGGAATTGTACCCTTCTTGGATCTTTCCTTGTCTGCTCTTGCCTTGTGTAGTCTCATCGGATCTTATCTAGTCTTGTATTTTCGAACTGTTGTTAGTCTTACCCAATGTAATCTTGTTTACCAACGTGAATCTGTCTTCATTACATTCTTGTCTTGTCGCCTTGATTAATTGATTAAACTTTCGGAATTTGTGCTTGCAAATGATTATAATGATCAATCAATTGCGTAATCTACACTCATTTATCAGACTCATTAGTCATATCGATTTACAAAATTACCCCCGAAATAAGCCAACGTTGTTGTATTTACTTTGGAAAACTAATAGTGGACTAGGTAGTTAAATAACAGAATAAATTGTGACGCAAACGACACTCTCCAACGAAACCTACATACTACATGAAGTAATTTATACCTTTGCCTAGTCTAAGTACAAACATGTTTCATTTGGTATTCAATGGACAAGGTACTTTTGTTGTTGGTTTTAGTTGTTTTCTGTAGAGGCTATGAGAGCGAGAAGATTTTTCGGGGTAGTAAAACCATATTAGATTATAGTTTGGATATGCCGGCAACAGGGCCCGATCTAAGGGGGGGCCAGCCGGGCAAATGCCCAGAGCGGCAAAAATGAGGGGCGGCAAAATTGAGGGCGCCGAGTTGCACGAAGTCCAAACGTTCAGAAATAATAAAATATGTACCTCTACATATAAAAAATATTTACATAAGTAGGTACATACTAAGAACACATAGTATTAAATAAAAATAACTGAAAAAATATTATACAAAATAATTAGATATATAAAAAAATATTATAGTTATTATATATATTTCAAAATATTATACAAAATAGTTTTCCCAGAGCGCCGAATTACTGAACGTGCCATATTTGTAAATAGTCTAGGGGAAGCCATAAAAAAAGTTACTAATTTCGACACAGCGACACTTAAGAAATCACTCAAGAAATATATCTCAAGTCTACAAGTTGTATTTTAAATTTAAAAGTGGTGTGAATATTGGTGGTAGATTAATCCGACAATTAACAATACATATTGAAGTGCGCGTGTGATTCGTGTGAATTTACTAAGTACCTATTTTATAAAATAAATCTGTAGTACGTAAAAAAATAGGTAATTTTAAGCTAGAGAGTAGTTTTAATCAGGGTTGATAAAAATCATGATTAAAAAAAAAAAAAAAGTAATCTGATTTATTTGATTTAAATCGGATTTATTTGATTTAAATAAGATTTTTTTTATTCATTTACATATTCCAATCTTTCTTCCTTTGGAAGTCGGTTATTATTATTTAAAAAAAACCTCATTGCTTATTTTAATTATATTTTCACTATATTCTTCTAAAATTTCTTTCAGTTCTTCTAAAATTATCAATATTAGTCACATTCAAATCAACAATGAAAAATTTTAAAAAATGTACGACTTAAAATTGACAAAAACCGTTTGGGTATTGCTGTAGTCGCAGTCACTTAACATATTTTGATATTTATGTTCTTACTGGTTACATAATTATTTTTTGTCATCACCCTACGAATTTTGGCGACTGGAGACTCCTAAAAGTCTTTAATGTTCTTATTCAGAGTGTCAATTTAAATATAATTTTAATTTATATGGTAATTTTTAATGGAATTTAAAAAAAAAATCATATTTTGTAAAAATAAAAATTTCAAATTTGCTGGGAACCTGAAGAGTGAAAATAATTTATAAGTTGCAATTATAATTGAAATTTGATTTTTGATGATATTTTTAATGGTATTTTTAAATTTGAAAAAATTGTAAATGTACCTACTGTAATTGTACTAGTAAATCTAATTTCGGTTACAATTTCAATTGAATTTCAATTTTTATGCTACTTACAAAAAAGAATAGGGAAGTCACTTGACATTTTTTGGTTGATTTTGTTGTTAAAAAGGTATTGATTTAAATCAACGATTTTTTTTTTAAAATCACTTGATTTTAATCGCGATTTAAATCACTGATTAAAATCAAGTGTTTAAAATCATCTCAACCCTGGTTTTAATTTAACATTGTCCGCAAGAAATGAGTAACTTTTCTGCGGTAAAAAGTAGCCTATTTCAGTTTTGAAAGTCCAATTTATTTCTATATAGCAAAATAATTCAAAATTAATTCAACGATTTAAACTTAACAAACCAACGTCACCCATACGAGAAACCGATGTAGTAGCTACGGCTTCGTTTAAATCATATGATGAACATACGCCCGATCCCAATATAATCTGTGAACCTGATGCTTGTACTTCTGGGTCAAGCGCTATTGTAGCTGATGGTGCCACTACAAGTGTTTCGTTTCTGCAGGATCAACGTCATTTTTAGATGTCGACCCAGCCACGTGGCCCGTTAGATTAACAGATGCCCGAAGAATATATTTGGTAAATAGAGGTTTTCCTGACCCACTGTTTGAATTTGAAGTTCCACGGGATAATAATGGTCGAAGGTTACGAACGTATATTATAAGAGATAGCTTAACAACGGTGAAGAAATTTTGAGAGATTGGCTTGTATATTCTGTGGCAAAAAATTCGGTATATTGTTTTTGCTGCAAAATATTTAATACAACTACAGTTTCCGGTCTATCTGAACTGGCTACAAAAATTGGAAGCATGTAGGCGATATACTTAAATCTCATGAGACATCACGAAACCATGTAGAAGCTGTAAAATTATGGGTCGAACTTTCACGTAGGCTGAAATCATCTCATACGATAGATGCCGAGTCACAAAGAATAATTAAATTAGAAATAGAATACTGGAATGGAATTTTGTTACGTATTGCTTCAATCATCAAAATGTTAGCCAAAAACTGCTTGGCTTTTCAAGGTACTTCTGAAAATCTATATCAACATAACAACGGTAATTTTTTAAAACTAGTAGAGTTGTTAGCCTAATTTGATCCTGTTATGCAGGAACATGTACGCAGAGTTTTGAAGTAAGAGGAGAGAAAAGCAATCTACTTAAGTAAAACTATTCAAAATGAGTTTATTGATACCATTTCAAACAGCATAAAAAACATATTCTGGAAGCTATCATTAAATCGAAATATTATTCTATTATCTTAGATTGTACTCCGGACGTTAGCAAAACTGAGCAGATGACCCTCGTAAGTAGGTATATTTCTATTCAAGAACGTCAGAAATTGTCTGACACTAACAGAAATTATCCTAGAACAATTATCAGCACTTGGATTGTCTTTAGAAAACATAAGAGGGCAAGGGTATGATAATGGATCTAATATGAAAGGTATTCAAAGTGGCGTTCAAGCCAGGATAAAAAACATCAATCCACGGGCATTTTATGTTCCTTGCAGTAGTCATTCTTTAAACTTAGTGGTAAACGACATGGAAAAGTCCTCACTGGATGGAACACATTTTTTTAGTACTGTGCAAAAAATATATGTTTTATTTTCCTCTTCAACATTGAGATGGTCAATTCTTTTGAAGAATGTAAAAAATTTTACTCTAAAACCACTTAGTAAAACGAGATGGGAAAGTCGAAACGAGGCAATAAAACCACTAAGACATCAAATAGGACAAGTGTACGATGCATTGTTTAGTGTTTACCAAAACACAGATACGGATACTTCTACACGAGACAAAGCTTCGGGTTTGTTGAACCAAATTAAACAGTTTAAATTTTTATGTTTCATAATAATTTGGTACGAAACTTTGAATCGGATAAATCGGGTTAGTAAATTAATGCAAAGTAAAGATTTTGATTTCGTTTCTGTTATTAAAATACTTAAAAATACTCAAGATTTTTTTAAACCTCGCGTTCAGATGAGTATTTTACTCAAGTTCTTGAAGACGCAAAAGTCTTATCTGCTGAAATTGATTGCGAGGTGTCAGACTTTGAAAATTTGCCGAAACTTCGTGCTCGATCCCAAAAGAAGCAATTTGGTTACGAGTGTAGTCACGAACCAATCATTGAACCTCGTCAAAAATATAAAATCGAAGTATTTTGCACATTATAAATACAGCTATAAACTCCTTAGAGTTAAGGTTTTCCCAGATTACTGAGCATAGTAAATATTTTGCTTTTTTATATAACATATATGCCTTAAGAGAACTTTCAAAATATGAATTGTTAGAGCATTGTAAGAATCTGGAGACTATTTTAACCCACGACAACTCATGTGATGTGAATGCAATAAACCTTTCAGATGAGTTATCAGTTCTTTGTATGTTTTTAAACAGTAATTTGTCTCCTCAAGACGTTTTAAAATTCATAACAGATTTAAGATTTGATACAAATATCAGTTTTGCGCTCAGAGTTACAGTTGCAAGTAGTGAAAGAAGCTTTTCCAAATTAAAAATAATAAAAAGTTATCTGCGATCCACCATGACACAGAATAGATTGTCTGGATTGGCTATGATTTCGATAGAACACAAAATTTGCGACAGTATAAATTTATTAGAAATTATTAAAGATTTTGCGGAGCAAAAAGTGCGAAGAAAATTATTTTAATTACGAGGTAGAGTTTAATATTTACAGGAAAAATGTTTTATTTACCTAATTTGATTATTTTTAATAATGACTGATTCGTTTTGTATCGTTACATAATAATGTGTTATTTTTACTTGCATTAAATTTAGAAACAAATCATTTCTTTTGTTTTTTTATACGTAACGTATGAACCTTAACTTAATATTATAACAGTTTGTTCCTAATCTTTTTAACTTATTCAATTGGTCTCCATGACAATGACAATTTGCATGCTTTTATTCATACTTGTCGCACGCAAATGAATAAAAAGCCATTTATCGCCCGAAAAAACTTGCGTAAAATAGTATCCCGCATGAGTAATAAAAGAAATATTTGTTGTTAAATGGTAAGTTACAGGGTCATACCTAGGCACAAAGTAAAAGAGGCCTATGCCCAGCACTAAGTCGAAACAGGTTGATGATGATGACGAAAATTTAAATAATATGTCGTTAAAAAAAATATTTCAATCCATTCAGTAGTTTTTGAGAAATTCTTTAACATATACATATATCCTTATAAACATACTTATACATACATACTCTCATGAACTTTTGTATGCTTGTTCAGAAGCCCTCGTAGACTAACATAGGTGAGTATTATACAATTCCAGCAATATCACATTTCTTTGGAATAGCAAGCTCATGTGGTAACTTATGTGGTAAACACCAGGGCGACGGTGGTGTAAAGGGCGGCGAATATTAGTTTTGCCCGGAGCGGCTAAATAGCTAGATCGGGCCCTGGCCGACAATTGTAGTTTATTCCAGCGCGAATAGAATTTCGAGCGAATTGACGAAACTGGTCACGACTAATTCAAGTGTTATAAACTTGAACGGAGCTTTCGATGTCCTGGAAATTGGGCGTTGGTCTATCAAAATCGTTGCCCAGAGTCTACAAGAGATTCGGTCTATAATAAAAGCTAACTCTCTCACCTCAAGCTGTAACTTCTAAGCCTACTACTTCATCATATATCTAGGCGAAGAATCAGAAAGTTGATGTTTCTTGGAATTTCTTCGTGATGAAGATAATAATTTTGGATAGATTCAGCGATGTCTACACGTTTGTAGTTAATGGAGATTGCAAAGGGATTAATACAACGTTGCTGTGTAGTTGTAGCAAGTTGAATGTAGTTTGGGTTGATAAAGTTTACGGTGCAGGTTATGAGAAGCTTGCTAATTGCGAGGTTAAAGTAGTTAGTATGGAGGTTTGGCCTTATGTGGGTGAGAAAAACAAAGGTCTTGAGTTTAAGGTTTTCAAACATTTGGTTAAGACTTTGCGTTTTAAAACGAAATATTTGGAACATAATTACACTAGTTGGGGGACGTCAAGCTGTCCTGGTGCTTATAAAGGTTTATTAGGAGTTTTGGAAAGGGGCGAAGCTGAAATAGCTTTAGGATTAATACCAATAAATGATTTATTTAAAGACTTCAGTAGCTGCTCCATTACATTTGTTAGTAAGCTAAGTCTGTTTGTAGCCTCTACAGGAGAAAGAGAACCTTGGGATACCTTGACGAACGTTTGCAGTGTTCAGTTACACTTCTTCATGTACGCAACTTATGCCGTAATCTATCTCTTTTTAGTCACGGGCAAGAAAATCTTCAAGAAGAACATTAAGTTGAGCGGCTTTGATATTTACAAACACGCCTTCAACCAACCAATCACCGCAAAACTGAGCCGTTTAGATAAATACATTTTCTGCTTAGTCTTCATGTTATCTTTTGTATTACTTTCGAGCTTCAACTCCAAAGTGATCGTAACTGTTACGTTAAATTTGTACAAACCCCAAGTAATTTCCTTTCAAGAAATTTTAGCCTCCAACGTATCCATGGGCTTAAACCCGATCCACAAAACCATGATTTCAGGAGATAACCCTTTATTCAATTACACGAACGTTTTTGAATGCCCGTCGAATGGTAGCTGCGTAACCGAGATGTTAGCAAAGAGAAACTTTGCCGTTATCGAATACGCGGACGTTATGTTCTCGAGAAGCGACGTTTACGATTTCGGCAAGCCGAAGGTTTTTGAGATCGCGGATTGGGGTTCCTTGTACAGCGCAGCGGTCGGATTCTGACGAGGAAGGGGTTTCCCTTGGCGACCGAGTTGAACCGGGACGACCTGCGGACGATGAAGAACGGGTTACTGGTAGAGTGGACAAAGAAGCTAAGCAAGTCTCAGCAGGTCAAAGAGGCAAAGAGATACCAAATGGAGAATCTTATGTTCGGGTGTAAATTGGTGACGGGGCTGTTGGCGCTGTCCGGGATCATCTTTGCACTGGTAATTTTGAAATTCAAGAAATTTTAAAAATAAATAATATTTTTATTTTGTATATACTTAGCTAAATCTATGTTTTTAATGACAACTTACTGCAATAAATTCCTATTAATAATTTGTTTATTTCCAGTACAAAAATGACTAGACAAGACCAGGCAACATCATTTAAAGAAAGCACAGACTAGGTAAGACCAGTGGAGAGCAGATAAGGTTTGAGAAGGCCAAGCAAGAATAGACAACAACAGACAAAATCAAAGAAAGTAGAAACATGATCAGAGGAGGCCAGACGAGACCAAATAAGGTCCAATAAAACTTGATAAAGTTGCTCCTGTCTGTTCTTTTATCGTCTTGTCTCGTCTTGTCTTGTCTTGTCTTGTCTTGTCTCGTCTTGTCTGGTCTTGTCTGGTCTTGTCTGGTCTTGTCTGATTTTGTTTGGTCTTGTCTCGTCTTGTCTGGTCTTCTTTGGTCTTTTCTCGTTTTGTCTGGTGTTATCTGGTCTTGTCTAGTCTTCTCTGGTTATGTATTGTCTAGTATGGTCTTTAAGTTTATGATCTTTCCTGGTCTTGTCTGGTCTTGTCGATCTAGTCTTGACTGTCTAGTCTCTTCTGCCTAGTCTTATAATTTTGTCTTCTCTGCCTAGTGTTACCTATCTAGTCTCATCCGTCTAATTTTGTCTGTCTAATCTTCTCTCTCTAGTATTATCTTCCTAGTCTTATCTGTCTAGTCTTCTCTCTCTAGTCTTATCTGTCTAGTATTGCGTGCCTAGTTTGTCTAACAAAGTAATTATGAAAGCTTTTGAAAACGTAAACAAGTAAACAACAAATAAATAATATGGTAATAATTATAACATAATATATTATTCCAAATTATTTTGTTTTTCAGTAGATAGCATGTTTAATGTGCATTCAATATCTGATTTGGATGTGTTTACAACGACCACACCGCAGTCAGAAATTTGTAGTCCAACTGCGAATACAATACCCACCGCAATGAAGCTCCTGGCATTGATAATCCTCTCCACGCAGATTTCACAAACTAAACCGAACGAGATTCTCGTGCACACGCTACGAACTCAACGTGAACGCAACGTCTTGAATTGCACCAACAGATTCTTAAACATCTACAGAGACCTACACACCCATTTGGTCTACTCTCAAGATCAAGGTTACATAATCGATCAAGTTGTTAAAACCATGGCGAGCTTGAGAATCACAGAAGTTAAAATCGGCGGGGTTTTGCCAAAAGTTGAGGCACATGAAGCGTTTGTCGCAATATTTGTCGGTGAGATTAAAGACCTAGTTCACTATTTGGACTCGCTTTACAAGGGAGACAGATCCGTGAATTATTTCGTCGCTTATTTTGGAGAGGAGAGTGTCGAGGAAGTTTTTAAAATAGGTTTTAGGTATTACCTAACTAAACTAGTCGTGGTAGATGTAGCGGGTGACGTTTATTCTTATAGACCGTATGAGGATGGTTGTGAGGTGGTTGAGCCCAAGTTGCAGTTCAGTTGTTTAAGTGTGGGGTTTGTTAACATTTCAAGGGTGTTTGATTACGAGTTAACTTCGATGTACGGCTGTAAAGTGAGGGCGATCGCTAAGCTAAGTACGCCGTTTGTGAAGAGTGTTGAAAACGTGGAAGATTCCGGGTTCGAGATGATATTGCACAAAGCCGTGGCGAATATCTTAAACTTCACGCTTGCGTTCGTGCCACAAAACCTCAGTGATTGGGGATTTAAAGAGAACAACGGAAATTACACCGAGATTCTTAATACTTTCCAAGACGATGAGGATATAGCGTTGTGTTTTGGAAGACTACCAGCTGTAGCAATAGTACTATCTGATTTTGACGCAACCACTACTTACCTCTACTCTAAACTCCAATTGTTTGTCCCTATTGCCAGACCCAGCAACCCGTTCCTAAACATAATAAAAATTTTTGATGTCATAACCTGGGTATTAATTGCAACCACCATATCAACAATGTACCTAACTAACTTACTAATAAAAAAAGTGACTAAATCCCACGAGAGCGCTACATTACTCAAAATCTACGGCATCTACTTAACCCAAGGCGCCAAACCACCAACAAATAAAATCTCTAAATATTTATATTTAGTCTGCGTATTATCCACGCTAATAATAACTAGTAGTTACAGCGGTTGCCTGGTTTCCCTCCTAACTAAACCTTCCTACGAAAAACAAATCAACTCGTTAAAAGACATTATAAAGTTGAACTTCACACTAGGCGGCGATGCTTACGCCCATGGTATAATAAAAAGAATTCCAAAATTATCTCGGAAAGCTTGGATACATTGCACAGACATGACGGCTAGTTACTGTATAAAAAGATTAACTCAAAAAAGAGACTTAATCCTGATGGAAGATACTAATGTGGTTAAACAATACATTTTGGATAGTAGAATTGAAGGGCTTAAGTCGATTATTTATCGTATCAAGCGGCCCCGGCAGGGGTATTACGTGTGGACTTTGGTCAAGCGCGGTCATCCGCTTCGGAAGCTGTTTAACAGAGTCGTTGAGAGGTTGAAGCAGCACGGGTTTACAGAGAAGTGGAAGTTCCTGGATTTGCCCCAGTACGATGGCACTGTGGAGAGGTTTGGTGTTATCACTGTCGAGCAAGTGCTGGTTCCCTTGTACATTTATTTAGCTGGAATCGCGTTGAGTTTGATTGTGTTTATTTGTGAAAATTTAATAAGCTGTCTTTGTCTTAAGTTTTATTAAAGTTGATATATATAGTTCGGCTTATTTTCTATTGTGATTTATTAATAAATAACTTCAAGCACATGTTGATTATAAGGAAATGATTGTAAAATTCTTGTAAACAAGAAAAAACTTTATAGAAGAAAAATAAAACACATAAATCTTCTCTTGTCTGACTAATATTGTCTATTTAGTCAAATCAAATCAAATATATTTTATTTCATTAACTAAGTACATTGTAAGAAATACAAGATACTAAATGAAATGTGTCAAAGTAGAAATATATGTATAGAAATATAATACAATTAAAAATAACAAAAAATTAAAAATAATAGTGATAATAACAAATACTAATAAATAGTAGAGAGAATAAGTATTGAATGTATACAGACAGATAAACTTAAACTAACATAATAACAATATAATAAATATAAAATATAAAAAAAATGAGATTAATAATGTAAAAACAATACAAACAAAAAGTTAACTAACTTATTTACAATTAGATTAAAATCGATTCCTTTATTAATGTGAAGCCACCGAGGACCAGTATTCGTCCATATTATATGGTTCAATTTCTAGTATATACCGGAATAGTTTATTTTTCAGAGTTTTTATTTGCAGCGATTTGAACTCTATTGGCAATTTATTATAGAGTGTTAGTAAACTGTAGGGTGGATTTTTCTCCGACAGTGTCAGTTTATGACGAGGAAATGTATATAGATTTCTGATATGCCTTGTACCCCTCTCATTGTTTTTTTCGTACTTCTTAAACAGATTTTTATTTTTAAAAATAAACATTAAACTTTCGTAAATATATGTACCAGTCGTAGTTAGTATAAATGCCTCCTTAAATTTTCCCCTGCAGGACTCTGTACTTCAAGTTAAGAAGTATACGCAACGCTTGTTTTTGTAGCGTGAATACAATTTTCATATCTCTGCTGGTACCCCAGAATGTGATACCGAAACGGAGTATGCTGTGAAAATTTGAAAAGTATACCTGTCTTAGTGTGGTAACATCTATGTATGTTTTCAATGTTCTCAATGCATATATGCCCTTATTTAGTTTGGTTTTCAGTTGTAGTATATGAGTTGACCACTCTAGACAACTATCAACGTGGATACCCAAAAAACGAGCAGATTGCTTCAATTCTATTGTATCGTTTCCAACTTTGTATTTCAGTGGGTGTTCTATAATACTTCGTTTCGTCTTGAATATTAGTAAGTTTGACTTAGCTTTATTCACCAATAATTTATTTTTCGTAAACCATTGGTCAAGCATGTTCATAATCATGTTTACATTGTCACCAATATCCTCAGCAGACTTATTAGTTAGTAAGAGACTGGTATCATCAGCATATTGTATAATATCGTGTTCTGTGTTTACTATAATTTGAGGTAGGTCGTTTACGAACAGCGTAAACAGCAGCGGACCTATTACGCTACCTTGTGGGATCCCAATATTTGTTGTTCTGGAAGTAGATTTTACATAACCTTGTTTCGTCTGTATTTTTGTTATTTGTTCACGGTTTCTTAAGAACGATGCAATTAGATTTAACGCCACTCCTCGTATTCCGTATTTTGCTAGTTTTTTAAGTAGTAAATTATGATCGACTAGATCATAAGCTTTTGATAGATCTAATAGAAATCCGGTCGGGATTGTGTTATTTTCTAATTGCTCCAATATATTTGAAATAAACTTGAAACATGCCGTGTCTGTATTTTTCCCTCTTATGAAACCGTGTTGTTTGTTATTTAAACAATTGTACTTTTCCAAGAAGCCATTTAATCGCAATTCAATTTCGAATGTTTTTTCGAAGTTTTTCGAATATTTTTGAGAAACTAGATAGTAGACTTATTGGCCTGTAATTGTCTAAACTCTTGGTGTTTCCGGATTTAAAGATCGGAGTTATTATTGATGTTTTCAGCCTATCGGGGAAAATACCATATTGTAATACGTTATTAAATATGTGCACTAATGCTTGTGATATCTGATCACTGACAGTTTTTATAATTGAGATTGTCACTTCGTCGTAACCTGAACTTGTATTATTATTTTTCAAACTTTTGATTGTGTCACTAAGTTCTTCTGCTGTTGTAGGGTATAAAAAGATTGAATTTGTGTTCTCACATATATTGTCATAATATTCTTTTTTTGGCATCCCTTCTTGTAAAATTCGCGCCCTGTCTGCATAGTAATTGTTTACCTCTGCGGCTTTGATGTTTGGCTCTTCATCTTGACTTATGTACGATTTCGGAGGTTTTTTTAATTCGACTATTTGTCTAATGACCTTCCATGTTGTTTTTTGAGGGTTTGCTGCCTTTATAATCTGATTAGCATAATCCTCTCTCTTTGCTTCTTTTAACATTGATTTATACTTCCTGCGTAAATTGTTGTAAACTCTCTTATAGCTGTTGTCCATTTGAGCAATAATTTGAATTAGCTTAAGATTTCCCTCGATTCTTTGCAGCTGAGGATTTGAGAGGATTCGTTGCTTCTGATGATAGCTGTGGCTCCTGATGCGAGGGAAACATTCATTAAAACCAGAGAGGAATATACCCATAAATGCGTTCCACTGTTCATTCACTTCTTCACCTTCTATATCTAGGACTTGGTGCCAAGTTTCTTTTGCCAAGTAGTCTATGAATTGTTTAATGCGAAATTCGTTGAAAATTCGGATTATCTGCGAACTCGGTGCTATTGTATTGGCTTTTATTTGAAATATTATTTTCTGGGCACAATGATCAGATATATGGTATTGCATCGTTTTCACTTTATAGTTAATATTCGTATTTACAACAATATTATCAATGCATGTTTCTGAACTTGGACGGCTTATTTCCTTTAAAGTAATGACAGCATTGAAAGACTCCAACAGAGATTCAAATTGCTGATTTATAGCTGTTTTTTTCAGCATATCAATGTTGAAATCTCCAGCTATAATGAAATCTTTAGATTGTGAGTGGATTTTTAATAGAAGTTTGTGAAAGAGATCTAAAAAATGATTAGTGTTTGATAAAGGCGTTCTATAAATCGCAACAATTATGAAACAGTTGTTACCTATATTTGTAATAATAATAGCCGCGATTTCGAGAAGAAATTTGACCGACATGCTATTTATGACCTTTCTGATTTTCCACTCCACCTGTTTTTCGCAGTATATCGCTACACCCCCGTGCTCTCCAGTCATTCTAGAATAGTGGGACGCTAGCTGAAAATGATTGATTTTTATAGTTTCTAGTTGGTTTTCGTCTTTCCAGTGCTCTGTTATTATCAAATGCTGACATTCTGGGTCCAATTCTAGCATTCGTTCTATACCATCAATAGAGTTGCCAATTGACTGGCAATTCTGATTAATAACACTCAATTCTTTTAATTTAAATGATATTATAGGCTGTTTTACTAATGATATTTCTGTATCCATAGTTTTTTCCAATTCCATATCTGTTAATTCATTTCTTTCCTCATTTTGGGTTTTAGAAAAAATCGCTTAACACATGCATATCTTGGCCATGTTTCAGGTTTGTTTAGTTCTGATAAATATTCGAATGGTCTTTAGTCTTGTCTGTCTAGCCTTGTCCGACTAGTCTAGTCTATCTAGTCTTGTCTGTCTAGTCTTGTCTGTATAGTCTTGTCTGTCTAGTCTTGTCTGTCTAGTCTTGTCTGTCTAGTCAAATTCAAATTTAATTTATTTCCATAATCAAGCTTTAGTACATAAAATACATGTAGCCAACATAAATGTGTCACAATAACAAATAAACAAAAAGAAAATCTACAATAATAACATATTGAATAAATATTAAATAAATTTATTAAAAAAGCTTATTTGAGCTAAACTTTTGCTCTCAAGAAGTCTTCTATGATATAAGGTTCTATGTCATTAATATATTTGAACACTTTTTCCTTGAATGTTCCAATATTTCTGCAATTCTTTAAGTGATTTGGCAGGCAATTATATAATTTTATAGCATTATAATAGGATCCTTTTTCAACAAGTGATAAGTTGTGTGCTGGTGGTATATAACTGGTTTTGTTGTTTCTTGTGTTTATGCTGTGGAGATTCTCATGGTTTGTGAAGTAGCTCTTATGCTTAAATATAAAAATTAGCGTTTCAAATATGTATATTCCTGCTGCTGTTAGTAAAATAGCCTTTTTAAAGAAACCTCTGCAAAATTGCTTGTAATTTAATTTCAGCATAATTCGTAGCACTTGTTTTTGCACCCTAAATATTTTTATTATGTTTCTCCCTCTGCCCCAAAATATAATTCCGTAACGTCGATGGGAGTAAAAGTTGGCATAATACACAATTTTGAGGAGTTCCGGTCTTACACATTTTTGGAGGATTCGGAGCGCATATGTTGTTCGGTTTAAATTGACTAACAATTTTTCTATATGTGTATCCCAGTTTAAATTTTGATCTATATATATCCATAAAAGTTTTACCTCGGTCTTTACATCAATAATATCTCCGACAGTTTGTAATTGTTTTGGATAGGTTACATTCGATCGATAAGTTCTAAATATAATAAGATTAGTTTTATCCTCATTTGTCGTTAATTTATTCTTTTGGAACCATGTCTTTGCTTGTTCTATTACCGCTTTTGACTTATGTACTATCTCTTGCATGGTTTTGCCGGCCACTAGTAATGTAGTATCGTCTGCATAATTTACTAACTTACTTTGACTTAACTCCAAAGGTAAGTCATTTATGTAAATTGTAAACAAAAGTGGGTCCAATATGCTACCCTGTGGTATCCCCATTTTGTTAGCTCTAATCTTTGACTTGACCGTGCCATAAGCGGTGTTAAATAGTTTAAAATAGTCTGCTGTGTTCTATTAGTTAGATAAGATCGAAATAGATTTAGGGCAACACCTCTTATACCATACTTTCCAAGTTTATCTAAGAGAATATCGTGGTTTACCGTATCATAGGCTTTAGATAGATCAATTAAAATGCCACAAGGAATGTCACGATTGTCCAGATGTTGTAATACATTATGTAAGAAAGAGAAACATGCTGTTTCTGTACTCTTCCCTTTGATGTATCCATGTTGAGTATCGTTAAGAAGGTTGTACTTGTTAAAAAACGATATAGTTCTACCAGCTATCACCTTTTCAAAATTTTTTTAAAAGGAGGACAATTTACTAATAGGACTGTAGTTTTCCAATTCATATTTGTTTCCTAACCATGATGATAACAGAATGTTTAAGCTTATCCGGAAATACGCCAAATTCAAAAGCTTTGTTACTAATGTGCGTTAAAGGCTGAGCAATTTCCACTATTACATTTTTGATTACAGCTAATGTTATTTCATCATCACCAGAACTATTTTTTTTTTAAAACCAGTCACGATATTGTAGATTTCTACATTAATTACAGGTTCATTGAAAATCGAATGAGTGTTCATGACGATTTTGTCTGTATAGTTCAGGTTAGGAATTTTAGCCGATAAATCTATTGAATTTCTTGTATAAAAATCATTCAGCTCATTTGCTATTATGGAAATATCCCTTTTATCTGTTGGATAAGCAGTGTTTCGTTGCTCTTTCTTTAGATTCACTATTTGTCTTACTACATTCCAAGTAGTTTTCATTTTACTTTGGGAAAATCTAATTTGATTTTCTAAACTGATCCTCTTTGCGTTTTTAAGTACTTTGTCATAGTTTCTGTGTACTTTGTCATAGTTTGAGACACTCTTGTCTGTCTAGTCTTGTCTGTCTAGTCTTGTCTGTCTAGTCTTGTCTGTCGAGTCTTGTCTGTCTAGTCTTGTCTGTCTAGTCTTGTCTGTCTAGTCTTGTCTGTCTAGTCTTGTCTGTCTAGTCTTGTCTGTCCAGTCTTGTCTGTCTAGTCTTGCCTGTCTAGTCTTGTCTGTCTAGTCTTGTCTGTCTAGTCTTGTCTGTCTAGTCTTGTCTGTCTAGTCTTGTCCGTCTAGTCTTGTCTGTCTACTCTTGTCTGTCTAGTCTTGTCTGTCTAGTCTTGTCTGTCTAGTCTTGTCTGTTTAGTCTTGTCTGTCTAGTCTTGTCTGTCTAGTCTTGTCTGTCTAGTCTTGTCTGTCTAGTCTTGTCTGTCTAGTCTTGTCTGTCTAGTCTTGTCTGTCTAGTCTTGTCTGTCTAGTCTTGTCTGTCTAGTCTTGTCTGTCTAGTCTTGTCTGTCTAGTCTTGTCTGTCTAGTCTTGTCTGTCTAGTCTTGCCTGTCTAGTCTTGTCTGTCTAGTCTTGTCTGTCTAGTCTTGTCTGTCTAGTCTTGTCTGTCTAGTCTTGTCTGTCTAGTCTTGTCTGTCTAGTCTTGTCTGTCTAGTCTTGTCTGTCTAGTCTTGTCTGTCTAGTCTTGTCTGTCTAGTCTTGTCTGTCTAGTCTTGTCTGTCTAGTCTTGTCTGTCTAGTCTTGTCTGTCTAGTCTTGTCTGTCTAGTCTTGTCTGTCTAGTCTTGTCTGTCTAGTCTTGTCTGTCTAGTCTTGTCTGTCTAGTCTTGTCTGTCTAGTCTTGTCTGTCTAGTCTTGTCTGTCTAGTCTTGTCTGTCTAGTCTTGTCTGTCTAGTCTTGTCTGTCTAGTCTTGTCTGTCTAGTCTTGTCTGTCTAGTCTTGTCTGTCTAGTCTTGTCTGTCTAGTCTTGTCTGTCTAGTCTTGTCTGTCTAGTCTTGTCTGTCTAGTCTTGTCTGTCTAGTCTTGTCTGTCTAGTCTTGTCTGTCTAGTCTTGTCTGTCTAGTCTTGTCTGTCTAGTCTTGTCTGTCTAGTCTTGTCTGTCTAGTCTTGTCTGTCTAGTCTTGTCTGTCTAGTCTTGTCTGTCTAGTCTTGTCTGTCTAGTCTTGTCTGTCTAGTCTTGTCTGTCTAGTCTTGTCTGTCTAGTCTTGTCTGTCTAGTCTTGTCTGTCTAGTCTTGTCTGTCTAGTCTTGTCTGTCTAGTCTTGTCTGTCTAGTCTTGTCTGTCTAGTCTTGTCTGTCTAGTCTTGTCTGTCTAGTCTTGTCTGTCTAGTCTTGTCTGTCTAGTCTTGTCTGTCTAGTCTTGTCTGTCTAGTCTTGTCTGTCTAGTCTTGTCTGTCTAGTCTTGTCTGTCTAGTCTTGTCTGTCTAGTCTTGCCTGTCTAGTCTTGCCTGTCTAGTCTTGTCTGTCTAGTCCTGTCTGTCTAGTCTTGTCTGTCTAGTCTTGTCTGTCTAGTCTTGTCTGTCTAGTCTTGTCTGTCTAGTCTTGTCTGTCTAGTCTTGTCTGTCTAGTCTTGTCTGTCTAGTCTTGTCTGTCTAGTCTTGTCTGTCTAGTCTTGTCTGTCTAGTCTTGTCTGTCTAGTCTTGTCTGTCTAGTCTTGTCTGTCTAGTCTTGTCTGTCTAGTCTTGTCTGTCTAGTCTTGTCTGTCTAGTCTTGTCTGTCTAGTCTTGTCTGTCTAGTCTTGTCTGTCTAGTCTTGTCTGTCTAGTCTTGTCTGTCTAGTCTTGTCTGTCTAGTCTTGTCTGTCTAGTCTTGTCTGTCTAGTCTTGTCTGTCTAGTCTTGTCTGTCTAATCTTGTCTGTCTAGTCTTGTCTGTCTAGTCTTGTCTGTCTAGTCTTGTCTGTCTAGTCTTGTCTGTCTAGTCTTGTCTGTCTAGTCTTGTCTGTCTAGTCTTGTCTGTCTAGTCTTGTCTGTCTAGTCTTGCCTGTGTAATTTTATCTAAATAAGTTAAGTATTTATGAAGGTTAAAATGAAAATGAATAAGCAATAAATAAATAATTTGTTAATAAATATAACATAATATATTATATGTTGGTTTTTATCAAACCTCGCATCAATAATTTGTTTCGTTATTTAGAATGGAATATGCCATTCCCAATAATGAAACAAGATATAATATATTATTCCAAATTAAGTAATTTTTCAGTAGGTAGCATGTTTCGTATCCATTGAATATCTGCTTGTGTAGTGTTTAAAACGACCACATCGCAGTCAGTACTTTGTAGTCCCACTGCGAATACAATGTCCACCGCAATTAAGCTCCTAGCGTTGCTAATCCTCTCCACCCAAATTTCGCAAACTAAACCGAACGCGATTCTCGAGCGCACGCTGCGAACTCAACGCGAACGCAACGTATTGAAGTGCACCAGCAGATTCTTAAACATCTACAGAGACCTACACACCCACTTGGTCTACTCGCAAGATCAAGGCTACATAATCGATCAAGTTGCTGGAGCCACGGAGAGTTTGAGAATCACGGGAATTAAAAACGGCGCGGTTTTGCCAAAGGTTGAAGCAAGTGCAGCGTTTGTCGCAATATTTGTCGATGAGATTAAAGACCTAGTTTACTATTTGGACTCGCTTCACAACGACAGATCCGTAAATTATTTCGTCGCATATTTAGGGGAGGAGAGCGTCGAGGAAGTTTTTAAAATAGGGCTGAGGTATTACCTAACTAAACTTGTTGTGGTTGATATATTGGGTGACGTTTATTCTTATAGACCGTATGAGGATGGTTGTGAGGTGGTTGAGCCCAAGTTGCAGTTCAGTTGCTCAAGTGCGGGAATTGTTAACATTTCAAGAGCGTTTGATTACGAGTTGACTTCATTGTTCGGCTGTAAAGTGAGAGCGATCGCTAAGCATAGTCCGCCGTATGTGATGAGTATTGAAAACGTGCGAAATCCCGGGTTAGAGGTGATTTTGCACAGAGCCGTGGCGAAAATCTTAAACTTCAAGCTTGCTTTCGTGCCACACAACTTCACTGATTGGGGATTTAAGAAGAACAACGGAAATTACACCGGGATTCTTAAATCGTTCCAAGACGATGACGATATAGCGTTGTGTTTTGGAAGGCTACCAACTAGAGCGAGACTACTGCTTGATTTTGACGCATCCACTACTTACCTCTTCTCTGCAATTGCATTCTTCCTCCCTCTAGCTAGACCCAACAACCCATTCCTAAAGCTAATCCACCTTTTCGATGTAATAACCTGGGTACTAATTGCACTCTCCTTCTCAACAATGTACCTAACTAACTTACTAATAAATACATTTTCTAAAACCCACCACAGCGCCTCGTTCCTCAAGATTTACGGCATTTACCTAACCCAAAGCACCAAACCACCGACAAATAAAATCTCCAAATACTTACATTTAGTCTGGGTATTATCCACGCTTATATTAACTAGTAGTTACAGCGGCTGCATGACTTCCCTCCTAACTAAACCTTCCTACGAGAAACAAATCCAGTCCGTAAGGGAAATTATAAACTCCAACTTCACACTAGGTGGCGATGCTTACTCGCAGTACTTAATACAAAGCATTCCAGAATTATCTCACAAAGCTTGGATTGATTGCACAGACAAGTCGGCTGGTTATTGTATAAAAAGATTAGTACAAGAAAGAGACTTAATCATGATAGGTGATGTTAACATCGTTAGACAATACGCTCTGAATACTCAAATTAAAGGGTTTAAGTCGACGGTTTATCGGATGAAGCGACACCAGCATGGGTATTACTTGTGGGCCTTGTTCAAGCGCGGTCATCCGCTTCGAAAGCTGTTCAACAGAGTCTTTGAAAATTTGAAGCAGCACGGGTTTACAGTGAAGTGGGAGAACCTGGAAGGGCCCACGGACGATAGCAATGAGAAGAGGTTTGGTGTTATCACTGCCGACCAACTGCTGGTACCCTTGTACATCTATCTAGCTGGAATCGCGTTGAGTTTGATTGTGTTCAGCTGGGAAAACTCGATAATCTGTCTCAAGTTTTAATAAAGTTTATATATTTAGTTCAGCTTATTTTCTATTGTGATTTATTAATAATTAACCTCAGACACGAGTTGATGATAAGGAAATTATTGTAAAATCTTTTGTAAAGAACAAAGACTTAATAGAAAATAAATTAAAGGATAAATCTTCTCTTGTTTGTCGAGTTTTCTCTATTTAGTTATATCTGTCTAACCCTGTCCGACTAGTCAAGCCTATCTAGTCTCGTATGTCTAGTCGTTCGTCTAGTCAAATCAAATCAAATCATTTTATTTCATTATTAAAGATATATCAATATAACAAAAAATATACTAAATGAAATATGTCAGAAGAAAGAAAGAGGGGGAAAAATAGACATAATAATAATATACAAAAAAATTACAAACTATTCACTTTGCAAAAAAACTCATCCATGTCGTATGGCTCTATATTGACTATTAAGTTAAACAGTTCTCTTTTGACATTTCTTAGATTATTAATTAGTTTGATCTTCCTGGGTAGTTTATTAAATATATTTAAGATGCTGTAAGGATGCATTTTTTCAAACAAAGTTAGATTGTGTCTAGGCAGTTCGTAGAGCTCCTTATTGTATCTCGTATTTCGTTCGGTTGGTTTCTGGAATTTGTCGAATAGATATTTATGTTTAAAGAGAAACATCATACTTTCAAATATGTATGTTCCGGTGCAGGTTAATATTTTTGCCCTTTTAAAGTACCCTCTACAGGACTCTCTAAACTTTAGATTGAACAGTATGCGTATCACTTGCTTTTGCACTCTAAATATTCGATTGATATACATGCCATTCCCCCAAAATATGATTGCAAATCTTAAGTGTGAGTTAAAATTTGCATGATATACCATTCTTAAGAGTTCTGGATCCACATATCTACTGAGAATTCGTATAGCGTAGACTGCGTTATTCAATTTCACAATTTCAATTTCACTAACTTTGTTAATATGTGACGACCAATCTAAAGTATTGTTTATATGGAGACCCAAAAGCCTCACTGATTTTTGCATGAGAATGGTTTCATTATCAATTGTAATTTCTTCTGGATAGATGGATGTGCATCTTTTTGTTTGAAAGATTATCGACTTTGTTTTTTCTTTGTTTTGAATTAATCGATGAACCAAGATAGCATGGAGGACATTGCTATGTTTGCATTATGCTTAATTTGTTGTGGACATTTATTTATTATTAGGATTGTCGTGTCGTCGGCATAGTTTACCATCGTATGTTGGGGTGCCATAGGTATTTGTGGTAAATCATTTATATATATTGTAAATAATAGCGGGCCGATGGTACTCCCTTGTGGAATGCCCATATTTACAGCTCTTGGCGTGGATTTCACGACCCCATGAGGTGTTTCCAACCTGGTAATATGTAATCTATTTGCTAGATAGGATTTTATCCAAATCATTGTAACTCCTCGAATCCCATAGTTGTACAGTTTATCACATAATATATCATGGTCGACCAAGTCATAGGCTTTACTAAGATCAACTAGCAACCCGTGAGGTATATTTTTTGCTTCCAGGTTTTCAATTACATCAGCTACAAATTGATAGCAAGCGGTATCAATACTCTTACCTTTTATGAAGCCATGTTGTTGCGGACTAATAATTTTATGTTTGTTTAAGAATGATACCAATCTTTCACATAACAGTTTTTCAATTATCTTCGAAACTACAGATAAGATGCAGATAGGTCTATAATTGCTAATGGAGGTTTTATCACCACTTTTAAAAATCGGCGAAATTAAGGCAACTTTGAGTCTCTCTGGAAAAACACCATATTCGAAAGAATTGTTTATAATGTGTTGTAGTGGACTAAGCAGATTACGGAGAATATTTTTGATGGCAACACTAGGAATGTCATCATTGCCGGCACTTTTTTTATTCTTAAGATTCATAATGGTGTTGTATAATTCTTCTTCAGTTACGGGTTTAAAAAATATTGTGTGCTGATTTTCGACTATTCTATTCATGAACGGTACCCTAGGTTGAGCCTTTGATAAATTAAGAGCCTTATCCACAAAGAAATTATTGATGTTCGTGGCCAATGCATGTGGTTCTCCAAAACGCTAGTTGTTTTCTTTTTAATCTAGTAATTTGTTGTACTATGTTCCAAGTTGTTTTTTGAACATTTGGTGTGCCTTTTAGCTGTTTGTTAAAATTGTGTTTTTTTTCTTGTCTGAGCATGTTAATATACCTTCTACGTAACTTGTTGTAGAGTTGTTTAAAACTACGATTACTGCTGGATATTGTATGAAGTAGTTTCTTCAAATCAGTTAGCTTGGAATTAGAAAGTATCCGTGGTGTCGCTTGTTTGCTATCAATGGTTATTAAGGGAAATGCTTCATTAAATTGTTCAAATAATATATCCATGAATACATTCCATTGTTTGTTAATTTCTTTATGGTCAATATCATAGAGTTCATTCCATAATACCTTCTCCATTAGCTCACGGTGATGACTTCTATTCTCCTCATTAAAGACACGTATTCTTTTACGAACTCTCAGTTCATTCTTTCTGGTTTGCAAGTTTAGAACCTGGGAAAAGTGGTCAGAAATTAGATAATTGAAGGTGTCGATACTGTATTTAAGTTTTGTATTCCAGATTCTTATATTCCACGTTCCAGATTCGGGATGGCTTACTTCTCTTGCTGTTGGTGTCGCATTAAATGATTTTAGTAAGGACACAAATTGTTGGCTTGAATTAGAGTGTTTTAAGATATTAATGTTGAAGTCGCCCGCAATAATGAAATCTTTTCCTTCATTGGCAAGTATTATTAAGAGCTCGTGGAGTTTCTCTATAAAATAACGAAAGTTAGTCAGAGGGGCTCTGTAAATTCCAACTATTATAATATTAAACCCGTCTAAAACTGATTCTATAGCCGCACATTCAAAAACATACTGCTCCGCCAAGCCACTGATGTCACTCCTTAGTTTAAAAGAAATGCCTTCTTTGTAATAGATAGCTACACCTCCGTGTGCGCCCTCATCTCTACAGAAGTATGCGGCTAGTTCAAATTTCTTTATTTTTAGTATTGCTAATTGTTCAACACTTCTCCAATGCTCAGTTAGGATTAGATATAAACAATTTTTAATATTTTCTAACATAAATTCAACAGTTTCTACCGAATTTCCTAAGGACTGTACATTTTGGTTGACTAGTCGTACAGTTGATGGTGGTGTAATTCTATGGCGTTCTACACTCTTTGTATTGACTTGACTACCCGTCTTGCCACAAAAAAACGTTTCAAACAGGTGTGACGTGGCCATGTATCTGGATTATTTAAATTGGGGTAATCATCACTGGGTACAGATATCTTGAAGGACGAGTATTCTGTCGGGTGACTTGATTCTAACTTGTTACACAAAACATGTTCGAAACCTTTGTTTGTTAGGTACGTTAATATATCTGTCTCGGTCAATTGCGGATCTAAGCGGTATACATGTAAGTGCTGATACCGCGTGGCTGCTCTAATTTCAGTTATATCATCATTGTTGCCATACATTACATTCGATTTCCTTATTCCTCTTCTACGGTGACGTTGCGTCTCCCATGTTCCATTTCCTTCATGCAGGGCTTCTTCATCAGTTCCAATCACCGTAGTTATCGCTGTCGCGTGATTCCCATTTACATTTTTTGTGCTGCTGTGCCCCTCCTTATCGGTATTAATCCTTCGGCTTTTATCAACATGTTGTTTATCGTTGGCCTCGCCGGTACTCGCTGCAGAACAGACTTTTTGTGGCACATTCCTGGTGATATTGATAGTTTCTCGCTCAGCAACACTATCACGATTCATTAAGTCTTCGTTTATTTGCGTTAAAACTTCCACCTTTTTCGACAAATCGGATATTACTACTAAGAGTGGTTGTAATTCCTTTTTTATAATAGCCGCCATAAAAGTATGGAAATTGCTACTTGTTAAGAACGCATTTAAGATATCACACTGTTTATCAGTGATGTTATTGGATCGTAGCTCCACCGGCATAATTATAGAAACTATATATTCTATATTTTAATAAATCAAAACTAAACTAATCACACTAAGATAATTATTTCTAGCTTTACTATTTCACTGCTTGCCGCGTGACTATTCTCGCTGAACGTCAACTCACGAATGTTAGTCTTGTCTGTTTAGTCTTGTCTGTCTAATCTAGTCTGTCTAGTCTTGTATGTCTAGTCTCGTTTGTCTAGTCTTGTCCGTCTAGTCTTGACAGTCTAGTCTTGACTGTAGAGTGAAATCAAATCTAATATTTATTGAGTCTTTTGATGTATGGGATACAAACAAGACGTGTCATGTAAAAGTAATAAAAGTTCAAATACACTCGGCAGAGAATGAATGACCTAAAATATTAAATATAAAATGACAAATGTAAAAAGTGAAATGTATAATGCAAAATGTAAATTCTAGAACATATATATATAAAATCCATCCATGGTTCTACAACCCGGAGTGGGTCTTGGCCGCCTCTACAATTCTGCTCCATTCTCTCCAATCCTGAGTGGCTTCTTTCCAGTTGAGCACCCCCAGGGTTTAAAGGTCCTTGCGGATATTATCCCGCCATCGAAGCTTTTGGCTCCCCAGCGGTCTTTTCAGTTGTTGTTAGGGGTTTCTTCCCAGACCATTTTAACTAGCCTTGAGTCATTACTCCTCTGGACATGTCCCAGCCATCTTAATCTGTTTGACTTGATTTCTTGTACTATATATATATATATATATATATATATATATATATATATATATATATATATATATATATATATATATATATATATATATATAGATTCCTTTTATTGGCATAAACAACTACAGTTTTACATATAACAGTGCTACCATCTATGTTAACCAAATAATTACATACACGCTCCAACCTAAGACAGAACAAAAAATAATAAATAACTAGAAGAAAACAAACAAAAAGAAAAGAAAAAAAATCTTCTCAAAAACAACATTTCCTCTCAAATAATAATAATAATAAAATCACGCGTCACCAGATGGTAAAAGAACTAAAGTTTTATTCTTTTTTAACTGCACCACTCTTTTCATCAAGGGCCATCCCGCTCCGTCCTCACTCATACACGAGCGCCAGTCTTCTACTACGACACTCTCCTCTCTGCTCCACTGACATCCTGCACAGCTTTGAGCCCAATGCGCCCATACGTCACTAGCTTCCCCACATATCTCACATCGTTTAAAACGGGAGCCCATCCAGTATCTCCTGCCCTTTTCCTCTGACCCGCATCTGTGCCGTGCTATCAATGCTTGAGGAAGTCTATCTCTTGTAAGGTACAACGGGAGCCTTTGAACACTTGCACGCTCCCATATTCAGGTAGAAAATTACTCCCCTCGATCATCCTCTGACGACTCTGCAGCTCCATCTCGGTTAACCTTTCATATACCAGTTCTTCCACCTTCCTTCCACTCACAAACATTCTCGCAATTTCCCCGTATGCCCACCCGCAGCTTTCATACAACTTCTTCCTTTCACTCCCCCATTTAGTCACCTTATGAATACCCAAACCTTCCATTCTTACAACTCTCAATACTTCTTTTACAATTCGTTCATTGCCCATTCCATACACTTTCCTTTCAAACTTGACGACCCTCCTAGCTGCTTGCGCAAACACTTTCACCATATTTGTTTCTTGCAGCACAATATATGTCGGCGTGGACCTGTCTAGTTTGAGGGCCATTTTTAGAAACTGCAGCTGCACTCTCCCCATCTCAATAATCTCCCCATAATAAATATCAATTCTCTCCTCCTCTCTCACTCCCCACACTTCCGCTCCATACAAAAGAATACTTCTCACACATGCCTTTGTTTCCACACTACCATTTTCGCTGTAAAGTTATTGTTCTAGCACTCCTTCCATACGTTCCATAGCCCGTTTGCAGCCACCCACGCCTTTTTACAAATATATTTCACATGGTCTTTAGCAGACCCATCCTGCCCAAACATAAACCCAAGGTATTTGAAGCTGCTAACTTGCTCAATTATGCTGCTTCCCCACTTAAACGATTCACTCCTATTACCCGCTCTCTTTCGAAACACCATCCATTTAGTCTTTTTCACATTCACTACCAGTTTCCTCTTTTCAAAAAATCTTTTCACCCGATCGATCATCTCTGACATTTCTCCTTTCGTACTAGCTAAGATCACAACGTCGTCCGCGTAAGCCAAACTCCAAACTTTCCTATTACCAATTACTACCCCTCCAGCTTGACCTTTGCTCAGTACACTCTCTAAATCAGCCGTGTACAGGTTAAATAATATTGGACTCAACGGACAACCCTGCCTTAGCCCCATTCTAACCTCAAAACTTTCTGAAACTTCCGCTCCTACTTTCACTCTGCAACAGGTATGCTGATATAAATCCCTGATTCTCTCGATTAACTGCCGCGCTATACCTTTAATTCTCAGACATTTCCACATTCTCTCCCTCCCCACGGTGTCGTAAGCTGCCTTCAAATCTATAAACAGAGCGTAAAGCTTCCCTTGTTTCTTAACCAATTCCTTCTCCACAATATATTTCAACGTCACCAAGTGCTCCACCGTACTATAATGTTTTCTAAATCCAGCTTGCACATCTGGGATTAGGCCTTTATCTTCCTCCTCACATAAAAGCTTTTGCTCCAACAGCTTTGCATAGATTTTATAAGACGAGTCCATAACCGTTATTCCTCGGTAGTTAGCTAAGTCTTCCCTATCTCCACTTTTATATATTGGTACAATTAAGCCTTCCTTTCAGCTCTCCGGCACCCTTTTACAACCTCTGTACATCTTGTTTAGCTCTTTGAAAAGCTCTTGCTGGATGAGTATCGGTGCATGCTTCCACGCTTCATTCGGGATACTGTACAAGCCCACTGCTTTTTTTTCGGAAGCCTATCCACAACACTTATAAATTCTTCCCACGTAAATTCATCACTGCCAATTACTGCCCCATTAACCCCTCCTGTATCGTCGCCGAACTGTTCAGGCACACCACTGGTTAGCAGCTCTTTAAAGTAGGTTCTCTACAGGTCCAGCGGCTTGTCACAACACCCTTGTTTTCGTCTATAAGCTGACACCATTTTCCAAATATCTGCTTCATTGTGGATCTCCTTTAACTTCTCGAACTGCGCGGCTTCCCTCTCCTTTCTTCTTCTTTTGGAGTTCCAGCTCCTTCAGGTGCTTACAGCACCTATTGTATTCCTCCGTCGACTCCTGGCCCTCCTTCCACCTTTTGAACTTCTTCCTCACAGACCTCTTAAGTTCCTTGACTTCATCGTCAACCATATATGTTTCTTTAGCCCCTCCACCTTTGATCTTGACCCGAACCATGGCCTCTCGAACCACTTCCATTAAATGCTGCAAACTACCGACTCCCGGAGTTATTCTTTCCAAATTGTTTTGGAACTTAACAATGGCTTTATCGTTCCAAACCAAGACTATTTTAGCATAACTATTCTCTCTTGGCACTGTCCTGATTTTACCTTCCCACGTTATTTCCAATGGAAAATGATCAGACTCATCTCTCTCGCCAATTTGCATGTTCATTATGCGCATTCTTGCTACCTCATTGACTACTACATAATCAATTACCGATGCCCCTCTCCCACCAGCATAAGTGAATTCCCCGCTCCAGTCTCCTTCAACACACCCGTTAATTACATTCCATTCCTTATCTTCCACCCATTCCAACAATTTTCTGCCTTCTTTGGTAACTAACTTATCCCTCGATCTTCTCGTTATCTTCGAACCCTCCGCACTTATATTTCCTGTTTGGAGTTCACCTATTCTTACATTCCAATCTCCTTCCAAGACAATTCTTTCTCCTGACACGTCGCTAGCTCTTCTGTTAATTTCTTTCATAAACAGCTCCAAATTTTGGTTGTTATAGATTATGAACAATCTTAACACCTCCCCATTGATTTCCACGGCCCTCTCTTGAATACCTTCAAATTCCTCCTGATAGTTCTCTCTTGACTCGACAACATTTACTTGCACCCCTGTTATTATTCCTCCCCTCGCTCTACCTTTGACCTGTTCCTTCAGGGCACCTTGACACTCCCACCTAAATCCCCTAGGTAACTTAGATTTAACATCCGGCCAGTATTTCTCTTCCACCCACGTTTCCACCAAACCTATTATGTGGAAACTTTTCAAATAGTCACATAAGTCCGACTTCCTCGTACTATACCTTCTTGTATTCCTTCTTGTACTATACTAGGGCTATTATATAGTTCATATACCACGTTGTTCGTATCCAATACCGCAACGTTTGTTGATCCCAGACTGCTCCAAATATTTTCTTAAGAATTTTTCTTTCAAAACGATTAGTAGTAACGTGTCTTGTACGGTCATGGTCCTTGTTTCGCTAAAGTAAGTTACCACTGGTCTTAGTTTTATATATATATATATATATATATATATATATATAATAGTTTTATATATATATATATATATATATATATATATATATATATATATATATATATATATATATATATATATATATATATTTATTTTTGTTTGAGTGGTCAGGATTCTTGATCGTAATAATTGCTGGGTTGCGTAGTAGCATTTATTTCCTTGTAGAATGCGCTGTCCTATTTCTACTTTAACTTTGTTATCTGATGTTATTAATGCCCCTAGGTATCGAAAAGACTGTACGTGCTCGAAGTTGTACTCATCCATGGTAACATTTTGTCGAATTCGATCTAGTCTTGTGTTTCGTGTCATATGCATATACTTCGTTTTCTCCTCGTTCACTTTCAATCCCATCTTTTTTGCCTCTTTTTCGAGTTTTATAAAGGCTTCCTTCACGCTTATAGCATTTCTTCCCACAACATCTAGATCATCTGCATACGCTAGAATCAGTCTGGGTCCGCTATTTTCAAAGATGCTCATACTTAGTTCGGTTCGTCTTATCACTTTCTCCAAGGCTAGGTTAAACACAGGCGGTGACAATACATCCCCTTGTTTAAAGCCAGTTGTTATATCAATTATTTCGCTGTATTGACCTTCTATTTTAATTGTACCATATGATCCTTTTCCAAAATGCCCCCAAAAAGTTCAATTTAGGCAATCTGGCCAATCTTTCTGCTAAATCACGTTTTATAGGGTCCCTGAGAAGTGGCTACCTAAACTCGTTGCATCACGAGGAAGACAATTTAGATATGAAATGGAACAGAGTCAAAGAATTATATATAAAGGCTGGTGAAGACTCCCTGGGATATATGTCCAAAAATCAACGAAAGTCCTGGCTATCTGCAACTACATGGGACGCCATTAAAGCTAGGAAAGAAACCAAAGCCAGGTTAAACAAAGCAAAAACAACCGAGGAAAAACAACAATTAGGTCAGCTAATGTACACACACGGCAGGATGGTAAAGAACAGTGCCAGAAAAGACAAGAGGGCATGGGCTCAAGGCCTTGCCGAACAAGCCCAAACAGCCAGTGAATGTCACAATATGCGTGCTCTATACCAGATCACCAGGCGCCTAGCCAATAAATCAATTTTGGGTGACACGCCCATCAAAAGCAAAAGCGGAGAATTACTAGTTACGGACGATGCACAACTAATACGGTGGAAGGAGCACTTCCAAAAAGTCCTAAATAACCCATCGCCTGACAACTCCATCACTGATGAAAACTCCGTCCCTCCCATTCTAAGAATGAATACCAATCCTCTAAACATCAAGGATATTAAAAATGCAATTTTGAAGCTAAAGGACGGAAAGGCAACGGGTTCAGATGGTCTACCCGCAGAAATATTAAAAACCGATGCTGAAACATCAGCAAAATTATTATACCCAATTATTAAGCAAATATGAGAAACGGAATACGTTCCGAAAGAGTGGAGGGAAGGGGTAATTGTCAAACTCCATAAAAAGGGAGAAAAAAAGATCTGCAACAACTATAGGGGTCTTACTCTTCTCAACACAGCCAGTAAGGTGCTCACATTAACAATCCTCCATTGACTGACAGAATCACTCGAACCTACAATTAGGAGCGAACAAGCCGGTTTTAGGCCTAGAAAATCATGTATCGACCAGATCAACTCGCTCCGAATTATTATTGAGCAGTCCGTAGAATGGCGCTCTCCACTTTACATGCTTTTTGTGGATTTCGAGAAAGCTTTCGACTCTGTTAGCCGCAACGCCATCTGGAAAGTCCTATCACAGAACGGCGTCCCTCAAAAGATTGTTAACATCATCCGGGCATTGTACGCGAACAGCTCTAGCCGTATCAAACACAAAGGCAAACTAAGTGACGAATTTGCTGTCTCCTCGGAGGTCAAAGAAGGTTGTACATTATCGCCTCTCCTATTTATAATCGTCATGCACCACATAATGACTGCAGTTAACGAGCGTCCCCGCGGCATCAGGTGGCGTCTGAACTCCCGGTTGGAAGACCTGGATTACGCTGATGATTTGTGTCTCCTCACGCACACCTACCAAGATATGCAGGAAAAACTAAACCTACTGGACTATAACGCGGCGTTCACTGGCCTCAAAATAAACATCTCTAAGACCAAGGAAATGCGTATCAATGCTCGTAATAACACCCCGCTCTCTTTAAATAACATCCAAATCGATAATACTGTCAACTTTTGCTACCTGGGCTAGCCAGATTACTCCAGACGGAGGAGCTTCAGAGGATGTCAAAATACGAATTCGTAAAGCAGGATACGCATTTGCTCTATTGAATAATTTCTGGAATAACCCATGCATAAAAAGAAGTACCAAAATCAAGGTCTTTAACAGCAACGTCAAATCAGTTCTTTTGTATGTCTGCGAAACCTGGAAAGACACTCTAGCGGTTACTCCCAAGATTCAGACCTTTGTCAACAAGTGCCTGCGGCGCATTCTTGGCATACGCTGGCCGGAGGTTGTCTCAAATGTTACTCTATGGAGGTTAACAGGTCAACAATCAATTGCCAAGGAGATCAAGAGGCGCAAATGGAGTTGGATAGGCCACACGCTAAGGAAACCCAGCTCAGATATCTCCAGGGAAGCATTAGAGTGGAACCCTCAAGGCCAACGCAGGGTAGGTAGACCTCGCTCTACCTGGAAACGCACAGTGGATAGCGAAGCCAGGAGAAATGGAAAGTCCTGGAATGAGGTCAAGTGCTTGGCGTCGAACAGGACAAGATGGAGATGTTTCCTGGAGGCCCTTTGCTCCTCCTTGGAGCCATAGGAATCAATATATATATATATATATGATCCTTCAACGCATACTTTAATCATTCTCGTGAGTTTGCTGGGTATTCCAAGCTCTTCTAGTGCTGACCATAAGCTTGCTTTGAAGATACTATCATACGCCTGTTTAAAGTCTACGAATAGATTGTGCAAATCTCTATCGAATTCCCAGCATTTTTCTAACAGTTGTCTTAAAGTAAATAGCTGGTCTGTTATTGATCGTTTCCTTCTAAATCCACTTTGGTATTCTCCGACTATTTCTTCATGGCTTGAGCTGTTTCTTCTCTAGATGGTGGATCAACCCAGGCTTCAGCGCTATGTCGTTTATCCTCTTTTTGATATGTCGGGTCTTTTATATTGAGTAGGTTGTGAAAGTATTCTTTCCAGGTATTGAGGATCTTCTGTTTGCTAGTCATAAGTTCGCCATCATCATTCTTAATCATTGCAGAGGTTCTTGGGAGAAATCGTTATTTATGTATGTTCACTTGCTTATAGAATTTTCTTGTGTTTCCATGTGTTCTAGCTCTTCCCACTCCATGTATTCATTATGCCATTCTCTTTTCTTTTTTCTCATAAGTTTCCGCATTTTGTTTCTTAGGTTATGGAACTTATTTATATTTTCATCCGATGGATTTTGTAACATCTTGATTCTTGCTTCATACTTTTCCTCATTAAGTCTGTGACAATCTGTATCGAACCACATCTTTTTTGTATTTTGTTTCTCACCAAGGATTTCTTTGTTGGCTTCTTGAATTACTTCCTTTATTGTCTTCCAAGTATCCTCTACTCCTAGGTTCTGTACATGTATTTCTCTGTATGCCTGTTCTATTCTTTGTTGGTATTGATCCTTAACATCTGTTTGTTTTAGCTTTTCGATGTTCCACTGTACTTCTTTCTTGTGGTTTTTCTCTTTCCTTGCAGCTAGTCGCAGTTTAGTTTTGGCCCTAACCAAAATATGATCCGTATCTTCATCAGATCCCCTGCAACTTCTAACGTCTATTATGTTTGATCCGTGTCTAGTGTCTACCAATTCGTGGTCTATCAGATTTCTCGTCATATCGTCGTTATATATCCAAGTATGTTTGTGTATATCTTTATGAGGGAACATTGCTGATTTTATCAGCAGGTTATTCGAGACTGCAAAGTCGATCAGCCTGGTTCCATTGTCATTAGAAGAAGCATGTAAGCTGTGTCTTCCAAATTGTAGTTGTGATGTTTCTTCTCTTCCTACTTTGGCGTTATAATCTCCTAAAACCAGCAGCATATTTTGATTTGTTATTTCATTTAGTGTTTGTTCCTGTATTTCATAAAAAGTGTCTTTAATCCCTTCCTCGGCTACTTCAGTTGGTGCGTGTATTGCTACTAGTGATATGTTGTACCATCTAGCATATTCTCTCATTTATGGTTTTAAAGGATATTAGTTCACTCATCAGTTCTTCCTTGTTCACAAAACCTGTCCCAAATTCGTGCGTGTCCTCTTTTCCGCTATATAGTACTACCGATTTCCTAATCTTAATATTGCCGGAATTTAGCCACCTGATTTCTTGCACTGCTGTTATGTCCATTTTACATTTTTCCAAGACTTCGACAGCTAATTGGGCTGCCCCTGGTCTATACCAGCTCAAAACGTTCCAAGTACCTATATTCGGTTGATCGGTCCCTTTCCGAGGCTCTTGTTGAGATTTCATAACAAATAGGTTTTTACGAGATAGGTTTTTAGCCTTATGCTCTTTTTAAACTCTTACTCACTTTTAAAATTAAAAACCCTCCACCTTTATCTAGGCTTGGGACTGGCAACATGGCGGTGGAGCTACTCAATGGGGTGGATTGAGTAGCTCCTCAATATAACCTAACCACTGCATGCTGGCGGAGTTTATAATATAAAATGCAAAATAACAAAGTCACAAGGTACAAAATACAAAACTCAGATACGAAATACAAAGAACAAAATACATACATACATACATAATACATACATAATATATAAATATACATAATATACAAAATACATACATAATATATAACATTAAATAGTTAACATAAGTTTAGAGCGACTAGACAACTATCAACCTTCCAGAAAATTTTCAATTGAATAATAACATTTTTGTATTTGGAAGACTTTTCATTTTTCACCTTGTCTCCTTTTCAACACCTTGTATACATTTTCATTTTTTATTTCCAAAGTAATCTTGTTGAAGATCAAAATTCCTAAGCGATTCGGGGCAGCGCTACATCATGTAAGCTTGCTCTTCATAGGCCTTAGAATTGCGGCATTTCTTGTTTTTCGATTATGGATGGTCTTCATTTCTTGAAAACATATCGCACAGTGGCACAGAATAGTGCCACAAGTGCGAATTACTGATTTCTGAGAACAACTGTTTATCTGCCATCTTTCTGTTCAAAATCTGCTCAGATGAAAAAAGACACGTCCGCTTTCTAGCAAGTAATAATTGAAATAAACCAAAATCAACTTCATAATACTAAAAACAACATCCTAGATACCCAATTTTCATTTTACGTTGAAAAATTGCGATTTCGCAGTTGTGTCACTTTTCTGTTGCAGGTGCGACATGTTTATTTTTGTGGATATAACATGCCACTTCCCACAAATATATGCACGGCACTGTTAGAACTTTTAATTTTACAAATTCAAATTTGCACGATTTTCTTCTTTTAATTCCTGCAAATACCCGGATGATCCTTTTCTGTGCGATGAATACTCTTTTTAAATGATGTGAGGAACCCCATATTAATATCCCATATGCTATAATGGATTCAATTTCCGAATGATACACATTTTATAACACAGACTTGTCTATTAGGTCACTCACTCGCCTTAGTAAAAACACTTTCCCGTTGATTTTGCCAATAACCGCATCTGTCATTATTTTCATCGTGTTCATCGAGGTGTACTCCGATGAACTTTACGTTCTTAATTTTTGATATGTTGCTTTTGTATGTTGCCTAGTTATAGGTCTATGTCGTCGTTGCATCTACTTCTTGTTGTTTGGAAGTTGATAATTTTTATGCGGGTTAAATTGAAGGTTATTAGCTAAACCATATTTTCCAAACCATTAGTTAAACCATAGATTCATCTTTTGAATTATGGATTTGGCAGCAATCTCAGTTTCCTGAAGAGTTCAACCAGGGACAATTACACTGGCATCCTTGTATAAGGTGCAGTAATCGACACCTATGATATTGATTAAGTCCGCCGTTTAAATGGAAAACAAAATCGGGGCTAAGACAGTTCCTTGTGAAATCCCCTACGACGTAGAATTATATCCGAAGTGGCCTTTCCAAGCTTTACATATTGCTTCCGATTTAATAAATAAGATTGGAACCACCGACCTGTTACTCCTCGGATCCCATATATTTAAAGTTTTTTCTATTAACGTATTATGGTCAACACAGTCGAAGGCTTTCGACAAGTCACAAAAAAGGGTTATTTGACTGCAAAGCCTTTCTGCACTGCAGCCAACTTGATCTATTGTGCTTGACCCTACTACAATTACTCTCCCAGGAATTCAACTTCGTAAACGAAGTCTAAGATATTCCTGAGAGGCTTGCTATTCAGCTCAGCTCCTCAGCGGTTTCTTCGTCTGATTCACATAATCTACAGGCAACTTCCTCTACCTTTCCCATTTTGTGTAGGTGATATCTCACCGGACAATGTCCTGTGAGTATGCCTACCAAAGTTCTGATTTCTCTTGTAGAGAAGCTTAGCATCTGCTGCGTTTTTGCGGCAGAATAGTTTATGAGCATTTTAGCTTGCCTCTTTTCAATTCATCTCGATCACAATTCATCTCGTTGTTTGCGGCACTTTTTACAAGAAATCGTCTGCAGTAGAAAACAGCTGCCGCAGTGAATATGGAGATTTATTTCCTGAAAAATCGCACGAAGAAGATGTGGATAATGTGAGATTTCTCTAGATGCGCATTAGATCCATCGAAAGCTCTAGCAAAGTCTGTTTTAATATTGGCCGAAAATCTTTTTGAACGACTTTATCCCGACAACAATAAGGTTAAAGTCGAAAGTGAATGTTCGGCGAATTCAGAAGAATTAGAAGAAGTGAGCAATCCAAAATATTCCTTGCAAGACGAAACTAAGATCTCGTTTAAATATCAGACACTTAAACCAAAAGTTCGTAAAAACCGAAACCGAAACCGCGGTTTTTCATTTTAAAAAACCGAAAACCGCGATTTTTAAAAAGTGCGGATATTTAGAAACCCTACTGTCTAGTCTTGTCTGTCAAGTTTTGTCTGTGTAGTCTTGTCTTTTTAGTCTTTTCTGTTTACTCTTGTCTGTCTAGTCTTCTCTATCTATTCTTGTCTATCTAGTCTCGTCTATCTAGTCTTGTCTATCTAGTCTTGTCTGTCTAATCTTGCATTTATAATTTTGTCTAAGTTAAGCATTTATGGAGGTTAAAATGTAAATGAATAAACAATAAATAATATGCTAATAAATATACCATAATATATTATATGTTGGTTTTTATCAACCCTCGCATTAATAATTTGTTTGGTTATTGAGAATGGAATATGCCATTTCCTATAATGAAACAAGATATAATATATTATTCCAAATTATGTTATTTTTCAGTAGGTAACATGTTTTATATCCATTGAATATCTGGGTTTGAAGTGATTACAACGACCAGACCGCAGTCCGTACGTTGTAGTGCAACTGCGAATACAATGTTGACCGCAGTGAAACTCCTGGCATTGCTAATCCTCTCCACCCAGATTTTACAAACTAAACCGAACGAGATTCTCGTGCACACGCTACGTACTCAACGCGAACTCAACGTCTTGAAATGCACCAACAGATTCTTAAACATCTACAGAGACCTACACACCCACTTGGTCTACTCTCAAGATCAAGGTTACATAATTGATCAAGTTGTTAAAGCCATGTCGAGTTTGACAATCACAGAAATTAAAATCGGCGGGGTTTTGCCAAAAGTTGAGGCAAGTGAAGCGTTTGTCGCAATATTTGTCGGTGAGATTAAAGACCTAGTTTACTATTTGGACTCGCTTTACAAGAGAGACAGATCCGTAAATTATTTTGTCGCTTATTTGGGAGAAGAGAGTGTCGAGGAAGTTTTTAAAATAGGTTTTAGGTATTACCTAACTAAACTAGTTGTGGTAGATGTAGCGGGTGACGTTTATTCTTATAGACCGTATGAGGATGGTTGTGAGGTGGTTGAGCCCAAGTTGCAGTTCAGCTGTTCAAGTGCGCAGTTTGTTGCCATTTCAAGCGTGTTTGATTACGAGTTAACTTCGATGCACGGCTGTAAAGTGAAGGCGATCGCTAAGCATAGTTCGCCGTATGTGAAGAGTGTTGAAAATATGGAAAATCCCGGGTTCGAGATGATATTGCACAGAACCGTGGCCAATATCTTAAACTTCACGCTTGCTTTTGTGCCACAAAACTTCACTGATTGGGGATTTAAAAAGAACAACGGAAATTACACCGATATTCTTAAAACTTTCAAAGACTATAAGGATGTAGCGTTGTGTTTTGGAAGACTACCTGCAAGAGCGAGACTGCTATCTGATTTTGACGCAACCACTACTTACTTCTTCTCTAAACTTTCACTGTTCCTCCCTCTGGCTAGACCCACCAACCCGTTCCTAAACCTAATCAACATTTTCGATGTCACAACCTGGGTACTAATTGCACTCGCAATTTCAACAATGTACCTAACTAACTTACTAATAAAAAAAATGACTAAAACCCACCAGAGCGCCTCATTCCTCAAAATCTACGGCATCTACCTAACCCAAAGTACCAAACCACCATCAAATAAAATCTCCAAATACTTATATTTAGTCTGGGTATTATCCACTCTAATAATAACTAGTAGTTACAGCGGGTGCCTGGTTTCCCTCCTAACTAAACCTTCCTACGAAAACCAAATTAAGTCGATAAGAGAAATTATAAACTCCAACTTCACACTAGGCGGCGATGCTTACTCCCATTACATAATAGAAGGCATTCCAAAATTGTCTCAGAAAGCTTGGATAGATTGCTCAGACATATCGGCTAGTTATTGTATACAAAGGTTAGCTCAAAAAAGAGACTTAATACTGATAGGAGATATTAACGTGGTTAGACAATACGTTTTGGATAGTAGAATTGATGGGATTAAGTCGATTATTTATCATATGCAGCATGCCCGGCATGCGTATTACGTGTGGACCTTGGTCAAGCGCGGTCATCCGCTTCGGAAGCTGTTTAACAGAGTCGTTGAGAATTTGAAGCAGCATGGGTTTACAGAGAAGTGGACGGACCTGGATATGCCCCAGTACGATGGTTTTCAGAAGAGGTTTGGTGTTATCACTGCCGAGCAACTGCTGGTTCCCCTGTACATCTATCTAGCTGGAATTGCGTTGAGTTTGATTGTGTTTATTTGGGAAAAGCCAATAATCTGTCTTAAGCTTTATTAAAGTTTATATATTTAGTTCGCCTTATTTTCTGTTGTGATGTATTAATAAATAACTTTAGAAACAAGTAGATTATAAGGAAATGATTGTAAAATTTTTGTAAACAAGAAAGACTTAATAGAAGAAATATAAAACAAAAACATATTCTCTTGTCTGACTAGTATTGTATATTAGTCTTGTCTGTATAGACCTGTCCAACTAGTCTAGACGATCTAGTCTCATCTGTCTAGTCTTGTCCGTCTAATCTTGTTTGTCTAGACTCGTCTGTCTAGTCTTGTCTATCTAGTCTTGTTTGTCTAATCATGTCTGTCTAGTCTTGTTTGTCTATCTAGTCTTGTTTGTCTAATCATGTCTGTCAATTCTTGTCTGTCTAGCCTTGTCTGTCTAGTCTTGTCTGCCTAGTCTTGTCTGTCTAGTCTTGTCTGTCCAGTCTTGTCTGTGTAGTCTTGTCTGTCCAGTCTTGTCTGTCTAGTCTTGTCTGTCTAGTCTTGTCTGTCTAGTCTTGTCTGTCTAGTCTTGTCTGCCTAGTCTTGTCTGTCTATTCTTGTCTGTCTAGTCTTGTCTGTCTAGTCTTGTCTGTCTAGTCTTGTCTGTCTAGTCTTGTCTGTCTTGTCTTGTCTGTCCAGTCTTGTCTGTCTAGTCTTGTCTGTCTAGTCTTGTCTGTCTAGTCTTGTCTGTCTAGTCTTGTCTGTCTAGTCTTGTCTGTCTAGTCTTGTCTGTCTAGTCTTGTCTGTCTTGTCTTGTCTGTCCAGTCTTGTCTGTCTAGTCTTGTCTGTCTAGTCTTGTCTGTCTAGTCTTGTCTGTCTAGTCTTGTCTGTCTAGTCTTGTCTGTCTAGTCTTGTCTGTCCAGTCTTGTCTGTCTAGTCTTGTCTGTCTAGTCTTGTCTGTCTAGTCTTGTCTGTCTAGTCTTGTCTGCCTAGTCTTGTCTGTCTAGTCTTGTCCGTCTAGTCTTGTCTGTCTAGTCTTGTCTGTCTAGTCTTGTCTGTCTAGTCTTGTCTGTCTTGTCTTGTCTGTCCAGTCTTGTCTGTCTAGTCTTGTCTGTCTAGTCTTGTCTGTCTAGTCTTGTCTGTCTAGTCTTGTCTGTCCAGTCTTGTCTGTCCAGTCTTGTCTGTCTAGTCTTGTCTGTCTAGTCTTGTCTGTCTAGTCTTGTCTGTCTAGTCTTGTCTGCCTAGTCTTGTCTGTCTAGTCTTGTCTGTCTAGTCTTGTCTGTCTAGTCTTGTCTGTCCAGTCTTGTCTGTCTAGTCTTGTCTGTCTAGTCTTGTCTGTCTAGTCTTGTCTGTCTAGTCTTGTCTGTCCAGTCTTGTCTATCTAGTCTTGTCTGTCCAGTCTTGTCTGTCCAGTCTTGTCTGTCAAGTCTTGTCTGTCTAGTCTTGTCTGTCTAGTCTTGTCTGTCTAGTCTTGTCTGTCTAGTCTTGTCTGTCCAGTCTTGTCTGTCCAGTCTTGTCTGTCTAGTCTTGTCTGTCTAGTCTTGTCTGTCTAGTCTTGTCTGTCTAGTCTTGTCTGTCCAGTCTTGTCTGTCTAGTCTTGTCTGTCTAGTCTTGTCTGCCTAGTCTTGTCTGTCTAGTCTTGTCTGTCTAGTCTTGTCTGTCTAGTCTTGTCTGTCTAGTCTTGTCTGTCTAGTCTTGTCTGTCTTGTCTTGTATGTCCAGTCTTGTCTGTCTAGTCTTGTCTGTCTAGTCTTGTCTGTCTAGTCTTGTCTGTCTAGTCTTGTCTGTCCAGTCTTGTCTGTCTAGTCTTGTCTGTCTAGTCTTGTCTGTCTAGTCTTGTCTGTCTAGTCTTGTCTGCCTAGTCTTGTCTGTCTAGTCTTGTCTGTCCAGTCTTGTCTGTCTAGTCTTGTCTGTCTAGTCTTGTCTGTCTAGTCTTGTCTGTCTAGTCTTGTCTGTCTAGTCTTGTCTGTCTAGCCTTGTCTCTCTAGTCTTGTCTGTCTAGTCTTCTCTGTCTAATCTAATCTGTCTAGCCTTCACGACCGTGTTGTTTGCTCGTGGCTGCTCCTATCTAACCATATCTTCTCTTTCCTGCCTTTGTCTGCTCTCATCTACTCTTGTGTGCTCTTGTACGGTATTGCCTGTTCTTATCTGCTCTTGTCCACTCTTGTCACGCTGACGGATTCGGTGATTTGAATGGAAAGTTATTAATACAAGTCGTATAGTTTTTTATGTAATTTGGACTTAACCTAAGACTTTTTACGGTTAGCTAAGCGCATGCGCGTCTGCCATGTTTAAACGGCGGGAACAAGTTTCGATCACATTTTGTTAATACTGCTGGACAACAAGGATTGTCGCCTTTATTACGAAAATTAATTAAATAATTAAAAGTTGATGAGAGATTAGTGTAACAATGATACTGAATAGGATTTTATACCATTTAAAAAATTAAATTACATAGCTCCTTTTTTACACAACTAATTGGGTCAATATGTTCTGCCGTTAGACCACTTTTTCTTCAAAGTGAAGTCAAATGTATGTGTCTTTATTAGCATGAATTACTTGGAATGGATCATCACCTCGTCCACATCTTTTAACCCACAAATCACATTTTGGACAAATTTTTAGATATTTTTGTGTCGTTGACTTAATAAGTTTTCGACGAAATTCGAGACATGGCTTTGGGCAACTAATATAAATTTTCCGAAAATAGTTTTGATGATCGTTCCTTTTTTGATTGTATACTTGCACTGAAATTCCTGTTTTATTATTTTAAAGTTTATAACAATCAATTTACAACAAATATATAACAATTAAAATCGTACTGCTGATAATAAATTAGTAATTTATATAATTTTTCTCTTATATTATATTATATTTTAAAAATTATGTTCACTGGTTATACGTCAAAATGTGCCCGAAAAAAAGTGACGCATGCGCACAAAAAAATAAACTGAAAAGGTCTATTGAATTAGATTCGTAAAATCAATGATGGAGATTATTTAGTGTTTGTATCCTTGAAATTTTATCTGTAACTAGTTGGACCCTGCGACCTGATGACAAACGCATACGTGTGGCATTTTGTAACGAGATTCATAAAGCTATGGACAATGATAAAACTTTCGCAAAACGCACCGTGTTCAGTGATGAGGCGACTTTCCATGTAAGTGGTCAGGTAAACAAACACAATGTTCGAATTTGGGGCTTACAGAACCCACATGCAGTCCTTGAATATGTACGAGATTCGTCCTATGTTAATGTGTTTTGTGCGATATTGGCCTGATGAATATATGGTTAACGGTCAGCAGTATCTCGCTATGTTACAAAACTCGCTGTTTCCGAGGCTGCACGAAGACAACTTCATTTTTTAACTAGACGGGACATCCCCTCACTGGAGTCTCCAAGTGCGTGAATATCTGAATGAAACTCTGCCGAGCCGTTGGATTGGTCGTCAAGGAGCTGACTAAGTCGTCATGTCCGCGGCATGTCTCCGCGGTCACCGGATTTGACACCTTGTCACTTATTCCTGTGGGGTTTCGTTAAAGACGACGTTTATGTACCACCACTCTCACAGAACCTGGAAGAGTGGAAGAACCGGATCCGTACTGCCATAAGATCAGTGACGAAGGACATGTTTGCCCGAGTATGGGAGGAATTTGAGTATCGGTGTGATATTGTTCGTATCGCCGATGGAAGACATATTGTAATCTAAACTTGAGAGGTTCGTAAATATGTGGGTAAAGTTTTTTATTTTTTATGTTTTGAAACACCCTGCAAATCACTCGGCAATTTTTCACAACGATTTTAAAAGCAACTAAACAGACCTGGACGTATCTTCCCGAGAGAACTTAGAGCGATTACTTATACTTAGCGTCTAGTCTTGTGTGTCTAGTATTGTCTGTCATGTCTTGTCTGCCTAGTCTTGTCTGTCTAGTTTCGTCTGTCTAGTCTTGTCTATCTAGTCTTTTCTGTCTAGTCTTGTTTGTCTAGTCTTGCCTCTCTAGTTTTGTCTGTCTAGTCTTGTCTATCTACTCTTGTCTGTCCAGTCTTTTGTGTCTACTATTGTCTGTCTAATCTTGTCTATCTGGTCTTGTCTATCCAGTCTTGTCTGCCTACTCTTGCCTGTGTAATATTGTTTAACTAACAATAAGTTAAGTATTTATGAAGGTTAGAATATAAATGAATACACAATAAATAAATAATATGCTAATTAATATAACATAATATATTTATTATATGGTAGATTTTTTCCCTCGCATTAATAATTTGCTTTGTTATTGAGAACGAAATATGCCATTCCCAATAGTAAAACAAGGTATAATATATTATTCCGAATTACGTTATTTTTCAGTAGGTAGCATGTTTCGTATCCATTGGGTATCTGGTTTTGAAGTGTTTACAACGACCACACCACAGTCAGTACTTTGTAGTTCCACTACGAATACAATATCCATCGCAATGAAGCTTCTAGCATTGCTAATCCTCTCCACCCAAATTTCTCAAACTAAACCGAACGAGATTCTCGAGCACACGCTACGAACTCAACGCGAACGCAACGTCTTGAAATGCACCAACAAATTCTTAAACATCTACAGAGACCTACACACCCACATAGTCTACTCTCAAGATCAAGGCTACATAATCGATCAAGTTGCTAAAGCCATGGCGAGCTTGAGAATAACAGGAATTGAAAACGGTGCGGTTTTGCCAGAAATTGAAGCAAGTTCATCGTTTGTCGCAATATTTGTTGGTGAGATTAAAGACCTAGTTTACTGTTTAGACTCGCTTTACAACGAAAGATCCGTGAATTATTTCGTGGCCTATTTGGGAGAGGAGAGTGTCGAGGAAGTTTTTAAAATAGGTTTGAGGTATTACCTAACTAAACTTGTCGTTGTAGATGTAGCGAGTGATGTTTATTCTTATAGACCGTATGAGGATGGTTGTGAGGTGGTTGAGCCCAAGTTTCAGTTTAGTTGTTTAAGTGCGGAGTTTGTTAACATTTCAAGCCTGTTTGATTACGAGTTGACTTCGTTTTCCGGCTGTGAAGTGAAAGCGATCGTTAAGCATAGTCCGCCGTATGTAATTAGTGTTGAAAACGTGCGACGTCCCGGGTTCGAGATGATTTTGCACAAGGCCGTGGCGAAAATCTTAAACTTCACGCTTGTTTTCGTGCCACATAACTTCACCGATTGGGGATTTAAGAAGAACAACGGAAATTACACCGGGATTCTTAAAATGTACCAAGACGATGACGATATAGCGTTGTGTTTTGGAAGGCTACCAACAAGAGCGAGACTACTGCCTGATTTTGACGCAACCACTACTTACCTCTTCTCTACAATTGCATTGTTCCTCCCTTTAGCTAGACCCAACAACCCATTCCTAAAGCTAATCCACATTTTCGATGCCATAACCTGGGTACTAATTGCACTCGCCGTACCAACAATGTACCTGACTAACTTACTAATAAAGAAATTGACTAAAACCCACCAGAGCGCCTCATTCCTAAAGATTTATGGCATTTACCTAACCCAGAGCACCAAACCACCAACAAATAAAATCTCCAAATTCTTATATTTAGTCTGGGTATTATCTACGCTAATATTAACTAGTAGTTACAGCGGCTGCATGATTTCCCTCCTAACTAAACCTTCCTACGAGAAACAAATCCAGTCCGTAAAGGAAATTATAAACTCCAATTTCACACTAGGCGGCGATGCTTACTCGCAGTACTTAATAGAAAGCATTCCAAAATTATCTCTCAAAGCTTGGATTGATTGTACAGACAATTCGGCTGGTTATTGTATAAAAAGATTGGTACAAGAAAGAGACTTAATCATGATAGAAGATGTTAACATCGTTAGACAATACGCCCTGGATACTCATATTAAAGGGTTTAAGTCGACGGTTTATCGCATGAAGCGACACCAACATGGGTATTACATGTGGGCTTTGGTCAAGCGCGGTCATCCGCTTCGAAAGCTGTTCAACAAAGTCGTTGAGTATTTCATGGAGCATGGGTTTACAGAGAAGTGGGATAACCTGGAAGAGCCCGCAAACGATGAGGATGAGAAGAGGTTTGGTGTTATCACTGCCGAGCAACTGCTGGTTCCCTTGTACATCTATCTAGTTGGAATCGCATTGAGTTTGATTGTGTTCAGCTGGGAGATCTCGATAATCTATCTCAAGTTTTAGTAAAATTTATATATTTAGTTCGGCTTATTCTCTATTGTGATTTATTAATAAATAACTTCAGACACGAGTTGGTGATAAGAAAATGATTGTAATATCTTTTGTAAACAAGTAACACGTAATAAAACGTAAATTAAACAGATACATTTGTATATTTAGTCGTGTCCGTCTAGCCGTGTCCGACTAGTCCAGTCTATCTAGTCTGTCTGTCTAGTATTGTCCGTCTAGTCTTGTCTGTCTAGTCTTGTCGATCTAGTATCGGCAGGTCTGTCTAATCAAATATAAAATATTTTATTCCATTATTTAAGCGTACAGAGAAAGTGTGTATAATATAAATAATAGATGTTACTTTGAATTGGTAAAACCATACAACATTATAGATAATCAGATAAACTTAATAAAGACGGAACATAGCTTGAATATATAAATATACTCAACCTTTCCTTCATGGAAGCAAAGCTGTGCTGATGAGAGATAAATCTCGAAACGCGTCCACAGATGGCTATCCACTCAAGGTATCGGAAAGACATGATCTTAAAAATCAATGTTATTTTTATGGTTTCTGTTGAGTGCCACGAAGGTGGACTGAAAGCTATAGAATAACTGACAAATTTCATACGAGATTTGTTTTTGGTAGTCCTAAAAAGACTCATTAGTATTATAGAGTTCCGGAAAGGTTGAGTATATTTATATATTCAAGCTTTGTTCCGTCTTTATTAAGTTTAATAGATGTTACATTTGTGGGCTAAAATGAAATTTATCAAACTATTCTTAACTTTCGTAGAATTGTATTCTAGTATACCATTATTTGATGTCAATCAATTCTTGAAGCGTGTATGGGTAAATTTCTATCAGGAGGCGTTTGAGCTCCTTCTTAAACTCTAAACTAAATTTGGTTAAAGGTTTTATATATAGTGGTAGCTTGTTATATAATTCTATATTGCTGTATGGTGGTAACTTTTCTGTCAGGGTTAGCTTGTGTGGAATTTGTATTTTTTTTTTCTTGTCTCCTTTGTGTGATGGAATTGATGTTCTTCAAATAAGGATTTATTCTTGACCAAAAGTAATAAAGATTCATACACATACGTGCCGCTCATAGGGCTTCACACGAGAACGATATTTTTCTCGTCTCGTCTCGTAAAAGCGAGACGAGAACGAGACGAGACCGCATGTGGTCTCACTCTCGCGAGAGCGAGAACGTATGTGGTCTCGCTCTCGCGAGAGCGAGAATGCATGTGGTCTCGTTCTCGCGAGACACGAGAGTCTCGTTTCTGATCTCGGTCATACTTCTTCTTCAATCTTTGATTCTAATACGGGCAGCCGTAATATTTTCTTGCATACATTTGAACTGCTGGCTCGGGCAAGTTACATTTCATTATATAACAATTAAAAGAGTAGGTTTCGTAATATGAAATAGGTGTCGTAGACAATTTGTGGTGTGTTATCGCTACATTTTCATGTGGATGGAACAAAGCGAAATTAGAAGATATTAATAGTAACCAAATAGAAAATTTATGTAAAGAGACAGTGATTAGTTTACAATAAAATGAATGATTACCTCGTTTTGGACTATCTTAACAATAAGTGCTAGCAAGAACGAGATTTGGCGAGATTAGACGAGACGAGACGAGGTAACGATAGCGAGACGAGACTAACGGTTACGAGAGCGAGAGCGAGACGAGACTAACGGTTACGAGAGCGAGAGCGAGACGAGATTAACGGTTACGAAAGCGAGAGCGAGACGAGACTAACGGTTCCTAGAGCGAGAGCGAGACTGAGACGAGAGTAATTTTTTACACAACAAACCAGTGCGAGACGAGATTTTTGAAACTCTCGCCCTATCTCGTCTCGTGTGAAGCCCTAGCCGCTCACCGTTAATATGTTAGCAGTTTTAAAGACATCTCTGCATGTTTCTGTGTAATTTGAATTGTATATTGTTCTTAGTGCCGCCTTTTGGATCTTGAAGACATCGCGAATTTGTGTATTTCACAATACCTTCAGCGAATACGTTCAGCGCCCCCCGTACCACAATTCAAACTAACGCAAATTGACATAACACCTCCAGTGGCGCGTAAAAAACGCCACCGTAGTTACAGACTTGAACAAAATAGCTGGATAGATTAGGTTATATTAGGAAATTATATAGGAAAAATTATTGTATAGAAAATTATATGGGAAATAAGAAAAAAAAAATCAATAGCTTAACCAATTTTTATATACGCCCTTCAAATTTATTTTCCCTACACCTATGTGTCTTGCATAAGCAAAATGCGTACATGTGGTTGCCTATATCCATGAGCACTCCAGTTTAACCCTATATTTAACAATAATAGCAGCTCTCAACCAATCAACGAATCGTAAACCAAACGCACGTGTGTGTTATCAATTATAAATTATCAATAATCGCGGACTGTTACATACAATAAATTACTATAAATTTACTATACAATATTGAGCATTTAAAATAGTGGTCGTAGATAAATATATTTTTTTCTTTTTAGGGTTCCGTACCGAAAACGGAACCCTTATAGGATCACTTTGTTGTCCGTCTGTCTGTCTGTCTGTCTGTCTGTCTGTCTGTCTGTCTGTCTGTCTGTCTGTCTGTCTGTCAAGACATTTTTCTCAGGAACGCGTAGAGGTAACAAATTGAAATTTGTATCAAATACTCGAGTCTGCGGTCTCTTTCAGCTGTGGAAAAATCAAACTTGTAAGTCAACGCGATCAAAAGATATGACCGTTTATGTCGCATATTTTGCGATTTCACGAGGGAATCAAAACCTATAGGGTACTTCCCGTTGACCTAGAATCATGAAATTTGGCAAGAAGCGGTGTCTTACAGCACATGTCAAGGGAAAAATCTGAAAACCGTAAATATGTAGTTTAATTACAAGAAAAATGCGAATTTACTATTTGAAACTTATGAAAATTCACTAATGTTGTCGTAGTGGTATTGTCAGGCTCCAGAAGCATATGGATTGCATACAGTTAGGTCCTATTCTATGTTTATTCTGAATTTTCTTTGTTTATATTCGTTATGCATTCCATCACGTACGCTTTATATACATAATATATACAGGGTATATATTATGTCTAAATTTTGCTTTTTTATAACCCACATGCGACATACTCAAGTCCCGTAACATCCTGTATATATTATATTTCGTCTAATTTTTATTTATAATCTACATAATATGTTGATAATCTACATAATAATACTATACTATACAAGTTTGTACGGAACCCTCGGTGCGCGAGTCACAACTCGCACTTGGCCGGTTTTTTTTATATGTTATTAATTTCAATTATCGGAAAACATTTTGTGAAGTGTTTGGGAAGGTTTGTAAAAAGACTATTCCATTGATCTTCTACCTGTGGGATTTCTGTAGTGAAAACTTCTTCCCATAGTTCGTTTCTTATAGCCTCTTTGAATGCCTTCATGTTATTTTCTTTGAAACATCTGATTCTCTGACGAGTCGGTTAAGTCTTTTCACATTTAAAGGAAATATATTGTACGAAGTAGTCTAAGGTAACCACATTTTCATGGAGACGAAACGGAACAAATGGGGCGAAATGAGAATTATAATTTAGTTATGAAAGCAGACCAATAATTCAAAAACATATATTTTAGCTACTCACCAAAATGAACACATTCATAAATACATTATTGTATGTGAAGGAAGCCATTATTATAATCGTGTGTAAAAGTATACAAATCGTGCGTAAAAGTGCATTGTAAATCAAATTAAGTTTCATTATTAAACGATTTCTGTTTGTTGTTAACATGGCAACAACTTGCGTCACTAAACAAAAATCATCGACTTAGTGGAAATAAATATTCTGCCATATATTAGAATTTAGTTATTTTTTCTTATTTTGAATCAAGAAGTCTCGGCCTCTCAATCTGGATTTATCTGGCTCTAATATAACTTAACCTAACCATAACCTAATTTAGATTAAATCTACTCATTGCGATTAAACCACATTTAAACTCATCGCAACTCATGCACAAAAGCGCTTCTTCACACACTTGTATCATAAACTACTATTATTTTATACATCCATATATTTGTCTATAAATATACAAAAATGTATTTACATACATTTAAAATTAAAAATGCAGATAGTTCCTAAAAAGCGGAACATTTTTAAAAATCTGCGGCACGCGGGACGGTCCTCCAAAAAGCTGGACTGTCGCGCCACAATCGGGACATGTGGTCACTTTAAAGTAGTCGGAAATGCGGTAGTTTAAAGTTTTTGTTATGTAGTTTGTATTTTTGGGTACAGCTATATTATCTAAATATGACTTAAATGTTGTTTGGCTGATCTCTTTAAACGATAGGCGCATATTGAAAGATTCGATTAAGGATATAAAATCTGTGCTCTTTCTTGTATTCATTAGTGTATCCACGTTGAAATCACCTGATATGAATACATTGATATGAATATATAATACATGGAGTTTTTCCTATGTTTATTTTCATAAGTAGACTGTGCAATTTATGTAAAAAGTGGTTAAAATTGGTCAGGGGTGCCCTGTAAATATAGTTGTTTTTTATATAATTTTGCTCCTATGGCCCCACATTCGAAAACTGAAATTTCAGCGATTGAATTGATGTCGTTTCTACTTATAAAAGCCGATTCTCATATACGACACTTAGCTACGCGACGTCATGCGTCATCGCCTGTCAAATAATGATTACATTGTTTTAAATGAGCACGTTCTCACTATGGCTACTCGACATTTAAAACAATGTAATCATAATTTGACAGGCGATGTCGCATGACGTCACGTAGCTGAGTGTCGCGCATATGGGAATCGACCTTAAAGCTTTTTTTTTTGTATAGACCTTTATTTTAGCATTACAAATGTTGTCTGAAAAGTCACACATACCCGACGTGTGAACGTCCCCAGACATTCAAGGCCAAAGGACCCAAAAATCACCCCCTTGGGAAAATCTCGCCCTCTCTGTCTCTCATCGCACTTGTATCCATTACGAAAGTTGTAGATATTAAAATTCTCTACAAATTTCAGCTGAAACCCCTTTGTACACGTCAAACCGTTCATGAGACTGAGGGCGCAGAATGTGAAGCGCTCAGCAATGTACGTAACTTAGCGCAAGGTAAATCCTGAATCCCAATCTATTATAGCGTTTTATATACGAATATCTATCGTAATAATTGCCGCAGCGACTTCGACTACTCGTAACCTTTCTTCTTGAGGAGTGCTTTTATAATTCTCGTACCAAGCTTTGGATAATAACTTGGTCATCAAAAAGTTGTTCATCGCGAAATGATATTATAGCAAACGATCCAACTTTTTTCGTAATTATTATATCTCTTAGTGTTTGGACCGTATCTCACGAAAATCAAATTTTCCCGTTTGAAACAGGGCTAATCTAATCACTTACCTGTTAGGGTCGCTCGCGTCTCCGCCGCGTGTGGATCGTCCATCCGGCGCCTTTTTTAAGGGAGGAAATGGGGATAAAGGGTGGAGGGAGCCCTTAAAATTGGTGTCTTCCAGACGTTGAATACCGCTTCAGCTCTTTGGGCTCGTGATTACACCCCTGGTTAACTTGACTTAAAACGATAAACTTAAAGATGCGTGCACGTGTTGGCCGAGCTTGGTTCGCGCTTCGATTCTTGTCTTTTCGCTTCTCACACTCGAAGCATACTACCGCAAAAATAGAAATTCGTGGTGAAAAAAATTAATACATTCGCGAGATTTCGGCCCAGGTCGATACACCTTTCCCCTTCTGCTAATCGGTGCCGAAATCGATTCAAATGTTCATCAAGACACTTCTGTTGTAGTTTAGTAATGATTGTTTTATCATCGGGTACATACTCCGTAAGGACATTTCTAAGCTCTGTCAATGTAAATTGCTAATACAACGAATTACCTTTTAGTTTGATAACAGTATATCGCTACACCTAGGGGTCGCAATACCGAATCATTTAAGCAAAACCGGTATTTTCGGTATTGGCTCCAGACCAATATAATAAAGTTAGTTTGCGGAGGAATAGTAAGTAGGTACCTAACCTAAATGAATTTATCTTCTAAATAAAACAAAATATTCATTGACACAAGGTTTATTATATGATATGTTGGTAATCAATCAGTTAGTTCTTAGCAATAATTTACTAATACTAAATGCCCGTTTATTCCTTTATTAAAATAACTTAGGTTAACTAGTTCAAATAATTAAATGTAGTGTTTGGCTAGGAAGTAGGATTCCTACTAGGAATCAGGTCTAAAAATAAAATGTTTATCATACATCTCACAACAGTCGCAACATAAACAAAACGAACCAAAAAAATGCACTTCTAATTAATTCTCATAAAACATAATAGTATATTACGTAATGAGAGTTGTAAGAAGCATATTACGTACGAGCGGAACAGTTACGCGCAACCCGCGAAGCGGGGAGCGCGTAATTCCGCGAGTACGTAATTGCTTAACAAGTCGAATTATGTACTATACTTTATCTACGACCACACTAATTTGTTTCTATTTAAGAAGAAAAATATGTTTGATGTAGCTGATATAGTGATTCATCGATCTAGGCAACACAATGTACGCAGTGTCAGTGTCAAATGAAATAATTTATATTTACTTAATAATTTATATTATCTATGTTTAATTTCATTAATACCTACTAAATAGATATAAGCCCAAAAGAAGGTCAGAATAAAAAAGACCGAAACGTTGGCAGAATATCGACAACGGTGTTTTATTAAAATAAATTCCTTTTCCCAAGAATAAACTAAAATATAATAAAAATTATAAGATCTTAAGATATATTTATAATTATTTATTTAATTTTTTTGATTATAGTTTATAATAACTGAACAATTGTTGAATATTAGTGTTGGATTGTTATCTACATCATTAGTGATTAGATTGGTTGCATTATGAGTACTTGAAGTCATATTCGCATGATGTACTTGCATTTGTGGAAGTGAAATTACTGTTTATCGAAGTAGAAATTTTTGTAGCAGTATCATTTTGTTTTTTCATGGAGCAGTCTATATAGCCTTCTGCTACTGCAGACGAACGCCAGCCACTATGCTTTTTTAGTGACAATAAATCACCACCGGAATCCACAAGAATGGTGGCTGATGAACGTCTGAAACAATGTCCTGTATAAAGATTTGCTTCCGACAAATGAAGATAATTAGCAATTTGTTTAGGAATAGAGCCAATTTTATTTATTCCAACACATTGCTTAGTGCATTTCTCAATTTGATAACTTAGAAAAAAGGCTGATCATTGTCCATTTTGGGCATAACGATATTTTTTATATAATTTTAGGTTATTCGTATCATTCTCATTGTTTGGCATTGGCAGTGCTTGCAGAAAACAGGAACTACGGAATATCCAACCCTGCCATATAGAAGACACCGGAACATCTCTGATCGTTCCTGATTCTAAAACAAAAAGTGAAAGATCTTTTGTGGTACCGAAAGAATTTTACCAAACCTGTAAAAAATATATTAACCTAAGCCCACAACTTAGGTTAACCGCACGAACGACCTGGAAACTGGTACTGACAACTCCGAAATCAATTATACAACACCCACCGAAATTAAGAGCATGATTAAAGATCTCCCAAACAAAAGAGCTGCCGGACACGACCTTATTCCAAATCTAGTACTAAAACACCTTACCGACAAAGCTATAACATACATACTCAACGCGAGCTTTAGAGAAGGCTATTTTCCAAAAAACTGGAAACATGCACATGTTCTCATGTTTCATAAACCTGGGAAAGAAAAGCAAAATGTGGAAAGCTATACTGCCGTCCACTGTAGAAAGGCAGTAAGTCAAAAAATCTCGAACTGAGAAAACAAGGACCAAAGTTTAAGACATATTATTATTTCCGACTATTATAAAATTATATAAAAAGTTGATTTTCACTTAGTAGTGGCAGTAAGGCCACTTACGGAATTAAAAAACTGATAGTATACAAAAGAAAACGGCAGCAATTGGCTTTACTCCTTTTCACTGTGGCAAAGCTACGAATTTTTAAAAGGCAGTAATTAATTTTCTTAAAAATAAATATTTTACAATTTTTGAATAATTTTCACGATTATTTAGTTAAATAGAGCTTTTTTTTCTGATTCCAACGATATAAAAATGTCAAAACTCGAAAATTTCGACTTACTGCCTTTCTGCAGTGGACGGCAGTATAGACCTATAAGCCTCCTGCCGACTATATCTAAGATGATAGAAATAACGATCCTTCAGAGAATCAATGAATTCCTGGAAAAGAATAACATCTTGCCACCCTTCCAGTTTGGATTCAGAAAATCACACTAAACGTACCATCAACTGCTTCGCCTAACTGAAACTGTCGAGAAAGGATTTGAGGACAAGAAATACACCATTGTGGCATTTATAGACGTAGCTCAGGCATTCGATCGAGTGTGGATTGACGGCCTAAAATCCAAGCTTCAACAGCTAAATCTACCAAGCTACCTACTGAAATTACTATATTCCTTTCTCACAGACAGAACCTTCGCAGTAAAAAGCCACTCGCAACTATCAGATGCCAGATCCATTAAAGCAGGGGTCCCACAAGGAAGCATTCTTGGCCCAACTTTATTTAATATATACATGCACGATATCCCCGTTCCTCCTCAAGCGCTACTCTTAATGTATGCTGATGACACAGCTATTATAACCTAACATCACTACCTTCACGTCGCAGCAGAACAATTCCAATTAGCTTTGAACTTCATCAACGACAGGTTTTCTCAATGGCGCGTAAAAATAAACTAAAAGTGAGATAAAAGTATGCACACTACGACGGATAAAAAACCTACCGCCAATCGAATTAGGAGGAAATATAATAAGATATAACCAAGAAGCCGCAAAGTACCTGGGTGTGTACCTAGATACTCGTCTAACATGTAGCCTTCATGTAAATAAAAAGATCAACCAATCATACGCCAGACTGTATCAATTATACTCTCTAATTAATAGAAAATCAGCCCTACAACAAAAATCTTCTTTACTCCTCTATAAATCTCTTATAAGACCCTTAATAACATACGCATGCCCCATTTGGTGCACCAAATCAAAAACCAATTTCAAAAAAACTGCAGACAGTTCAGAATAAAACTCTACGAATAATCCTAAATACCCCTTGGTTTATCAGAAACAAGCAGGTACATCAGGAATTAAATGTACCCACCGTAAAGGAGTATATTACAAAACAACAGTAAAATTTTTTGAAAAAAAAAACAGCAATGCCCCAGCGCCATTTTCTGCCAACTCTGACAACGTAACATCCACACCAGACTCAAAAGAAAACTCCCACAGGACCGATCCCGACTCAGAAAACAGCGAAAGTGATTAAACAGTGATAGTGATTTAAATAGTGACAAATTACCAAAATTAGTTACTCTCAGCGTCATACTTAACTCTCAGCGGACAAATCCGGCTTACGCTAAGTACCAAAAGTCAAAATAATTAAATTTAACACTACTGTGAATGACAGATTAATTCTGTCGAACCGGTATACTTATAATAATAAAAAAATACTCTGATATTTCCTGTACTATCTCGTCGGTTTCTTTCTTCTTTTGTGGGGTCCATCATAACGGTCGGTGGGTTGGGAAGAGTTTATCCGCCCATTTCAGTTGTTTTTCTTCCTCTAGTCTCTAGTGTATTTTTGCGTCTTAGCATTTTGGTTTTCTTCATAACGATCTGGTACGCTAGTCCCCAGACGTCATCTTCCAGCTCCTTTATTAGCTCGTTCCACTTGCGTTGTTTGGCTTCTTTTATTATCTTCTTTAGGGAATTCCGGCACTTTCTATAGTTTACCCATAGCTGCTTGTCTGCATCCTCTCCATTGGTGCTTCTGCCTTTCGTGGCAAGGCGCCTGGCCCTTGCTGGCTTACTTCCCGCCTTTCCCTTATACTTGGTAAGTACTTCATTACAGGTTTTTTCTACAGCATTTATCAGGAAGTTTTCGTCTTCTGGGAGCCATGCATTATTTTGAATTGCCTTTTTAGTGTCTCTTTGAACTTGTCTAGATCACCCGCTTTTATTTTCCATTTTCTTGTGGTGCATTCCTTTTGCTGTTTTTCTTTTCTGAGTTTTGTGCTACTTGTCAGTGTAAACCCTATGTATTTGTGATCCGACAGGGTCTCTGTTTCTTTTAGTACGGCCCAGTCCATCATGTTGTCATATGTTTCTTTCCGTGCCATGGTTATATCGATAATTGAGCTTTGGTTTCTCCGTTCGAAGGTGGCCTCATTTGGCCGCATTGCAGATAATCAGATCGTGTTGTGCCAGAAAGTCCAATAGTAGGTTTTCTCTCTCATCCTGTGTATCCGAAACCCACGCATAGGCCTTTGAGTTAAAGTCGCCTACCAGGATCCGTTTCTGTTTTTGACGTTTGCCAATGTCCTCGCCTAATTCGCTTAGGAAATTTTCAAATTGGCACCTTAGGCGCAGTTAGGCGATATGTAGCAGATGTAGTGTATGTCTACTCTTATCTACCTTCGTCTACCCTTGTCTACCCCACTTTAGCCTTATCTATTAAACCTTATCCAGCTTTTTTATCCTTGTCTAACCTTGTCTTACGTGATCCATTTAATTCTAGCCAAATATAGCCTAGCACTATGCCTTCTCTAGCTAAATCTAGCCTTTTTTGAGGAAGGGGAAACCTTTTATAGGCACCGACTAACTCGGTAGTGTGGGACTCCTTCCCCTCCAGAGATAGTTTACCCACTAAAACCACCTACCCCCTATTTTCACGAAACAACTTGGCACTGCAATCTAGCATAACTTCAAGTTGTGTTCCGTTTCTTTCCTTCTGCCATTTCCTCACGTCCTTCTCCTTCTGCTGCATGATATCCTTGATAATGGCTCCGACGTCGTTCCACCTCTCCTCGCTTTTTAGCATCAGATCTGTTAACGCCCGGGGGTACATTACCCCGCCACATAACATTTCCAACTTCGCCCTCTGTCCTGCCCACTTATCGCAGGTGAACAGCGTTTGTTCGGCCGCCTCCGGCTCCGTGTTACAGTACGGGCAGTTCTCCGCGTTCTTCTTGCCGATTCTTTTCCTAAAACTCTGCCATGGCCAGTCAGCGCCATTGTCATGTGGTAACTCATCTGACCATGCTTCCTATCCAGCCAGGGCTTAACATCCGGAATCAGCTTGTAGGTTCAATTGCAACTCCTGCCACTTTCCAATGGTTTCCCGCCTTTCCTCTTCTTTCACCGCCCTTGCATCATTCTCCTCCTTGTCAAGCGGCGCGCCACGATTCTGGCTCTTTCTTCTAGCAGTAGCTCCAACGGAATTAGCCTTGCCAGCACCCGCACGGCATCGGTCCTGACAGTTCTGTAAGCGCTGACTATCCTAATAGCGATTTTCCATGGTGCCCTTTTCAGGGCTTCCCTGAGCCTCATGACTTTGGTGCAGCTAGCCTACACCGGTGCCCCATACAAGACGATATTGTTCGCAACGGATGCCAGTACTCTTTTGTTCTCAGTCGCCCCTCCGATCCTCGGGAGTATCCTCAAGAGGTTATTCACCCTGCAGTGAGCTTTTGCACATGCCTCCTCAACGTGCCTACCGAAGGTTAGCTTCTCATCGAAGACAATTCCCAGGTATTTTAGGAACTTCTGCGGGCGATATGTTCTTCCGCCGAGAACGAACTCCACCGGGCCACATCAAAAAACCTACCGATTAGCAGCACCGCCTCCGTTTTGTCCGGTGCTATAGCCAGCTGATTTGCGTCCATCCAGTCTTGTATATTGTCTAGGGCGGCGTTTGTTATTTCTTCGAGCTCGTCTTCTTGTCTAGCTTTGACCACCAGGTCGTTCGCGTAGGCGACGGCTTCCGAACCGTCCGGTAAGGCCACATTCAGAACTCCGTCATATAGAATGTTCCACAAAACCGGACCCAGCACGGATCCTTGTGGGTCCCCGGCTGTAACATCTATCTCGTCCTGCCCCTCCACCAGCAGACGCCTGTCGCTGAAGTAGCTCATGGTCAGGCCTACCAGGTATTCGGGCATCCTCCTGCGTTCCAGCTCCTCTACAATGATCCTTCGCGGTGCCGAGTTGAAAGCATTCTTCACGTCTATCGTTACTAGTGCTACAAGTTTCCTTGTTTTAAGCGATCTCCTTCTTTCTTCCTCTGCCAGGTTGAAGATGTATCTTGCGGCCGTGACAGTGGACTTCCCCTTCCTGACCCCGTGCTGTCTCGCAGAGAGCGCCGCCTTCCTTGTCAATTCGTTGTTGAGGCTTTTTACCATGATTCTCTCAAACAGCTTGCCGAAATTGTCCAGCATGCAAATTGGTGCCGTCCACTTGGTGCACTCTTGGTGCGTCTGAACTAGTCGGAGGCTTATTGTACTTCGATATGAGTTCCAATCTGTCTGTTTTCCACCTTCTCGGGAAATTTGCGCTCTTTAGCTCCTGGTGCAGGACGTGCCGCACGGTTTCGGGAAAACGCTCGCACACGAGCTTTAGGATCTCTGCTGGTAGGCCGTCAGAGTCCGGCGCTTTTTTGGTTTTTATTTTCGCCACTGCCTCTTCTAGTTCCTCGGACGAAATTTCCTGGACGTCGTATTGCCGTGCACGCAACCACAGGTTCCTTTCATGCGTCTCAAAAAGGCTTTCCACCACCCTTTTCTTGAAATCATGGTCCAGCTGTAGCTGCGGCTTTTTAAGCTTGTCCGTGACGATTTTGAAGCCAAGCCCCCAAACGTCCCTATCAACGTCTTCGCATATCTCTTTCCATTTGGCTTTCTTGGCCCGCCCAATGAGTGTTCGTAGCTGTTTGTTTTCGGCCTTATAGGCCAGCGCTAACTCGGCATACTCCATGATCTGCTTTTTCCTCCCTCTCATCGCTTGCCTTCTTGCCTGGACGCAGGTTCTTCTTTGGTCACCAATTTCGCTCGTCCACCAGTAGGTGCACCTATTGGGCCTGTAACCTCATTTCCTAGGGAGACATTCATTGCACAAATCTAGCCTGGAGTAGCCTTGCCTAGCCATGCCTAGCATTATTTGACCAAGTTTAGCCTTATCTAACCAAGTCTAGCCTTATATAAGCAAGTCTAGCCTTGTATATCCCAATCTACACTTGTCTGCCCTTGTTTACTCTTATCTACTCTTGTCTACCCTTGCCTATCCTTGTTTAGCATTGTCTAGCCCAGTCTAGCCTTGTCTTGTTTTGTCTAATCTTATTTTATCTGCAAAGTAGACCAGAATCAGCAGCCAACCTAGATAAACTTACGAAAGTGATATGTTTTTTAATGCGTCGCGAATATTAGTATACTAGCAATAACTTTGAAAACCTAGCCTTGCCTAACCTGATCTAGCCTATTCTAGCTTTGTTTAACTTTGTTTAACCAAGTAACTAAATCTAACTAAATCTACCCTTGTCCAACTAAGTCTAGTCTTGTCTACCCCTATCTGCTCTTGTCTATCCCTGTCTACTCCTATCTACCCTTGGCTACCCTTGTTTACCCACCCCTGTTTAACCTTGTCTCTTTAAGTTTAGCCTTGTCTAACTAAGTCTAGCTTTGTCTATCCCTATAGCCTAGTCTAGTTTTGTCTATACTTATTTTGAGTGCTCTTGAATAACTAATACGATTCCATTGCTTGCAAAGTAGACTAGAACCAAAACTTCGAACGTGATTATATTTCTTAATGCATCGCCAATATTATTAGTATATACCAACAACAACTTTGAACACTTAGCGAAACTTTCCCAGGGCATCTTAGTACTTATTTTTATTACAATATTTATTTAGCCATCAAATTTACATCAGTTCCTCGTCCACTTTGCTGTTAAAAACAAATGTTTGGATTGATGTCAACAATGGAATTAGTTTAAAGCACGGCGAGCGGTAAGAATGCATAGTTTTACTAGTTTTCAGCCAGCAGTGGGCACCAAGAAATGAAGTCTTTAACGGTGATGTTCTTACTGACGGGGCAAATGTTGTGCGTTGAAGCTAGTTTCGAGAAAATGTTTCCTCCTCTGCAGACCGATCAAGAAGTCAACTTAACTATATGCACTAATCGTCTGCTTGACGGCTTCACCTTCTACACCCATTTCGCCTACTCCTACGACGGTCTGGTAATAGATCACTTAGCCCGTGTTTTGATGAACACCAGAGCCACTAATCTGAAAGTGAATCGTCCGTTGGAACGAGTTAAAGTCACCAGGGAATTTGTAACGATAGTGGTGGATGAGAAGAAAGATCTGGTTCGTTATCTGCTGTCTGTTTACGCGGAAACTTTCACGCTCGTGAACTATTTTATAATTTATTTGGGGATGGAACCTTTGGAGGAGATCTTCGAGATCATTTGGTTGAACAAAATTGCGAAGGTTATCGTCCTCGATAGATTCAACGATTTTTATTCGTATCGGCCTTACAAAGACGGTTGCAACACTGTGAGACCAAGGCTTCTGTACAATTGTATGGTGGCTGAATACAGGGAGCTAGTCAACATCTTCAATTATGAAGTGAAGAATTTGTACGGGTGTCCTGTCAAGGCGTTAGCTTTGAACAATCCACCTTATGTTGTCAACGTGAGCGACCAAGTTGTTCCTGGTTATGAGACGAGGATGTACAAATACGCTGCAAAGTATTTAAACTTTAATTTGACTTTCGTTGAACACAACTTCACGAATTGGGGATTCAAAGAAGGTGGAGGGAATTACACTGATATCTTGGCCGAGTTTCAGAAGGATTTGAACATTGATATCTTGTTCGGGAGACTACCTACCAGTGGAAATATCTTAGCGGATTTTACAACTACCACAACTTATTTCCACCATTTAATAACTTTCTACGTTCCCGTTGCTAGACGCATAGATCCAATAAGCAACTTATTTAAGGTTTTCGACTTGAAAGTTTTGATTATAATTCTCATCATATTGTTCTGCATGAACCTAATATCATTCCTGTTACACCTAGCAAAACTTCTAAACGAAAACGAACTGCATTTCCTGGATATAATTGGCATCGGAGCTTCACAACCTATTCATCCACCAAATAGACCATCCCTGAAAGTAATCTACTTAACCTGGGTAGTTTACAATTTTGTATTAATCGCTAGTTACAACAGCGCTTTCACCTCCGTCTTGACTAAACCATCTTACGAGAACCAGATAAATAGTGTAGAAGAGATTTTAAACGCTAAATTGGTAATAGGAGGTAATATTTACGCGGAACCCCTAATCCCAAAAGAAACTAAAAACTTCGTCCTTTGCTTAAACAATGACACGTCCAAATGCATCTTGAGGGTGGCTCTCGAAAGAGACATGGCTTTAATCGAAGACACCCAGGTCGTTAAATACTACGAGCACAAGTTTAGGCAAACGAGTCTTAAGAAGAAGATTTTTGGAATTAGTGGTCAACACGAGCATTTCATTTGGGCCATCGTCAGGAGGGGGCATCCTCTAGGCAAGATGATCAACAAAGCGATCATGTTGTTCGAGGAGAATGGATTGTTGGATAATTGGAGCAGCTCTTTCGAGGTGAACGCGAAGAAGAAAGTGACTGGGGCTTTCAGGATTCTCACCCTCGACCACATCAGAATTCTCCTTTACGTTCTCGCGGGAGGACTTCTCAGTAGCCTGGTGGTTTTCCTATGGGAAATCCGAAGAAAATTGAAAATGTCGGCTTTTCAAATGATTTAGTTAAAATGACTGTTCGACCAGATTATCCAACAACTTGTTTAATAATAGCAGTTTTTGACTGTCTAGTTTTAAGTTTCTAGATTTCTTGATTTACCGCCTTTGGTGATCAAACAAAGTATTTAGATTAAAGTTTGGAAGATTATTAGATTGTAGCTAAAGAATTAGCCGAATATGAAACCACCACTTATCACTACCAATTTCTAATAACTTTCCTTTTTTGAATTTCGGACAAGACTAGACAAGCTAGACTTCTAGACTAGACAAGAACAGACATTACCAGACAAGACCCAGAAAGGACAGCAAAACCATACAAGACCAAAACAGACCAGACAAGACCAGACATGACAAGATAAGACGAGACTAGACAAGACCATACAAGACCAGATAAGGCCAAGCAAGACCAGACAAGACCAGACAATACCAGACTCAACCAGACAGGACTAGACAAGACCAAACATTATCAGACATGACCAGACAAGACCGGACAAGACCAAACAATACCAAACAAGACTATACAAAACCAGATGAGACTAGCCGGGATCAGACAAGACCGGACAGGAGCAGGCCACATCACATCAGACAAGATTAGGCAAGATCAGACACGATCAGACAAGACCAGACATGACCTGACATGACCAAGCAAGACCATACAAGACCGGACAAAACCAAACAAAACCAGATAAGGCCAAGCAGGACCAGACAAGACCAGACAAGACCAGACAAGACAAGACAAGACCAGACAAGACCAGACAAGACTAGACAAGACTAGACAAGACTTGACAAGACTAGACAAGACTAGACAAGACTAGACAAGACCAGACAAGAGCAGACAGGACCAGATAAGACCAGACAAGGTCAAACAAGACGAGACAAGACCAGACCAGGATAAACAAGACCACAAATGACCAGACAAGTCGAGACGAGACTAGACAAGGCCAGACACGACCAGACAAGACCAAATAAGATCAGACAAGACCAAACAAAACTAGACAAGACCAGAAAGGCCAGACAAGGCCATGCAAGACTAGACAAGACCAGAAAAGACCAGACAAACCAACAAGACCAGACTAGACCAGACACAACCAGAAAAATAAATTGTCTCTCATAAGGCCTTTTTGTTACAGGATTCAGTTTTCTTCGATGGAGTAAAGTCTAACTACACCGGTAAGTTTAAATGAATACATGAGTACATTACGCCTAATCTAATAATCAAACTGGCAATGAAATATTGATGCTCTTGCTCTTACTAGCATAACTCGGTTACAAAAGCTAGTACCATTAATACCCAGGATAGCAACTACAGTTAGCTGTATTCATTTTGTCTGTTTAATATTGCCAATCTAATGTTGCCGTTTTGCACATGTCAGACAAGTCTTCTCAATCCACTCTCGTCTTTTTAGTATGTTGGCGTTATAGTTGTTGCTACATTTAATTACGCTGAAAATGAGATTGAAACAATGCGTGGTCTTGTCTGGTCTCAATAAAATAAATAATAGACATTTGCGAAGGAAGTATTATGTGCTTTTCTTCCTCGCATATAATCCTTTAAGTGTTCAGTATCCCTGATTAAAACAAATCCCTCGAGACTTTCACCATCAACATTACTTTAAGTTGATCAAAGAAAACGTAAAGACCGTGTAAACTTATCCAAATAACTACTAAATAGATATTTAATTTCTTAGTCTGTCTTAATCTGTCAAGTCTTGTCTGTCTAGTCTTGTCAGTCGATGACAACCGATCTATTCTGGATGCTCTGAAGAATTTAAATGCACCCACTTAATTATTGTTGGAGACGTGGAAGACAGACCAGAGCTTCAAGGAGGAACAAGATCCGTTGTCATTGAGTTAGGACCCACGCTGGTTTTGAAGGCAATGAACGAGCAGACATGCTTGCCAAACAAGCAACTAACAATGAAGATCTGCCAATTTCCTTTAGTAAATTGCCCAAGCAGGCTTTAAGGTCGTGCTCCAAATGGCATTTCGAGAAGCTCTAGCAGGACAGATTGGATGTGGCTAGAACGGGCTTGTGGACCAAGCTGTTTATACCTTCCATTAAGACCTGGAGGGGTTTCAACATCAGTCTGTTCAACCACGCAATCCAGTTAATAACAGGCCATGGTAATATCAAAGCATACCTCCACAGATTTGGTAAAAGAGAAAGTGAAACAGAAAATGACACCGCGGCACACGTACTATTTTATTGCACAGATACCGAAATATGGAGACGATCTTCGGAGACTGATATGCGGATGCATGAACGTACCTGGCCTAAGGATGAAGAGGATATATTAACAGTGCCAAAATCGAGAGAGTGGTGGCTTGTCTTTGATAAACACGCCATACAATTATCTAGACTGGATCATGATGAACAGTTTAGAATTCAATAAAGTCAAGTCCAAAGGTCTCGGGAAAGTAGATAAAAATAGAAAAGTAAAACTGATAGCATTATATCCAGCGTAGTGTTCTTTTGGACTAAATGCTGGCCTTCCTGCGCTAGTCTGGTTGAAGGAAAATACAAATAGGCTGTCTAGTCTTGTTTGTTTAGTCAATATAGGAAAGAGCGTTTTGAATGGTTAGGGAATGAACTTGAGGAGGTGCAAAAGTTCAGATGCTTAGGATATGTGCAACTGGTATTTAGGATATGTGCACTTTAGGAACTGGGTGCAGTAATAGTGACCATGTGGAATATGTGTCAAAAAAAGCGTGGGTGGCTGCAGAACATTTGTGGAATGGATGCTAAACTCGATTTGAAGGGAATTTGAGGACGGCTGAGAATTATCTCTTCTTCTCAGTCCTTCTACCCTCTGGAGGGTGTAGTGATACTATTTACGGTATGTGTTTGAATTTTTTGTTTCCATGCGTTTCTATCTTGTGCTAGATGTATTGCTTCATGCATTGAGTGTCCCGTCATTTCTTTTAATCTGTCGGTCCATCTCATTGGAAACCGTCCTCTAGGTCTTTTTCCCTCAACTTTTCCTTCCGTCACGAGGTTTTCCATCTCACCTGTTCTTCTAGCTATGTGGCCAAAGTAACTGAGATATGCTCTATTGATTTGGCTTAGTAGACGCTTTTTGATTTTTAGTTCTTCTAGAACAGAGGCGTTTGTTCTGTGTTCCACCCATGACACTCTTAGGATTTGTCTATACACCCATAATTCGAAGGCTTCAATTCTTTTTCGATCTGTTTTCTTTAATGTCCATGTTTCAGCGGAGTAAGCAGCAATTGGGAAGATCAAGTAATTGGCCAGCATTATTTTCACTGTTTTTGTAATGGTTTGATCTCTCCATACTTTTATGAGTTTAGTTGTTGCTGATCTGGCCATTGCCAATCTTCTGTTTATTTCCTCTGAGCAGCCTCCATCTTTGGTTAACAACGATCCCAGGTATACAAACTTGTCCACCACATCATATCTCGCTACGATTTTGATATTGGATGTGTTATTGGATCGATCGATGATCATTACTTTGGTTTTTGTTTTGTTGATTTTTAAACCTTATTCTCTACTATAGTTCTCTAATTTGTTCATTATGTTTATCAGTTGTTCTTGGTCTGCTGCAATAATCAAGGTGTCATCCGCATACCTCAGGTTTTTCAGTTATTTTTCTTCCTCCGATTGATATTCCACCTTCCCAATCGTTAAGGACTTTTCTCATGATGTATTCGCTATATATGTTGTAAAGGAGGGGCGAGAGTATGCATCCTTGTCTGACACCGGCCTCTATTTTAAAAGCTCGGGACACTGTTTGTCCTGTTCTGACCTTGGCGTTATTGTGCTGGTAGAGTCTCTTAATTAAAAATATCAGATGCGTTGGAACACCCATTTCACACATCACTTTCCACAGAGAATTATCTCAGCCGTCCTAAAATTCTAGTATCCTCTCGAATTGTCCATATTAATGGAAAGTGTGTGTAAGAAGTGTGTTAGCGTATGGAACGGAAGTTTGAGGACTAGAGAGGAAGATAGGATATTCAACAAAACTTTTACATGGAAATCCTAAAGCTAGACATGTCGACACCAGGTTACGTTTTCCTCCAAGAGGTAAATGCTTACAACGTGGCCGTTTTAGCTGCAAAAAGAATGCTGAAGTATGAATGCAAAGTGAGTGAAATGGGGATGAAAGAGTAATGTTAAGGTGTTTAGAATGGCGTATCTATAAGGTAAAAGTGGGAAGAAAGGGAATGCGTGGTTAATAAATAAAAGGAAATTATGTGAAAGAGGAGGGATATCTGCCCAGGCACTAGAAAAACTTAAGAGGGAAGCTGCAAACTGGGTGGAAATATTAGAAGAGCGTTTAGTAGAGGTAGAATTACAGGAACGCCAGAGAAAAGTTGCGAATAGTAAGTTTTTCAATGATTCAGGTACATGGTCGTTTACCAACCTATTTAAACATTCATCAGAAATAAGAGCCAGAACCACAGCGGCAAATGGAGCACATATCTTGCGATCAAAACAAGTTCACAGAAACACAAAAATAAGGGTGAACAAAACAACTGTCAGACCAATACTCACATATGGCTGCGAAACCTGGGTCTTGACAAACACCAGTGGTAACCAAATAGATATCTTTGAGAGGAAAGTATTGCGTAGAATACTCGGCCCAATCCAATACGAAGATAGGTACAGAATACGATACAATAATGAGCTATAGGAGGCCTTGTGGGACCCGCCAGTATCCCCATATGCAAAGATACAGATGTTACGATGGGCGGGCCATGTCACAAGAATGGAGGAGGGGGACTGGCAAAACGGGCCCTCCAAGGCAAAATGGTAGAGAAGAGACCTAGGGAAAGACCTGGTATCTTCGCTATCAACTTCTGGCCGTTCGTCAGTTGCAGTACCATTCCGTGCACTCAAACCTTCGTAGAATGAAACTTGGTTTGGATCCCATAAAAACCGGCTGAGATTTCTAACATCTTTCAGTTTGGCTTCGCTGATCGGCACACTTGTAGTTTCAGAAATGAACTGAATTTCTGTGGGCAATAATTTTCCTTTCTTTATTAGTCTGTGCAAGTTCCACGATCCGTGGTATGCTAGGCGTGTCTGTACAAATTCTGGATTGTTCATTGTCACTATACATTCTAGCTTTCTTTAAGTTGATTGCAGGCTTAGCTGATTTCAGAAAAAAAGGGCGTATTGCTTAACATGTCAAACCAATGACTCTGGATGCCTGCCTTAACGACTTCAAAAGGGCTGGGTTTGGCCCTTGCCTCTTTAACAAGCTTGTCCCACTGCTCAGAAATGTCCACTATTTATTTTCTAAATCCCGAAATAGGTCTAAAATCGCTATCACACGGTAAAAAGGAATGTCCTCACATCGGGAACACGTGTGTGACTGTGCTTGCAAGTTTCAGCACATGAACCAAAACATAAATAAACTGCTTCATGAGATAATTTTTGTTTTGGCCAGGGCAACCATCAGACAATTAGGTCCTGACAATCCTGACATTAGGTTTTCCGGCAATTTTTTTTTCTATAATGAAAAAGCATGGACGTTACTTCGTTCTGGCCCCTTTTGGAACATCCTTCGTAGTAAGTGTACAGTTCAGCTTTCCAGATCCCTGCTTTCGAGCAGGAATAGTTTTTCTATTGTGGCCTTTGTGGTCTAGATCCAAAACTTCAGCTTTTTTATAGCCTCCCGCACATATTCTTTCCTTTTCCTTTTTTTAGGCTTATCAGTAGGAGCTATTTCACATATTTCATCTCCCCAAAATGGTTCATAATTCACGAAAAATACCTAAATAAATAGGTACCTACTCACAAAATTAAAAACAATCAATTTAATAAAATGTAAAGCAGAAAGAACGAAAACAGAAACGAAGAAAGATTACAATGGAGCAGGTAGGATAATGGACATACATTGTTTTTTCACAAATCGGTTTGGACATTTGAGGTTTTTCCAAAACCGTCTAAACTTTGGGCAATACTGAGAGCAAACCTGACGATTTCTTTTTCAGGAAAGTTGCTTCAAATCACGCACAGATAGCAACTCTAACCAATCACTAAAGAACCGCCAAAACTTAAAAAATGGACATGTGTTGTTTTTCAAAAAAACCGCCTCAATTGTTAAGGAGGGTGAAAATGTGGAAAGAGCAAACAGGCAATAAGGAAGAACCTGTTCCGATAATTTGTAAGCTATAATGGCTCGCATTCTAATGTATTTACTTAAAATGTATAAATGCCAATATAAGGATATTAAAAAATAGTTTTGTCTGTCTAGTCCTGTCTGAGTTGGCAGAAAGTTTTAGTGGAAATGTTATCTCTTAAAAATGGCGTTTGAAAGCTAAATGTTAATATTTTTATTGAGCAGAAAGGAATTTCTTGATTGGAATTTTTACGTGCGCTACATAGAACAAACTAATTATTTTTAGTAATAGAAATGGTATTTTTTTTATGTACAAGCATAATTAGATGCATAGTGGATATAACCAGACATGAAAGTTTGAAGCACTGTCACTCTGATTGCGACAACATTCGGTGCTTGAAGTACCTCGTGGTTCCTAGTAGTTAGTTGATATCGAAGACTTACTCGTATTAATGTTGACGGCCAAAGCGAGCGAGTTCACAAGATGTTTACAACAAGAGCTTAGTGTTAAGCTATATCTTAAGTTTTAAAAATTTGTGCATCCCAGAGGAGGTTACGCTGACGTATGGATATTAAACGTTTATTCGTCTTCTTCTCCATTTTTATTGTACCTACCACTGAAGAGGTAACCAAGATTACTTGATTGATGACTTAAATAAGATGACTTGATGACTTGAGAAAAGATGACTTGATACTTATTGAAGTATTGTATCTTATATTGTCTGTCTAGTCTTGTCTATCTAGTCTTGTCTGTCTAGTCTTGTCTCTCTATTTTTATCTGTTTAGTTTTGTGTGTCTAGTCTTATCTATTTTTTTCTCTTAAATCTTTAATGTCTAAATAACCTAGTTTATGTTTTATCGACGCACTCTAAACTAATTACTAGAAGTAAAAAGGTAGTTATAATGGTTATTATTAATGTATGTGTAGTTGGCAAATATCGTTTGGGCATAAAAACTGATAAGTTCTAATCGCTCAAATATTGAAGCACATTTGTTGTGTAACTCACTTTGCCTGTAATTGAGACTGAAAGCTTCCTGTCCACGAAACAGTTAAAGTTTTAATTGTCCTCTCCGTCCACAAAAGCAGCTTTGCCGCTATAAGAGCTTGCAGTAAGTCTATAGACAACGTTAACACCACCAATCTATAGTTCCATTGTAAATTTGGAGAAGGCTTTAAGCTCGATGGATTACAACTTCTAGTAAGTCCAGATCAAAACACGTTTTCCTTAGAAAAATTTACAGGATGAAACGTTACAAATCTAAAGCTAAGATTCTCTCAATCTTAACAGGCGAAGAGAGTTTAGTGAGAGTATCTGCTTTGGTAGAATTACTTAGTCAATATATTAGTAATAATTCTGTTTAGTTACTACTTGATTAGTTTCGGTAAGTCTGGTGAGACAAGACTAGACAGACAAGACTAGACAGACAAGACTAGACAGACAAGACTAGACAGACAAGACTAGGCAGACAAGACTAGACAGACAAGACCAGACAGACAGGACTAGACAGACAAGACTAGACAGACAAGACTAGACAGACAAGACTAGACAGACAAGACTAGACAGACAAGACTAGAGAGACAAGACTAGACAGACAAGACTAGACAGACAAGACTAGACAGACAAGACTAGACAGACAAGACTAGACAGACAAGACTAGACAGACAAGACTAGACAGACAAGACTAGACAGACAAGACTAGACAGACAAGACTAGACAGACAAGACTAGACAGACAAGACTAGACAGACAAGACTAGACAGACAAGACTAGGCAGACAAGACTAGACAGACAGGACTAGACAGACAAGACTAGACAGACAAGACTAGACAGACAAGACTAGACAAACAAGACTAGACAGACAAGATTAGACAGACAAGACTAGACAGACAAGACTAGACAGACAAGACTAGACAGACAAGACTAGACAGACAAGACTAGACAGACAAGACTAGACAGACAAGACTAGACAGACAAGACTAGACAGACAAGACTAGACAGACAAGACTAGACAGACAAGACTAGACAGACAAGACTAGACAGACAAGACTAGACAGACAAGACTAGACAGACAAGACTAGACAGACAAGACTAGACAGACAAGACTAGACAGACAAGACTAGACAGACAAGACTAGACAGACAAGACTAGACAGACAAGACTAGACAGACAAGACTAGACAGACAAGACTAGACAGACAAGACCAGACAGACAAGACTAGACAGAAAAGACTAGACAGACAAGACTAGACAGACAAGACTAGACAGACAAGACTAGACAGACAATACTAGACAGACAAGACTAGACAGACAAGACTAGACAGACAAGACTAGACAGACAAGACTAGACAGACAAGACTAGACAGACAAGACTAGACAGACAAGACTAGACAGACAAGACTAGACAGACAAGACTAGACAGACAAGACTAGACAGACAAGACTAGACAGACAAGACTAGACAGACAAGACTAGACAGACAAGACTAGACAGACAAGACTAGACAGACAAGACTAGACAGACAAGACTAGACAGACAAGACTAGACAGACAAGACTTGACAGACAAGACTAGACAGACAAGACTAGACAGACAAGACTAGACAGACAAGACTAGACAGACAAGACTAGACAGACAAGACTAGACAGACAAGACTAGACAGACAAGACTAGACAGACAAGACTAGACAGACAAGACTAGACAGACAAGACTAGACAGACAAGACTAGACAGACAAGACTAGACAGACAAGACTAGACAGACAAGAAGAGACAGACAGGACTAGACAGACAAGACTAGACAGACAAGACTAGACAGACAAGACTAGACAGACAAGACTAGACAGACAAGACTAGACAGACAAGACTAGACAGACAAGACTAGACAGACAAGACTAGACAGACAAGACTAGACAGACAAGACTAGACAGACAAGACTAGACAGACAAGACTAGACAGACAAGACTAGACAGACAAGACTAGACAGACAAGACTAGACAGACAAGACTAGACAGACAAGACTAGACAGACAAGACTAGACAGACAAGACTAGACAGACAAGACTAGACAGACAAGACTAGACAGACAAGACTAGACAGACAAGACTAGACAGACAAGACTAGACAGACAAGACTAGACAGACAAGACTAGACAGACAAGACTAGACAGACAAGACTAGACAGACAAGACTAGACAGACAAGACTAGACAGACAAGACTAGACAGACAATACTAGACAGACAAGACTAGACAGACAAGACTATACAGACAAGACTAGACAGACAAGACTAGACAGACAAGACTAGACAGACAAGACTAGACAGACAAGATTAGACAGACAAGACTAGACAGACAAGACTAGACAGACAAGACTAGACAGACAATACTAGACAGACAAGACTAGACAGACAAGACTAGACAGACAAGACTAGACAGACAAGACTAGTCAGACAAGACTAGACAGACAGGAGCAGGCAGAAAATACTAGACAGATAGAGAAGATTACACAGACAAGACTAGACAGACAAGATTAGATAGACTAGATGGACTATACAGAGTAGACAGACTAGACGGACTAGACACACTAGACGGATTAGACGGACCAGATGGACTAAAAACATCTCATGTTTGTGTATATATGTCTAGTCCTTCATCTCTATTCACGTCTACCTAGGATTGTCTGTTTAGCCCAATGTTACCTGTTTAGCTATTATGTTATATAATGTTATCTATTCTTATCCATTCAGCCTTACCTAACTGGTTTATCGGTGGCATATCGATGCACTGTAACCTCTTTAGCCTAGTCTGAAGTGCAACACCCTTAAATTAAATTAATATAATCTAATCTAAATATTAAGATCTAAACAGCTGAAATGTTTCCCCTCTGAAACTAACCCTCTCAACTAAAAACAGATAACAAATGGGGGTGCAGTTGTCACACCACCTGGTCTATATAGTAATAGTCTACCACATGGCAGGTGAGTAATTATAGCCATGAGTATATGCTATACAGCGATGCGTTTAAACCGATGGGTTGTGCAGATAAGATGTTGTTGAGTTGGTAAGAAAACGGGGTCTCATCATAATCGATGAAGATGTCTGAGACGGTTAAATTGTTGCAAATGATGCTTTGGGATGAATAGTTTAATTTAATCATAATATTAATTTATGAATAGGATTGTTGCGACAGTTGGAAATTCATACTTACATTGAATTGAAAAATTTACTACGGTTTTACACACAGCTATATATAGATGCTATATATAGACCACACTATATAAGTGTAGTAAAAACATAGTGAATTTTTCAATTCGATGAAAATATTAATTTGTAGTAGATTCAATAATTAGTGTGCATTACTAGTTCTGTTTATCCATTTGTAGATTCTGTTTGAATTTTGGAGTCTAATCGCGATATGCAATAAACTTATTCAAAGCTAGTATATAGCAGCATGAACAGCTTAAAACTGAAACTAATCGCTTTTATCTTAACTACGAGCTCAGCTTTGAATGGGGAGGTGAGCGAGTGCGCTCAAAGAATAGTCAACTATTACGGAGGAGTCCGCACGATTTTGGTCTCCGAAGAAATTAGTTTAAATAGCTTGAACACAAGTTTGAGTTACCTGGTGGTTAATTTAAGCGGAGATTTGAGTTATTTGCAGCAACTGGACGAATTTAGTTTCTATTTGATTGTGACTACTGAGGTCGACAAGGTGAAGAAGTTTTTCGACGGGATTTACAGAACGAGGAATTTTAACAGTCGCGCCAAGACGCTGATAATTTTCGAAGGCAAAGTCACTTTAATAAGTCTGTTCCGGCTCGTGATGTATTTTAACTTGATGGATGTAGTGGTGATTTACCAGAAGAAGGTTTATACTTATTACCCGATTAGTGAGGGAAGATGCGAGGAAGTTTTCGTTAGATACTTAGGTGATTGCAGCCGAGGTCTTGAGTTGAGTGGAATGTTTAATGAAAGCGCCAGTAAGTATTTCGAAAGGTGTTCACTGCGCGTGTTGGCTTTTCCAGTAAAGCCTTACATCTACGGAGGAAGTTTCGAAGAAGATGAAGGGTGCGATATGGTTGTAGTAAGAGAAATTTCGAAATCTTTAAAGATTGATGGAAGAGTAATCAACCATAACTTCACCACAGAACAGCTAACAACTAATGAAGACAATGCTTACGATAAATTTATGGAGATGCTTTTCACTAAAGTCGGTAATGCAGCTATTGGTGCCGCAGATTTCAATGAAGATTACACTTCTTACGACATTTGCAATCCCTCCTTCGTTACATACGTTTCCTTTTACGTCCCGGCGGCAAGACCTGTAGCAGCCTGGCAACTCCTCACATATACCTTCCAAATCAAGGCCTTAATACTATTCATCTTCCTATTCATAATATCCAGTGTATACTACTGCCTAGCAAGAACAGAAGGACAAACTTCCTACGCTAAAACCTTCCTGTTCATCTACTCAATCCTCTTAAACGTAGCACCGAAGCAACCAACCACAACGAAACTAAGAATTATCTTCATTTTCTTCTCATTCTTCTCATTAATTATAATCACCTTGGTCCAAAGCACCTTGACTGCAATGCTCTTCCTGCCTGCCTACGAATCTCAAATAACAACCGTGGAAGAACTAGTTGACTCTGATTTGCGTTTTGGTGGAACGAATCTGCTCAAAGACACGTTGATCCAGGCGGAAGCTTTGCCTAAGCTCGCGGAAAACTTTGAAGAAACGTCGGGAATGAACGAATATTACCTCGACAGGATCATAAACGCCAGGGATTTTGCGATCGCTTCAGAGCGACGTATCGTGGCAGCCGTTGCATTAGACAAACTGAAGCGCTTGCACGTGCTGCCGACGAGTTACGTTTCATTGGTTGGGATTTACTTAGACAAAGGATCGCCTTTCACCAGGAGGTTCAACGAGGTTCTGCAGAGGCTGGTGGAGAATGGGATGATGGACAGGCTCGATGTGTTTGGAAAGTCAGCGGAGGTTTTGAAAGCTGATGTTCAGTTTAAGACGTTGCGGCTGAAACAAGTCCAACCTGCGTTTGCTCTGCTACTAGGAGGACTAGTTCTAGCAAGCTTGATTTTCTTTATTGAGATAGCTGTAAAGTTCTTAATAAAACCTTAAAAAAATATGATACAAGTAAAACCTAGATAAAACGTTTATAAACCTAGACCAAAAGTAAATAAAACCTGGACAAAAGTGTACAAAAGCAATAACTAGACATTTAAAGCTAGTTATGAGCCGGAAATTTATTACAGCTAGTAGGATATACGTGGTCTGTTAGAAAAGTATCCGACCTTATTTTTTATTTTGAAAACCTGATGGATTTTAATCAAGCGCGCTTGCATGAGCCGACCTTGAACCTTCGTGCGCATGTGTGAATTTTTTCCCGCCTGTAGTTGCTGTCGAGCATTGTTCGAGTGACGTAGTGTGTAGTGCTCTCGTCGGTTTTTCAATGCAAGTAAAATGACAAGTGAAATGAGGGATGTCCTACGTCGCCTACGTGATGCTGTGCGGCGCATGCTCCAGCACATTCTTCGCACTTGATTCACAATTTTTTGGCGAAAAACTAGACGCCTCTGGTTCGACAGGCTCCTTACTCTCATGATATGGCCCCCTGCGATTTCTGGCTATTAACCAAGAGGCCATTGAAAGGAACGCGATTTCAGACAAGAGAGAACTTTATGGCTGCAACGACAACCTAGCTAAAGTCGTTTCCGAAAGAGGCTTTTTCGGAATGCTTCCAACAATGGCGGCACCGCTGGGAGAACTGTGCGGAATCACAAGGAGACTACTTTGAGGGTGATTAGGTTTCCAACGCTCCAGGTATGCCTGGTTTTTTTTTACCGGCTAAAAGTCGGATACTTTTCTAACAGACCACGTATGCAGTTGTAAGGCAATTTTTGTTTACATCGTTTAGCTTTATAAAAACATCGTAAAACATCGTCGTAAAGTAGTAAACACTATTCAGCTTTTAGATATAAATTTCGGTGAAAACTAGACAAGATCATGAACTTGCAATCCACGTAATCTATATAGTAACAGTCTCCCACAACGCAAGTGGGTTATTATAGTTGTGACTATATAGTATACAGCGATGTTTCCAAACCGTTGAGTTGTGCAAAATGAGGTTGAGTTAGTTAAGGAAACTGGGTCGCTAAATCTTTGAAGATTTTATTTGATTTGTTAGTCTTAGGTTAGGTAGGGTATTTAGACTGGAAAATTATATTTTAGAACGAATAGTTTAGTGCAGTGATAACTAGCAATTCCTACCCCTTCTAGTCATTAGTTAAACCTAGTTAACACTGTTTATCCATTTGTAGATTCATTTGTGGAGTGTAAAGAAGTAAAATCATACAAAAACAAGTATATAGTACCGAGGCATGAACAGTTTAAAACTGAAACTAATCGTTTTTATCCTCTCTACGAGCTCAGCTTTGAATGGGGAAATGAACGAGTGCGCTCAAAGAATAGTCAACTATTACGGAGAAGTCCAGACGATTTTGGTCTCTGAAGAAATTAGTTTAAAAAGCTTGAACGCAAGTTTGAGTTACATGGTCGTTAATTTAAGCGAAGATTTGCGTTATTTGGGTGAAGTGGAGAGATTTAGTTTCTATTGGATTGTAGCTAGTGAGATAGACGAGGTAAAGAAGTTTTTTGACGGGATTTACAGAACGTTGCATTTTAACAGTAAAGCCAGGACCCTGATAAGTTTCGAGGAAGAAGTCAGTTTGACGAGTCTGTTCCGGCTGGTCATGTATTATAACTTGATGGATGTAGTGGTGGTTTACCAGAAGAAGGTTTATACTTATTATCCGATTAGTGAGGGAAGATGCGAGGAGGTTTTCGTCAGATACCTTGGCGATTGTAGCGAGGGATTTCAGTTGAGTGGAATGTTTAACGAGAGCGCGACTAAGTATTTCGATGGGTGTGTGCTGCGTGTCCTAACTTATCCAATACCGCCTTACATCAATGAAGAAAATTTAGAAGAAGATGACGGGTGCGACATGGTTCTGCTAAGAGAAATTTCAAAATTTTTAAAGATGGATGGCAGGTTAATCAACCACAACTTCAGTTTAAAACAGCTATCAACCAATGAGGACAAAGCTTTTCAAAAGTTTGCGAACATTCTTTTCACTAAAGTCGCGAATATAGCTATTGGTGGTTCAGTTTACATCCCCAGAAATCTCGTAGAATACACTTTATCCAATCCCTCCTTCATTATATACTATTCCTTCTACGTCCCGGCAGCCAGACCTGACGAAACCTGGCATCTTCTCACCAACTCCTTCATAACCAAAACCTTAATCTTATTCACCTTTCTCTTGCTAATCTCAGTTATATACTACTACCTATCAAAAACCGAAGAGCAAACAACCTACGCTAAAACCTTCCTGTTCATCTACTCAATCCTCTTAAACACGGCCCCAAACCAACCAACTGCAACGCAACTTAGAATTTTCTTCATTTTCTTCTCATTCTTCTCCTTAGTCGTAATAACATCGGTCCAAAGTACCTTGACAGCGATGCTTTTTATTCCTTCCTATGAAACTCAAATCAAAACAGTGCGAGAACTAGTCAATTCCGATTTACATTTTGGCGGAACGGATATAAGAAAAGCCGCAGTTATCGAAGCCGAAGCTCTATCAAATGTCTCTGAAGACTATGAGGTGACCGGAATAGTGAACGACTTCTACCTCGACAGGATCATAAACGAGAGAGATTTTGCAATTATCGCTGACCGACGATCCATGGCAGCGATTGCAGCGGACAGACTGAAGTTGCTGTACATGCTGCCGCCGAGTTATGCCTCATTCAGCGGCATGTTCTTCGACAAGGGATCGCCGTTCACCGGCAGGTTCAACGAGATCATGCAGAGGCTCGTGGAGAACGGCATGATGGATAGACTCGACGTATATGGAAAGCCGCTGAAGATTTCCAAACCTGAGGTTCAATTCAAAACGTTGAAGATTAAAAAGGTCCAACCGGCGTTTGTGGTTTTGTCTGGAGGATTTGCTCTGGCCGGCTTAATATTTTTTCTTGAGATGATCTTTAAGAGGCTGATACTAAATGAATGGTGGAAATAGTAAGACTGGGAAACATAAACTAGATAGGGCCAGACAAGGTTAGACAAGATCAGGCAAGGCCATACAAAAGCAGACTAGACCAGACAAGAGTAGAGAGTAGAGTAGTCTAGACCAAACAAGATCATACAAAAGTAGACAAGACCAGACATGGCTAAACAATACCAGACCAGAGTAGAAAAGACCAGAGAAGACCAAACAAAACCAGACAATACCAAACAAGACTAACAAGAGTGAGCATGAGTTGATACTTTGTTTTTTTCTTCTGAATTGCAAAGTCTACGAAGTTTTGACCCCACGGTCAGATTCAACTTTTTGGATTCCTGTGTTGAGGGAAGAGGTTCTGTCCAACAATTCTTCGCTCTGCGATGTGATTTCGCCTAACAAGAAATCTTGGAAATCTTAACTCGAGATAGCAGGAAGTAGTTAAATGTCCCACGTATTATATAACTAAATATGTAACTTATATAACAAAATATATAGCAAGTGAGCAAAAGACTTTACTTATTTAATAACTACAGCTTATACAGTCTTATAAAACTAAATGGGTTAACGTACGAACGTGTTGAGATGCTTCTAAGCTCCGCTCTACCGCCTCAAATATCTAGCAGAGATTAAAAGGTCCCACTTAATTTTCGTGACTTATCGTACCCCTTTTGGACAGACACCGCCGCCATGAAAGCTAAAGGAGAGTTGAAGGAGTTTGAAGTAATTGGGCGCAAGCTCCCGTTCGAGAAGGAGAAGACCATTCATCTGTACAAAATGAGGATTTTCGCGCCCGATCAGATTGTTCTGGTATTTCCTCAGACAATTGAGGAAGTTCAAGAAAACCACCGGTGAGATTGTTTCAGTGAAACCGATCTACGAGAAGACCTCAACTAAGATCAAGAATTTTGGAATCTGGTTGCGTTATGAGTCACGTTCTGGCACGCACAACATGTACAGGGAATACCGTGACTTGAGTGTCTCTGCCACCGTAACCCAATGCTACAGAGATATGGGAGCTCGTCATCGTACGCGTGCTCACTCCATCCAAATTCTTAAGCTAGAAAGTGAAGGCTGGAGCGTGCAGAAGGCCACAAGTGAAACAGTTCCGTGATTCTAAGAGCCGGTTCCCATTGCCCAAACGTATCACGAACACACGCAAATGCATGAACCGCATCTCTGGACGCAAGCCACGAACATATTTCCTTTAAGTGTATGCTCAACAGGTTAAGTGGTTATTAAACAATTTCTTAATTTACTAATTCTATTGAGGATTAATGTGGCAAGACTTTAAGTATTAATTTGTCGAATGCTATAGACTTAGACATTTTGGTATATTTTAGTGAAGTTCTGTGAGAACACTAGAAATAGCCACGGCAATATTTAACTTGATAAAGCAAGATACGATCAAACAAGATCAAACAGTTCCAAAGCATTTTAACATCGGAGCTGGATCGGATAAGATGAAGACCTAAATCAGGAAACATCAAAGATAACACCAGATCAGAGGAGACGTGCGAGTCTGAGGCAAGGCCGAGACTAAACGAGTTTAGATGATACTGAATTGAAGTTTGGATGGACACCGATGAAGAACACTGAGCTTAGATGAGATAAGATTAGACGAAGCAAACATAGATGTAATCGGATCACTTTTGCTTGTTCCTTGCAAAGTGATATTTCTTCAACTCAATGCTAGAAATTTATTCAGATCGCTGAAGCGACTAAGGCAGATAAGATAAGATTATATAAAGCAAACATAGATGTTCACTTTTGCTTGTTCTTTGGAAACTGATACTTCTTGTGTACAATACTAGAAATCTGTTCAGATTGATGAAGCGAAAATTGTGATCCTGCAGAGCCTCGTGGAGAACGGTTTGATGGACAGGATTGATGTGTTTGGAAAGCCGGCCAAGATTTCCAAACCTGACGTTGAGATCTAAACGTTGCGGTTTAAACAAGTCCAACCGACGTTTGTTATTTTATTGGGAGGATTAGTTCTGGCTGGTTTGATATTGCTCTCCAAACTGCTGAAACTAAATAAATATGCCAAATATCTACCAAACAATAGCAGACTAGACAAGACGAGATCAACCAAGACAAGACTAACAGGAGTGAGTATGAGCTGAAACTTCGTTTGTTTTTTTTTTTAAATTGCAAGGTCTACGATTTTCGATGTGTTGATTCCTACGATTCCTGTGTTGAGGGAAGAGGTTCTGTCCAGCAATTGTTCGCTCTGTTAGGTGATTTCGCCTAACAAGAAGCCTCGGTATTCTTAACATGAGATAGCAGGAAGTTGTTAAGTGATCCACGTATTATATAACTAAATATGTAACTTATATAACAAAACATATAGCAAGTGAGCAAAAGGCTTGAAATCACATTATTTATTTAATAACTACAGCTGTCTTATAAAACTAAATGGGTTAACCTACGAACGTGTTGTGATACTGATAACATCCGCTCAACCGCCTTAAATATCTAGGAGAGATTAAACGATCCCAATTAATTTTCTGATTTTCTTTGGAAACTGATACTTCTTCAACACAATGATAGAAATTTGTTCAGATCAATGGAGCGACTAAGCCAGATAAGAATATGCAGAGCAAACATAGATGAAGAAATCAGATCACTTTTGCTTGTTCTTTGGAAACTGATACTTCTTCGACTCAATGCTAGAAATCTGTCCAGGTCGATGCAGTGACTAAACCAGATGTGATAAGATTATACGTAGCAAACATAGATAAGATCGGGTCACTATAACTTGTTCTTTGGAACATCAAAGTAAGACGAGAAGGAATGGGAAACGGTTTCCTATACATCGAACTAGACAAAGTATGCTTATACGCGTGCTACGTCTCCCCAAACTGCGGCAACACCTAACACCTAAGACACCTAACAACACCTAACTAGAGGAAGTGCTGGGAAACATGGGGGTACTGCATGAAGCAACGCAAAACAAAGAACGTGCTATTAGCAGGAGACCTGCCATAGGATCACCGTACAACGACTTAAGAGGGGAAATGGTAGCAGAGTGGATGGAGCAGGAAAAACTGTATACCGCCAATGTTGGAAATGTACCGACCTTTGCCAGAAGGAACCGCAGGTCTTACGTAGACATTACCTTATGCACGGAAAGCCTAACGGCGAGGGTGCGAAATTGGAGGGTCCACGAGGAAGAAGAAAATTTTAGTGGCCACCACAACATAACCTACGAGCACAGTACAGAAGCCAATATAAAACAAACCGAAATTAAGCAAGGAAACAAACGCGCATGCTGGAGATCCAACGCGGTAGCTATGGAAAACCTGGCAAAACAACTGGGATCGATAGTAGAAGAGAGAAAGAAAGAAAAATAAGTTATAAATACCGCGGGAGAAGCTATGAAAATGATCATTAAAGCGTGCAACTTGTGCTGCTCAAAACGAAGAAGCTCAGAAAACCAAAGGAAAGAGTGGAATTGGTGGAAAAAAAAGTTGGTGGAACCGAGAAATAGCGGAACAGAGACGCGAATGTGTAAAAAAAACGAAGGGAAATGAACACCAAAACTATATGGTCAAAGCTGGAAAAGGAAGGATCTAAACAAAGCTACAAAAAGACAGAAAGAGAAAACATGGATGAACCTGATAGAGGAACTGAACAACGATATATGTGGAGATGCCTATAAAATAGCATGTAAAAAAACTGAGGGTACTACAAAGAATACACAAGACTGACGAAGAGCTAATGACGTAAACACAAAAACTGTTTCCGAAAAACCCAAAAGTTATCTGGAATAAGCTGTGCGTAGAAGAACAGGAGATCCCCGTCTTCACTCTGGACGAAATAGAAAGAGCAGTACAAAGCACGAAAACGAGCAAAGCTATAATATAACACGGATAATATAACACCGGAAATCGCTAAAATCTTTGCCGGGGCGCAAAAAGAGTACTGCCTAGACGTCATGAACCACCACCTAGTTAAAGGCGAGGTACCAAGGGAGTGCAAAAATCGCGGCTGGTACTAATCGAGAAAGGCAGAAAGAAGGAAAATACAACTACTACGTATAGGCCGTTGTGCCTTCTTAACAGAATGGGGAAGCTACTCGAGCAGTTATTAAACACAAGACTAACTGAAGAAATAGGAAAAAACAGGGGGGCTGGCAGATCTGTAATACGGTTTCAGAAAAAGAAGAAGCACAATAGATGCGATGAAAAAAGTGCAGGACATTTCAGAAAGCGTAAACAGCGCAGCATATAGTCTAGTCTCAGCTGTTCGACATGTCGGACGACGTTAGTGAGTGCTCCGTCTGTGACAAAGAAATTGCATCAGATAATGATCAATGAAATTTAGTTTGTGGCGGATGTGACTTCAAATGCCACATCGGCAGCTCACCGTTAATAAAAAGCGAACTCAAACTTCTGAAAAGTAATAATTTTGTCTGGTTCTGCAACAATTGCAAGATAATTGAATTCAACGTGAGTAATTTACTAATTACTGTAAACAAAGTGGCAATCACTTGCCAAAACCAAATTATTCAACAGGGATATGCAATGGAAGACATGTGGAAGAATGTTGCGGCGATTCTCGAATTCATCTCAATTGTTTAATGCACAAAAACCAGCAGCAGATAAGCAACTATCGGATGATAACGGCAAGGCGAACACAAAAAGAGGAACTGGAAAAAAGAGCCAATTATCTACCGATAAGCAGCAGGCGGGCAATGCAAATACAGAAACATCTGATATCGCGGAAACCGACCCTGGTTAGGTTAGGTTAGGTTTAAGTGGCAGCTAATGCTCACATAGGCCTCAGATGGGCCCGTTGTGTTACCACGGTACTTGCAGTACAACCCTCCTCAGGGGATTTTGTCAAACCATTTCGAGCCGTGGATGAACCTCGTGAGAGTCTGCGCATCTAGTGATGCGAGGTCAGAGAGATCATCCAAGAAAGGTCGGCCTAAGAAGAGCAATCGTGTTGCGGTCAGAGAGGGGCATTGGCATAGGTAATGCTGAACACTTTCCTCTTCCTCCTCATCCAGGCAGCCTCTGCAGTAGTCCCGCCTCACTATGCGCAGTCTCTCAGCGTGCTTGCCAATGGGACAGTGTCCCGTGATGACTCCCACTGCCAGTCTGATATCGTTTCTTTTTAGAGAGACGATGTTTGTGCTTAGTTTCCTGTTTCGGTGAGGCCATATTTGCCTGGTTACCTTGCAGGTGTCTTCATCCCTCCACCTTCGCTCCGCTAGGTTCGAGGTTATTTCGGCTATGGTCTCCTTGCACGAGGCAAATGGAATACCAATATCCTGTAATATTTCGGTTGAGTGCAGGCTTGTGCCGTTCTTTGCAAGCTCATCCGCTTTTGCGTTACCTGGGATCCCGCTGTGGCTTGGTACCCACGTGAGTCTCACGTTTGTGTGTGCTGCGAGCTCATTCAGCTTTCTCCGACAGCCAGAGACCACTGCCGAGTTGGTGCACACGCTAGTAACTGCCCGGAGAGCAGCTTGGCTATCGGTGTAAATGTGGATCTGTTCACCAGGGTCCCCATTTACCATCAGCCACTCTGCTGCCCCTTTTATGGCGGTTACCTCCGCCTGTAGAACGCTGCAGTAGTCTGGCAGGCGTAAGCTAATTCTGAGGTTGAGGTCGTTGGAGAAAACTCCGCTGCCCACTTTGTCCTCCCTCCGTGAGCCGTCTGTAAAGACATGCGTGTGTCCTGCTGGTACCTCTTTCTTTTCCATCCACTCCTCTTTAGAGGGTATGTGGTATGAGAAGTTGTTACCAAAAGCAGGCGTTGCTAGACATCGGTCTATGTTTTTGGGCACCCCTTTAAATTCATTGATTATTCCGGCGTGTCCACGATAGTCCGATGTCAACATTCGCACTGACTTTAGTCTAAGTGCTGTGGTAATGGCAAGTTGCTTGCCCATTAAATCGACCGGGGCTATGTCCAGGATTGTCTCCAAGGCTTTCGTAGGCGTCGTTCTCATGGCTCCCGTTATCATGAGCGCCGCCATTCTCTGCACTTTTGTAAGCGCCATTTGATGGACTTTTTTATTAAGTGCCAAACCGACCCTGAAGAAGAGGAAAATTGGAAATATGTCCGAAATAAACGTCGCACTAAGAAACTTGCAAAAACCGTGGAAAACGTGGATTTAAAAAGAAAAGAAGGTACTGTCGCTAATTCGGTCATACACACAAAAAAAGGGAGCTGAAGATCAGCACAGCGAAAGTAGATCGCTCCAACGGAGTGTTAACAGGAGGGGGTCAGGTTAAACACCGAAGCCACTGACGACAATATCAAGGAATATCTATGTGAAGTGTATAAAAATACAGAATTTGACGTTAAAAAATTGAACGCTAAAGGTAATTTCGCAGCCTTCAGAGTATATCGAAAGGAGCTTTCGATATAAAAGATGAAATTTTGAACGCCGACTTTTACCATCCGGAGTAAGCATTCGGCGGTGCCACTTCAGGCATGATTTTACTCATAAATAGGAACAAAATCAACTGCATGAAAATACTTTTTTAGAAGAAGAGGCTCGGAAGAACGATCAACCAGGTTCGTCAACATCATGAATTTCAACGTGCAAGGGATAAGAGGAAAGGAGATGAATCTACAGCTACATCTAAACGAACACAATGTTGACATTTTATGTGTAACAGAGCATTGGCTCAGTGAAAGCGAGGTGAAGACTACATCTATCCCGAAATATAAATTAATAAACAGCTTCTCGCGTAAAAATATCAAACGTGGAGGGGTAGCCGTGTTTGCAAGTGAAAAAATGCAAACTACACCGGTAACAATCAATGGGTTAAATGCAATCGAAAAGCATTTTGAATTTGCGGCAAGTGAAATTATCTGTGGCAGAGAACTCATATCCGTTGTTGCAGTGTATGGAACACCGGACAGTGATTTCAACCTTTTTTTGTATAATTTAAATATATTGCTCCAAAAAGTGTTTAAACCCAAAGTTGCTCTAGTTGTATGCGGTGATGTGAACGTCAACGTATTTGAGAAAAACTCGGATCAACAGAATCTTTTGAATGCTTTTAATGAATTCGGACTGAAGCCGCACGTGCTGGAACCAACGCTCATAACCAACCATCGCGCAACCTGTATAGACAATGTTTTCTCCAATTACCACCAACCACTGAATGTAATAGTAAAATCCTCATTTCTATCAGACCACTGTTATCAAATATGCAAATTTGACATAGTATGTGTTAGGTCTTCGGATATAAGATATATACAGAAAAGAATCATAAGTAAAAAACATATTGACGTACTGTACGAGAATCTTCAAATGACGGATTGGTCAGCTTTGACAAACCATCTGTTAGATTTAGATATAGATGAAAAATTTCAAATATTTTACGACGTATTTTTAGAACATTACAACACTGCTCTTCCAAAGTGTAATATGAGAATACAAGAGGACTGCAAAAAATGGTACAATGTCGAAATCAGAAATTTACACCACTTCTTATGCGAAATGTCCAAGATAGTGAAACCGACAGAGAATGCCAAATATCGACACCGATATAAACAACTTAGATACGAGTATAAAAATATAGTCAAGAATCACATCATTGGTGTAAATGTCTCAGAATAAGGTACGAGAAAGTTGGCGCATAATAAATAATCATCAAAGCAAATACAACTAAAATTATGATATAAAGCTACTTGACGAAAATAACCAGGAAATCTCTAACAAGAAGGAATTTTGTGAGTACTTCTCAAATATATTTTCAACCGTGTCTGTAAGAACACCAGATCCAAATTACAAAATAAGCCATTATAATAAAACATTTTTTCCTAAATCCAGTAACACCTCAGGAAATCATCGATATAATAAACCGAGTTACGCTCTAACACCATCTCAAGGTTTAGACGAAGTATATGGTAGGGTATTAAAAAGCGTAAGTCACCTGATAGCCGAACCTCTTTGCAACCTTGTTAATGAATCCTTTACTTCCGGATGTTTCCCGACATGTTTGAAAGGATCAAAGTGCATCCCGATTTACAAAAATAAAGGGTCACGGCAGGATCCCCTTAACTACAGACCAATTTGTATTCAAAGCCAATTTTCAAAAATTCTTGAGTCAGCATTTCTTACTCGGTTATCAAGTTACTTGGAAACCAATAACATGCTGGCAAACAGTCAACACGGCTTCAGAAAGAATAGGTCAACTGATACAGCTCTGTTAGATAGTCTTAATTTTATAATTACTTCCCAAAATTGTAAGCAGGAGGTTCTTGCTGTATTTTACGATCTATGTAAAGCATTTGACACTATCGATCACAAGCTCCTTCTACAAAAAATGTAAAACATCGGAGTTAGAGGCGTCGCTAACAACTGGGTTAAATCTTACTTACACGAAAGAGGACAAACAGTGATCGCCAATGGTTATAAATCGGAAAGCAAAGTATTGAAGTGTGGGGTACCTCAAGGCTCTCTACTTGGACCAATTCAATTTTTAATATTTGTTAATGATCTGGCGGAAACAAATAATGTTCAAAGCAAATATATTTTGTACGTTGACGACACCAACATTAGTATCTAACCCAGGCATACACGATTTAATTAAAAATAGCAATTTAAAATCAGAAACGTTAAGAAGATAGTGTATACAAAATGGACTGTCCTTAAACATAAGCAAAACATACTTCATGAGATTTCTTCAAAAAAAATGTGTCTAATGACTATAGTTTATTTCTAAGACTTGATCAAAAACAATCAAAGGGGCCGAATCTATAAAATTTCTAGGAGTAACACTTGACAACAAACTAAAATGGGACGTTCATATTGAATTAACATGTTCGACATTAAGTAGTGTGTGTTATCTGAATAAAAATCTAAGAGAGTGTGTAACAGTTGATATTCTGATAATGTTTTACCACGCCATCGTTCAGTCTAGGTTGTCATACGGTCTGATATTTTGGGGGTCAGCAGCAAATGTTGATGCGGTATTTAAAATGCATAAAAAGCTATTACGAGCTATGTTCAATGTACATCCTCTTCAATCCTGTCGCTCTTTGTTCATCAAGCACAAAATTTCAACGCTACCCTCCTTATATATATTTCGATTAGTCATACTTGATCAACAATAGATCAACTATTCACGCTGAGACAACTTCTAGAAAAGGGATGGGAGTATAACAAACCCATACACAATCTTTTCATAGACTTTCGACAGGCATATGATAGCGTAGAAAGAAGCCAAGTATGGAATGCCATGGCGGAGTTCTCAATACCAAAGAAACTCATTCGGATGACCAAAGTCTGTATGGAGGGTGGAATATCTAAAGTACGTGTAAATAATAAACTGTCTGGCAGCTTTGAAATCAACAGTGGACTTAAACAGGGTGATGCGTTATCTCCACTACTATTCAACCTTGTATTAGAGAAAGCCATGAGGTCGGCCGAAATAAAAACAGAATTGCTATCGGGTCAAGGTCCCAAAGTGTTACTCGCATATGCAGATGACATAGATCTCGTTGGAGACTCCATTCTATCCACGAAAGACATTTTCAACAAGGTGGAAGGAGCAACAAGTGAAGTAGGGCTGAAGATTAATGAAGAGAAAACGAAATATATGTGTATAAATAGAACGACACGAAGAGACAGAATAGGACAAAATATGACGATCAACACCTTTAATTTCGAAAGAGTACAACGTTTTAAGTATCTGGGGGCCGTAATCACAGCGGACAACGATGTTACCGAAGAAATAAAAGACAGAATCTAATCTGCAAACCGCTGTCTATTTGCACTGAATAAGCTCATAAAATCAAAAAATCTCACAAGAAGTTCAAAGATCAAAATCTATAAATCCATCGTCAGACCTGTAATAACATACGGATGCGAAACGTGGACCATGACCAAAGCAAACGAAGAAAAGCTCAGACACTTTGAACGAAAATTTTCGGACCTCACCGTGACATCACCACAGACCAGTATAAGATCAGAACCAATATCGAATTAAAAGCACTCTACAACGACACCGATATTGTCCAAGAAATTAAATCACAGCGACTAAGATGGGCAGGCCACGTGCACAGACTGCATAACGAAAGACTTGTAAAACTGGTATGGGAGGAGATTCCCACAGGCAAGAGAACGCTCGGACGTCCCAGAATGCGATGGAGAGATAACATCCAAGCAGATCTCCGGAAAATGAACATTCCATTTGACCCTAGGTTGATGGAAGACCGAACAAATTGGAAAAAAGTTGTACAGTCAGCCAAGACCCACCCAGGGTTGTAGCGCTACGTGATGATGATGATGATACTTGTAAAACAACGCCATTCCGACTTACCTAAAAATTATGAACTACATAGTCATAACTTACGCAATATTCACAAACGCAGAGTGCCATTTTCAAGATTAGAAAGCGGCAAACGAAACCCCTTACATATTGGTATCGTATGTTACAATAAGATATCCGAATGTATTACTAATACAAATTCATTATCAGTAAGGGAGTTTAAAGCGAAAGCTCGTGAATTATTGATAGCCTGTGCTTTTTATAGCACGGAAGAATTCATGTACTATTCTTTATAGTAGTAATAGATGATTATTATATCATCAACTATTCTTTAACCGTTTATTTCTAGATAAATATTTTTTTTGTTTTTTCCTATTGTTTCCTATTGTATGTAACTTTTTTTTGACGATGGTCTATTGTATGAAAATGTACACAGTACCAAAAAATAAATATTATTATATTATTATTATAAAAGACGAAAATGCTGCCTGCTAGTGACTCTGGGCGTCAAAAACGCAGAATTAGAGAGAAGGAACATAGCTCCATACTTATTTAGAATGATTCAAAGCTACCTGGAAGAAAGAACACTACTGGTAGTGGAAAGTGATGAGATGGAAGTAACGTGCGTAGTTCCCCCAAGGCTTTGTCCTGGGACCCACGTTATGGAACATTTACTACGACGGTGTCGTTAAAATAGAAATGCCAAAAGAAGTAACCATCATAGGGAGTCGGCACGAGTAGTGTAGTGGTGACACTCGTGGACTCATGTTAGATCGCTAACTAATAAGTCTGGAGGTCCCGAGTTCTATCCCCCAGTGCCAGCCGCATTTGTACCAGAAGACAAATGTGTAATTAATTAGAGCAATTTATAATAACATCAAGGTTTCTGAGCCTATAAGTGAAAGATGTGGGCAAAATACAGGGTTAATAATAAAGGGTTAATATCCAAATTGGGCAAAACAAAAACATCATAGGGTACAAAGATGATATAGCATTGGTCGTTAGCGGTAACACGGCCGAAAAAATTAGACAAACAACGGAAACGGCGATCAGCAAAATACAACAATGGATGGATATGAAAAAACTGAAACTGGCTCCAGAAAAAACGGAGGGCGTAATGATAGTGGGAAGACGGAAAGTGCGACACTTGACGATAACAGTGGGAAATAATGACATAGAGACGATGCCTGCGACAAAATATCTTGAGGTATCTTTCGACGCTGACCTTTGAATGACAAGACATATTATAGAAACCGTCAAGAAAACGGTAGGTACTGTCAAAAGACTAAACATGATCCTGCCCAACATAAGAGCACCGAAGGAGGAAACAAGGAACGTCAATTGTGTATGCCACACTACTATACGGAGCACCGATCTGGCAAAAGGCGATCTAATTCAAAAAATATAAAAACATAATAATAATAGTTCAACGCAAACTACTAATCAAAATAGCACAGGCATATAGGACAGCTTCTACCGAAGCGCTACAAGTCATAACGGGAACACCACTTATAGACCTCCTAATTGAAGAAAGGATCAACACATATAATGCAGGATCTGAAAACAGAGGACAAGAAAGAGAGAAAATAATAAATAAATGACAGGAAAGATGGGATAGCCAGCCGCAAACAACGAGATGGACAAAACGACTCATACCGATAACAAAAACATGGACAGAGCGGAAGCACGGAGAAATCACACACTATACAACACAAGCCATATCACGACACGGAGACTTCAATGGTTACGATATGGTTATAGTAAGAGAAATTACGAAAGCTTTAAAGATTGATGAAGAGTAATCATGCATAACTTCACCACAGAACAGCTAACAACAAATGAAGACGGTGGTTACGATAAGTTTGTAGAGATGTTCTTCACTAAAGTCGGTAATGCAGCTTTTGGAGATGCAGATTATACTGAAGAATACGCTTCTTATGACCTATGCAATTCCTCCTTCGTTTTATACGTTAACTTTTACGCCCAACTTTACGTGGAAACCTTTGTTACCTTTTTACCTTTCAAATCAAAGCCTTAATCCTATTAATCTTCCTGTTCGTAATCTCCATTATATACTACTACCTAGCAAGAACAGAAGGAGAAACCACCTACGCTACAACCTTCCTGCTCATCTACTCGATCCTCTTAAACGCAGCACCAAAGCAACCAACGACTACGAAACTAGGAATCTTTTTCATTTTCTTCTCATTCTTCTCCTTAATTGTAATCACCTTGGTCCAAAGCACCTTGACTGCAATGCTCTTCCTTCCTGCCTATGCATCTCAAATAACAACAGTGCAAGAACTAGTTCTCTCTGCTTTCATTTTGGAGGAAATAATCTGATCAAAGACACTTTGATCCAGGCGGAAGATATACCAGAGCTCGCGGAAAACTTTGAAGAAACCTCAGAAATGAACTAATATTACCTTGATCGGATCATAAACGCCAGAGATTTTGCAATCGCTTCAGAGCGACGTATCGCGGCAGCCGTTGCATTAGACAAGATTGTAGATTGTAGATATGGTGGTGACGACTTGTACTGCGACCTTTATAGATCTATTGTACCCCACCCTCCTCCTCCAAGTGTTGGTGTACTTACCCATTTAGAGCGCCTCCTCTAATCCTGATTCCTTTAGGAATCTCAGGATCTGGGTGGGATTCAAGGCCTGCAGCTCCTGTGTTCAAGCAGTGAGCCCCAAGGTACATCTGTCTCTTGTGGAGTAATGCTCCGCAGTCTTTGAACATATGTATGGGGGTTTCCTCTGCTGAGCAACAGAATCTGCATCAAGCATCCTCCTCTAGGCCTAGGGCCTTGAGATGTTTCCTAAGTCTGCAGTGTCCCGTCACGGCTCCTGTCAGAATTCTGAGCTTGTTCCTGCTTAGTTTCACGCAAGCTTTTGTTCTCTTCTGGTTAAAAGATCCCAGCATCACTTTGGATTGCCTTAGCCCTGGAAGTTCTTCCCAGGTTTTCATCCATTATTCTCATATTTCTTCATCTAAACTTTTGCGGATGGTGTTCACGCTCATACCGCAAAAGGGTTCCAAACCTATAAAGGGGCTACTTGATCCCTTGTTTGCTAGGTGATCGGCTTCTTCGTTTCCGTCTATACCAGTGTGTCCTGGTACCCAGTATAGCGTTACTTTATTATCCCTGCCAAGCTTGTTCAGCTTCCCCACACAGTCCCATACCAGTTTGGATCTGATGGTGTATGAGCTAATGGCCTTGATGGCTGCTTGGCTATCTGACAGGATAGCAATTCGTTTTTTGCGGTAATTCCTGTCGAGGTTAAACTGTGCACATCTTTCGATTGCGTGTACCTCTGCTTGGAAGATACTTGGGGATGTTCCCATGGATTCGAAGTATCTGGTACGAGGTCCAAACACTCCTGCACCAGTGCCTTCCTTTGTCTTCGAACCATCTGTATACTACTTGATGGCATTTTGCTCTATGTGGTATGCTGAGAATTCGTCGCTTCAATCGGCTTTACTACTACACATTGCTGTGTAGTTTTTCTCGAAGTGATATTTTCATACCATTTCGTCTTTTGGTACTTCCAGCCAGGGGATGGGTACTTCCAGCCAGGGCAGCGAGGCTGTTTCGGTCTCTGCACCCGATTATTTTACCTCTGCCCATTCCTTCCTTGCTAAACCTTACGATCGCCGATCTGGCGGCGCTCTCCACTACAAGGTGCAGCGGAGTCAGATTGGAGCGACGAATCCTCAGCATACCACATAGAGCAAAATGCCATCAAGTGGTATACAGATGGTTCGAAGACAAAGGAAGGCACTGGTGCAGGAGTGTTTGGACCTCGTACCAGATACTCCGAATCCATGGGAACATCCCCAAGTATCTTCCAAGCAGAGGTACACGCAATCGAAAGATGTGCACAGTTTAACCTCGACAGGAATTACCGCAAAATACGAATTGCTATCCTGTCAGATAGCCAAGCATGAAGAGCAAGGAGCTCTCCTCCTACTAGAAACCCATTTTCCGGGATGTAGAAGATACAGGGAGACCGAGGACTTGATGCAACCACGGAAACCAAGTCGGGCCGACTGGAAGAGGGCAGCGTCCATCTGTACGGAAAACCGAATCAGATGGGCTATCGGCACTTTCCAGCCTTTTAAGGCCCCAGGTGTGGACGGACTAGTCCCTGCCTTCCTACAAAAGGGAGAGAGAGAACTAATGCCGTATCTTCTAAATATTTTTAGAAGTAGTTTAGCGCTCGGATATATACCGGAGCTATGGAGAAGGCCTAAGGTGGTATTTATACCGAAGGTGGGAAAGAAAGACACCACTCCACCGAAGTCATTTAGACCCATTAGTCTAACATCTTTTATGTTAAAGACAATGGAGAAGGTGATTGATAATTACCTTAGGACTATGGTGCTGGTAGGTACACCACTACACAAGAGTCAGCATGCTTACAGAGCAGGGAAATCCACAGAACCCGCCCAACATTCGCAAAGGGGCTCCGTAAGCGATGGCCGGTTGCCCTTGGCCATCAACCAGTCCCTTCGGCACGGGTCGCATGACACCTAGGGATTAAGGGTTTGGAAGTTCTTGGTTGTTCGCCCTCCGCCGAACGCCCCGACCGGAGTTGTTCTAGTCGTGACGTCCAACGGTATGTTGCGAAACTAAGCCCTCACACCGCGACAAGGTGACTTCCACGTGAGGGGTTGCATTAGACAAACTGAAGTTCTTGTACATGCTGCCGACCAGTTACGTTTCATTGGTCGGGATGATTCGTCTTAGACAAAGGGTCGCCTTTCACCTTGAGGTTCAACGAGGTTTTGCAGCGGCTGGTGGAGAACAGGATGATGGACAAGATCGATGTGTTTGGAAAGCCAGCGAAGGTTTTGAAAGCTGATGTTGAGTTTAAGACGTTGCGGCTCAAACAAGCCCAACCTGCGTTTGTTCTACTACTAGGAGGAATAGTTCCAGCAAGCTTGATTTTTTTTAGTGAGATAGCTGTAAAGTTGTTAGTAAAATTTTAAAGAATATAATACAAGCAAAACCTAGACAAATCGTCTATAAGTCTACAAAAACAATAACTAGACATTTAAAGCAAGTTATGAGCCGGAAATTTATTACAGCTAGTAGGTTATATATTGAAGTTGTAAGGGAATTTTTGTTTAAATCGTTTAGCTTTATAAAAGCAAATTATTTAAACTAGAACCTGAGTGTAGATAGCGTCGTAGACTAGTAGTAAACACTATTCAGCTTTTTGATATAAATTTAGATAAAAACCAGACAAGACCATGAACTTGCAATCCACATAGTCTATATAGTAATTCTCCCACAAGGCCAAGGAGCCAATATAGCTGTGATTATATAGTATACAGCGATGTTTTCAAACCGTTGAGTTGTTCAAGACGAGGTTGTTAGTTAAGGAAACCGGGTCGTTAAATCGATGAACATTTTATTTGATTTGCAAGCCATTAGGTTGGGTATTTAAACTGGAAAATTATATTTTAGAACGAATAGTTTAATGCCGAAAAAACTAGCAATTTCCCTTCTAGTCATTAGCTAAACCTAGTTAACACTGTTTATTCATTTGTAGATTCATTTATGGAGTCTAAAGAAGTTAAAGCATATAAACGCAAATATATAGTACACAAGCATGAACAGTTTAAAACTGAAATTAATTGTTTTTATCCTTACTACGAGCTCAGCTTTGAATGGGGAAGTGAGCGAGTGCGCTCAAAGAATAGTCAACTATCACGGAGAAGTCCGCACGATTTTGGTTTATGAAGAAATTAGTTTAAATGGCGTAAACACAAGTTTAAGTTACCTAATGGTCAATTTAAACAAAGATTTGAGTTATTTGAAGCAACTGGATATATTTAGTTTCTATTTGATTGTGACTAGTGAGGTCGACGATGTTAAGAAGTTTTTCAACGGAATTTACAGGACGAGGAACTTTAATAGCCATGCCAAGACGCTGATCATTTTCGAGGACGAAGTCAGTTTAATAAGCCTGTTCCGGCTGGTGATGTATTATAACTTGATGGATGTGGTGGTGGTTTACCAGAAGAAGGTTTATACTTATTACCCGATTAGTCAGGGAAGATGCGAGGAGGTATTCGTTAGACGCTTAGGCGATTGTGGCGAGGGTCTTGAGTTGAGTGGAATGTTTAATGAGAGCGCTAGTAAGTATTTCGAGGGGTGTTCACTACGCGTCTTGACATTTCCAATGAAGCCTTACATCTGCGGAGGAAGTTTCGAGGAAGATAAAGGTTGCGATATGGTTGTCGTAAGAGAAATTTCGAAATTTTTAAAGCTGAGAGGAAGAATAATCAACCACAACTTTACCTTAAAACAGCTAGCAACTAATGAAAATAACGCGTTTGATAAGTTCCTAGACATGCTTTTTACTAAAGTAGTTAATATAGCTTTTGGCGGAGCAGCTTACGACGCAAAAAGTCTAGTATCTTACACTCTTTCCAATCCCTCCTTCATTCTATATTATTCCTTCTACGTTCCGGCGGCAAGATCTGATGGCACCACGCATCTCCTCACCAATTCCTTCATAATCAAAGCTTTAATCCTACTCATCTTCCTCTTGTTAATCTCAGCTATATACTACTGTCTATCAAAAACCGAAGGACAAACGACATACGCTAAAACGTTCCTGCTCATCTACTCAATCCTTTTAAACACAGCCCCAAACCAACCAACGACAACGAAACTAAGAATTTTCTTCATTTTCTTCTCGTTCTTCTCCTTAGTCATAATAACATCTTTCCAAAGCGCCTTAACTGCGATGCTTTATGTTCCTTCCTATGAAGTTCAAATAAGAACAGTAGAGCAACTAGTCAATTCAAATTTGCATTTTGGCGGAACGAAGATGAAAAAACCCGCAGTCATCGCGGCGGAAGCCTTGCCAAAAATCGCGGAAAAGTATGAAGAAATCACAAAAATGTACGAGTTCTACATTGATAGGATCATAAACGCGAGAGACTTTGCAGTCATATGCGACCGACGAATCATGGCCGCCATTGCATTGGACAAACTTAAGTTCTTGTACATGCTGCCGGTGAGTTACGCTTCATTCAGCGGGATTTTGTTCGACAAGGGGTCGCCTTTCACCGACAGATTCAATGTGATCCTGCAGAGGCTCGTGGAGAACGGCTTGATCGACAGGATTGATGTATTCGGAAAGCCGGTTAAGATTTCGAAACCTGAAGTTGAGTTCAAAACGTTGCGATTTAAACAAGTCCAACCGGCGTTTGTCATTTTATTTGGAGGATTAGTGCTGGCTGGTTTGATATTGTTACTCGAGGTCGTCTCCAAGCTGCTGAAACTAAATAAAGCTGCCGGATGTATAGACTGGGAAACATAGACTAGATGAGACCTAACAAGAGAAGGCATGGCCAGACAAGAGTAGTTTAGACCAGACTAGATCAAACAAGATCAGACAAAACTAGACAAGACCAGACGTGACCAAACAATTCAAGACTAGACAAGACAAGACCAGATAAGACCAAACAAAACTAATAAGATTGAGATCAGCTGGCACCTTTGTTTTTTTTTTTCTGCTGAATTGCAAGATCTACGAAGTTCTGACCACTAGGTCAATTTCAACCTTGTGGATTCCTGTGTTGAGGGAAGAAATTCTCTCCAGCAATTCTTCGCTCTGTGAGGTGTTTTCGCCTAACAAGAAGTCTTGATAGTTTTAACTCGAGATAGCATGAAGTAGTTAAATGTTGCACGTATTATATAACTAAATATGTAACTTATATATAACAATATATAACTAAAACCAAAATGTATAACAAAACATATAGCAAGTGAGCAAAAGGCTTGGTTTCACAATATTTATTTAATAACTACAGCTGTCATGTAAAAGTGAATGGCTTAAGCTACGAACGTGTTGAAATACTGATTACCTCCACTCTGCCGCCTTAAATATCTAACAGATCCCATTTAATTTTCTTGACTTATCATACTAATTCTATTGAGCATTACTATGGAAAGATTTTACATATTAATTTGTTGAATGCTATAGACTTTAGATATTTTGGTATATTTTAGTGAGAATCTATAAGAACACGAGAAATACCCACTGCAGTATTAAACTTGGTAAAGGAAGATACGGTCAGACGAGACCAAACATGAGCTGGATCGGATAAGATTAGGATCTAAATCAGACAACATCAAAGATAACACAAGATCAGAAGAGACTAAACGAGTTTAGATGACACTGAATTGAAGATTGGATGGACACTGATGAAGGACACTAAGTTTAGATTAGATAAGATTCGACAAAGCCAACATAGATGAAATAGCATCACTTTTGCTTGTTCTTTGGAAACTGATACTTCTTCAACTCAATGCTATAAATTTGTTCAGATGGATGATGCGACTAAGCCAGATGAGATAAAATTATATAAAGCAAACATAGGGATACGCTGTTATCTTTTTACGGATGTTATCTTATCACGTTTGCTTGTTCTTTGGAAACTAATACTTCTTGAGCTCAATACTATACATCTGTTCAGATCGATGAAGCGAGTAAACTAGACGCGATAAGATTATACAAGGTAAACATAAATAAGACCGGATCACTCTTGCTTGTTCTTTGGACACTAATACTCCTCCAACTTAATACTAGAAACTAGTTTTGATCGATGAAGCGTTAGTTGAAACAGTAACATTAGTATCATTGACAGTAAAGTGTCATTAGTATCAGCGCCATATCTGTGCCGGAATATTTAACAAAATTAATTATTTCCCTGAAAGTAATTAACTACTTTGGACCATTAGTCTAGATTGAACCGAAAACTGGCTAACATCATAAACGCATTTGTTTATAGAATTTAAACACGCAATCACACTTTCTAAGCCAATAAAGGCTTTCACGCGGAAGTATGAATAGTCCTAATATATTCTTTTTAGTGGTCAATGTACACTTAGTCACTAGTCTGGACGTAAGCCAGTGCGTGCAAAAAATAGTCACATATCATGGAGACACCAACACGATTTTGGTATATAACGGTCAAAGAATAGTTGACTGGTATGGAGAAGCCAACGCGTTTGAAGTTAGTTTCGATTATTTGAACGCGAATTTGAGTTACCTCGTCGTTAATTTAAGTGGAGATTTGCGTTATTTAAGTGAACTGCATAGACTTAGTTTCTATTTGATTGTGGCTGGTGGGCTAGACGAGGTGAAGAAATTTTTCAACGCGATTTATAGGACGAGGAATTTTAACAGCCAAGCCAAGACGCTGATAATTTTCGAAGACGAGATAAGTTTAATAAGCCTGTTCCGGCAGGTGATGTATTATAACTTGGTGGATGTAGTGGTGGTTTACCAGAAGAAGGTTTACACTTATTACCCGATTAGTGAGGGGAGATGCGAGGAGGTTTTCGTTAGAGCCTTAGGCGATTGCGGCGATGGTCTTGAGTTGAGTGGAATGTTTAATGAGAGCGCGAGTAAATATTTCGATGGGTGTTCACTGCGCGTATTGGCTTATCCAACAGAGCCTTACATCTACGGAGGAGGTTTCGATGAAGATAAAGGGTTCGATATGGTTGTAGTGAGAGAAATTTCGAGATTTTTAAAGTTGAGAGGAAGAGTAATCAACCACAACTTCACCCTAGAGCAGCTACAAACTAATGAAAATAACGCGTTTGATAAGTGCGCAAATATGCTTTACACTAAAGTTGTTAATATAGCTTTTGGTGGAGCAGTTTACGATCAAAAAGGTATCGCATCTTTCACTCATTCCAATCCCTCCTTCATACTATATTTTTCCTTCTACGTTCCGGCGGCAAGGTCTGATGGCACCACGCATCTTTTCACCAACTCCTTCCTAACCAAAGCTTTAATCCTACTCACCTTCCTCTTGCTAATCTCAACTATATACTACTTCCTATCAAAAACTGAAGAACAAACGACCTACGCTAAAACCTTCCTACTTATCTACTCAATCCTCTTAAACGCAGCCCCCAATCAACCAACCACAACGAAACTAAGAATTGTCTTCATTTTCTTCGCATTCTTCTCCTTAATCTTAATCACATCCTTCCAAAGCGCCTTAACTGCGATGCTTTATGTTCCTTCCTACGAGATCCAAATAAGAACAGTACAGGAACTAGTCAATTCTAATTTGCATTTTGGCGGAGCAAAGTTGAGAAAATCTGCACTTACCGCGGCGGAATCCTTGCCAATAATCGCGGAAAAGTATGAAGAAACCAGTGAGTATCACGTGGACAGGATCATAAACGCGAGAGATTTTGCAATCATATGCGAGCGACGAATCATGGCATCCGTTGCATTGGACAAACTGAAGCTGTTGTACATGCTCCCAGTGAGTTATGTTTCATTCAGCGGGATCTACTTCGACAAGGGCTCCCCTTTCCACGCGAGATTCAATGTGATCCTGCAGAGGCTCGTGGAGAACGGCTTCATGGACAGGATTGATGTGTTCGGAAAGCCGGCCAAGATTACGAAACCTGATGTACAGTTCAAAAAGTTGCGGATTAAACAAGTCCAACCGGCCTTTGTTATATTACTTGGAGGATTGGTTCTGACTACTTTAATATTGTTGCTCGAAATGGTCACCAAGCTGCCGAGACTAAATAAAAATGTTGGAAATATAAACTAGGAAACATAGACTAAACAAGACCAGCCAAGACCAGACAGGACCAGGCAAGAATAAACAAGACTAGACAAGAGTAGACAAGAGCAGACAAGACCAGACAAGAATAGACAAAACCAGACAAGATCAGACAGGAATATACAAGTTCAGACAATACCAGACAAGACCAGACTAGACCATACAAGACCAAAAAAGACCAGGCAAGGCCAGAGAAGACCAGGCGAGACCAGACAAGACCAGACAAGAACAGACAAGACCAGACAAAAACAGACAAGACCAGATAGGACCAGACAAGAACAAACATGACCAGACAAGACCCGACAAGACCAAATAAGACCAGACAAGACTAGACAAGGCCAGAAAAGCTCAGACAAAACCAGACAAGACTTGACAAGACCAGGTAAAACAGACAAGGCAAGACAGGACCAGGTAAGGGCAGAGAGGATAAGACAAGACCAGACTAAAACGGTCAAAAGTAGACAAGACCAGATGAGATCGAACATCTGGTCTGATAGAGACATCAGACATGCCTCGATAGTTTATTAAATAAGTTCACACTTGTTTGTTCTTTGAAAATGCGGTCGATATATAGTGCACAGTAAATTCGTTTTTTAATACCATCCTTGGCAATAAAAGGCCAGCTGTGACAAATCACGCTTTTCACACGTTGCAAATATTGAATCTATACAAGACAAGACAGACAAGCCTCAACCAACACTACTCGGCTGAGAAGAACACAAGACTAGGCAGATTACATTAGGCAGTTAAGGCTATATAAATAAGACTAAACACTAAAGAGTAAATAGACGAGAATAGACTAAGAACTTAACTGGAATGGACTGGACTAGACTGGATTGGGACTAGAGTGTACTAGACTGCACTAAACTAGACTGCACTAAACTTGACTGCACTAGACTAGACTGGACCGGACTGGACTGTTCTGAACTGGACTGGACTTGATTATTACCCCTTCACGGAAACCTATTTCTAAATAGCTAGTTTCCTTTTAGACGGACTAGTTTATATACATAATTGTTTAAACCTTGTCAAGTAAAGCTTGTTTAATTCACATTTAATGAACAGTTTCAACTTGGTCTAGATAGAATAAATCACAGTTTGAATGCTAGAATTAAATAGCAATAAATAACGTCGGCGTGAAACCGACGCGAATCCGGACGTTATCCATAGAATCTCATGAATAATCTAGAATATTTAAAAACGCTTCCGAGATTTATTTGAGTCGCATAATGTCCTGCACGGCGAACACTACAGTTTTATTAGCTGCTTTGTTCTTGACTAACTACTTACAATTAGTAGAAACTAACCAAATAGAAAGTGAGTGCATTGGGCGGATTGTAGAAGCGTACGGTGACAAATTTAGTCTGCTAGCTTATGAAGACCACATAAATCTCAAAACTGCTACCGCACATCTAGTAGTCAATTTAAAGCAAGATTTGTCTTACCTGCGCCACTTAGACCGTCAAGATTTCTACTTAATACAATCCAAAGGTATCAACGGCGTTAGAACCTTTTTAGACAGCATTTACAGAACTCGAGGTTTTAACGGAAAGGCTAAAACACTTATAGCATTAACCGATTCCCAAAACTTAAACGAAGTTTTCGCCTTAGTTCTGAAGCACAATCTAATCAACGTTCTACTCTTACTTAACAACTCAATATATACCTACTATCCAGTAACAGAAGGTAAATGTAGCTTGGCCAAACCTAGATTGCTGTTTACTTGTGAAGCTTTTTCCAAGACTAACTCAATATATAATGAGAGTGAGTCGTTGCGTTTCGATGGTTGTCCGTTCCGGATTTTGGCTTTTCCTATTCCTCCCTATGTTTACAATTCCAGCATAGAAGAGAACAAAGGCTGTCAGATAATCAGGTTGAGGGAAATGATGAAGAAGATGGGATTAGTTGCTAGAGTAGTTCCGCACAATATAACCGATGATGATATTATCCAAAGACCGAGACAACGAATGGAAAAGTTGAAGTATATGTTGAGGAGCAAGGAAGTGGATTTGTTATTGTGCTTTGCGATACTGTTCGAAGTGATGGTTGAAGATTTCGATCACACCGACACTGTCAACTTCGCTTCTTTCTCCTTTTTTGTGCCTAAAGCTAGACCTTTAGACGACTGGTCACCGATCTTTGAATACCTAGACATCAGGCGATTCCTCGTCCTCCTCCTACTAATACTAATTATCTCAACTATCTATTACTTTACACCAGGAACAAAATCTAAATACCTAGACGTTTTTTTACTATTCTACACAATAATCTCCAACTCGCCGCCTAGACTCCCAACTGACAACAAGCTAAGACTAATCTTATCGTCCTGGATGTTGTTCTGCCTAGTAGGAGCTTGTATGTTCCAAAGCCAACTCTTCCTGTATCTAACCTCCCCAGCTTACGAGCATCAAATTACAACCGTCACGGAATTGTTAAATTCTAAGTTGGAGTATGGAGGATCTGAACTGTTCCTTGAAAAACTCAACAGGTCGGACCAGAAACTTTACTCAGCAGTTAACGCCAATTACAAAGCAACCTCGTTAGTCGATCGGAAATACATCAAGCGACTAATTTCCACCAGAGATTTTTCCTTCTTTGCGGATTCCAAGGTGATGCAAGTGATCTTGGGCGAAGACAACAAACTAGTCTATCAACTTCCTCACACTTTGGTAGAATATTCTGTTATCTATTTGGACAAGGGTTCCGTTTACAAGGAGCGATTGAATTCGTTGTTGCGTGCTTTGGTGGAGAGCGGATTGGCGCAGAAGTGGGACGAGTTTTGTGGGAAGCGGATGGAGGAACGAGAGGTTAGGGAGTTGGCGGCGCTCGAGATTGGGAAGCTGTGGCCGATCGTGGTTATGTACTGTGTGGGGATTGGACTCGCGACGTTGGTTTTCGGCGGCGAAATTTTGCACAACAAAATCTGTTTTAAGCGGAATAGGCAGAAAAGTAACGCCGATTCGGTAATATTTGACAATTAATAAATGATAAAGCATTAAGTTGACTATTTGTTTACCATGAGTTTTGAATTCCTAAACTTCCTTCAAGTTTCCAAAACTTGTCTGGTGTTGTCCGTCCTCGTTTAATCTTACCTAGTCTTATCTCGTCTTGCTGGTATTTTCTGTTCATGTCTGATGTCTTGTCCAAACTTACATAGACGTAAACTAGATAATACAGGTTCCTAGTGCTTGTAAAATTCAAATTATTGTATTTTCGTTCATAATTTTGCAAATAATCATAGGATTTTTCAAATTTTTACTGAAAAATATTCCTCACAATCGTCACTATAAAATAGTATACTAAATGTAGCTCCTGCCTAATTGGACCAGTATTAGGCGTCAAACTTTCGCTAATTGTTCCAAGATTCAGATTCTTATACGTCTAGGTATATTGACGCTCTAATCATTAGCGTTACCGAATGAGGCTCGTACATTGAGTGCCAGCCAGCTATCCTGACGGAAAATTCGTGTGAACCAGCTAATAGATTGTTCGATTCGTCTTTCGCCCCTATACCCAAGTTCCCACGATCGATTTGCACGACAGAATCGGTACGAACCTCCATCAGGGTTTCCTTCACTTCGTTCTGACCAGGCAAAGTTCACCATTTTTCGAGTCCCAGCATTTGCGCTCTCGGTGCGCCTCAGCCTGTAATGGCCACGAGACGCTCCAGTAGTGTGGGGCCGACACTACTGGGGCGTCTCGTGCCCCTTGCGGGCTGAGGCGCACCGAGAGTGCAATTGCTGGCACCGCGGTGCGACCCATCTTCCCTAGACGTGCCGCCTGCCTTTACTTTCATTTCGCCAATATGTTTACAAGTCCCAATGACTCGCGCACATGCTAGACTCCTTGGTAGATAGATATTTAAGAAGGAGAATGATTAGCCGGATATGTAAGTATTCACAGATGGACTGGACTGGACTGGATCACACTGAACTGGACCACACTGGACTGGACCACACTGGACTGGGCCATACTGGAATGGTTCTAACTGGACTGGGCCACACTGGAATGGTTCTAACTGGACTGGAAAGTCTAATCCGACAACACTAATAAATTGTCAATTCTTCACAGATAAGACTGAACAAACAATACTAGACCGACAATACTAAATAAAAAAGGTTGTACCAACCATACTGAATGCAAGTAAGAGAAATTAGACTAGACTAGGTTTAAGAAAATACTAGTCTATTTGAAGCACTTTTAACTCATGAAAATCATCATCTAAATACAACTGAGTAAGTTGTATTTAGACATTTAGACATCTAAATAACTAGTTTCAGCCGTACAAGTTTATATAAATAATAGTTATTAACTTGTCAAATACAGCATGTTTTATTCACATTTAATGAACAGTTTGTATTTGGACTAGATAAAATAAAATATCAATTTGAATCCTAGAATTATATAACAATAAATAACGTCGGCGCGAAACTGACGCTAGTCCAGACGTAATCTACAAAATCTCATAATTATTCTGGAATAGTTAGAAACGCTTCCGATATTTATTTGAATCGCAATATGTCCGGGGTGGTTAACGCTACCGTTTTACTAGCTCCTTTGTTCCTGACTAACTACTTACAATTTATAGAAACCCTAACAACTCAATATATACCTACTATCCAGTAACAGAAGGTAAATGTAGTTTGGCCAAACCTAGATTGCTGTTTACTTGTGCAGGTTTTTCCAAGACTAACTCAATATATAATGAGAGTGAGTCGTTGCGTTTCGAGGGTTGTCCGTTCCGGATTTTGGCTGTTCCTGTTCCTCCCTACGTCTACAACTAGGCATTTACTATACAACTATTACTCTACAACTATAGATTTATATCAACCAAGCTTTTTGATTTTTGTATTGCCGTTAAGCACATTGCAGCAAAGTGGGTGTTTCTATTCTAGCCTCCACATGTGTCACGTACATTGTCAATGTCGCAATGTTTTCTGGAAGATTTTCGATATAATTGTAAACACACGATGCAATTTCGTTTGCCCCTCTTGCTGCTATTGTTTCATTTCAAAGGTAACAATATCCTTGTGAGTTATCGCAGTCATGCACAGTCAAATTGAAAACCCATAACTGGCGTTTATAGAAGGAAATACAGTTTTTCAGCATTGGGGTTGGCAGGCATGCCTGAAGATCAAAAGTTATTGTTTTTTTTTTGAGGGGTCGTTTTTAGAAACTTCTCTGTCGTTAGCTTTTGAAGTGTATGCATTATCTGCAAGCATTAGATGTTTTTCATATTTTTCTTCAGATACATGTTTTTTATTATCCGCATTGCTCATTTTAATTTCCATTTGTAGACGATCACAGGTCTGGCAAGTGTCTTTATTAGGTTGTTAAACGGAAAAATTTAACTTATGGAAAACTGAGGAGTAAATTTTTAATGATACTGTGCTGCCTTCTATACGTTTGTATTCATTATACAATTCCCCAATAGTCAAATGAGGAAGCGAATACTTGTTTTTTGTGTCTCTTTTTGTATAGGGGCTCTCGTAGGCAAGAATGGAGATTATATGCTGACGAACTGCGGCCAATCTATCGTCAGATGTCTTGTTCCATGGAACTTCATCTGTTATCTCTATGTACTGTACTGTACGTCCCGATGAACGTTTCTTAGCTACAGTGATTTCAACAAACTTGTATGTTATTGCAAAACATTTAAAAAAATCTGCTTTACAAATTGGATAAGATATTCCATTTATATGTACTTTATATCGCAAAGAAACTTGTCTATAGTGAAATCTATTAGGGTCCTGAACTCTTGAACGGGAAGCGACTTTCTCAGATATCTCTATTAATCCTGATATGTACATGCGTTTATCATGAGAATCTAAAGCATAGTACTCATTGAATAAGATTTCTGCGTCTTCAGCAGTAATTCTTTCTGCACATTTCATTCTGCATGGTCCAAGCTTAGATAATTTCTTTGATTTTACTATGTTTCCCTTCTTGGTGATGTATTCTTTACCATTACACATTGCATCTTTTCTATTCCTCCTACTTTCCCTGGTGTCTCCCTTTAAAATACGTTTGCCTGGGCCAGGATGGGAAACCTTCATAAAGAAACGCACCTTTTCTATTATTTTATTCCACAAGAGATCTACAATTCAAAATCATGTTTTTTTTTCTTTGAACTTTGAGCATCAGTGTCACCTTCTCAGATTGATATGTTTAAGGAGTCAAGTCAGATTTTTTAGTGACATAACCTCTTAAGCGCAGCAATCTAGATCAGTGCTCAGAAAGATAAGTCAAAACATTACATTACTAGAATAACTTATCCCCGTTTGCACAAACAACATTGGGGCAAGTCCAAAGTACCTCCTAATTCACAACCAAATTAAATATGATTGGGTCACATTTGACTTGTCTCCTCTTGCACAATGATGGAGAAAGCTTTTTCTTTGGAATGATGACAAAAACGCACTTTTGAAAAAAAATGACTATCCCCTTTTGCACGCGCGCCCACGATACATCTAGGCGGTATAATGACACTCTAACTTTCGCTTTAGTGAATGAGACTCGTACATTGAGCGCCAGCAATTCTGAGGTAAACTTCGGAGGGAACCAGCTACTAGATGGTTCGATTAGTCTTTCGCTCCTATACCCATTTTCGAGGATCGATTTTCTCGTCAGAATCGTAATGAACCTCCATCAGGGCTTCCACTGACTTCGTACTGACCAGACATAGTTTACCATCTTTCGGGTCTCACCATTTGCGCTCTCGATGCGCTTCAGCCAGCAATGGGCCACGAGAGGCTCGAGTAGTGTGGCGCAGCGACGCGGTCCCATCTTCCCTAGGCGTACGCGAACCGGCCTTTACTATGATTTCGGCATTAGATTACAAGTCCCAATGACTCACGCACATGCTAGACACCTTAGTCTTTGAGATATTTAATATTAGTAGAAGGAGGAGGATTAGCCTGATATGTAAGTATTCAAAGATTGATAACAGCTAAGAGTAGACTGGACTAGACTGGACCACACTCTACTGGCCCTAACTGGACTGGCAAGTCTAATCCGACAACGCTAGGAGAATGTCAATTCTTCACAGATAAGACCGCACAAACAATACTGGACCGACAAGACTAGATAAAAAAGGTTGTACCAACCAAACTGAATGCAAGTAAGACAAATTAGACTAGACTAGGCTTAAGAAACGACTAGCCTATTTGAAGCACCTTTAACTCATGTTAGTCAGTTGTATTTAGACATCTACCTATTACCCTCTTCGCGGAAATCTAATCCTACATAGCTAGTTCCGTTTCAGCCGGACTAGTTTATATAAATAATAGTTTTTAACGTGTCAAATAAAGCTTATTTTATTCACATTTAATGAACAGTTTAATCTAGATAAAATAAAATAACAATTTCAATCCTAGAATTATATAGCAATAAATAACGTCGGCATGGAACCAACGCGAGTCCGTACATAATCTTGCTACAGGATCTCATAAATATTCTAGAATATTTTGAAATGCCTTCGATATTTATTTCAATCGCAGTATGTCCGCCGTGGTTAACGCTACCGTTTTACTAGCTCCTTTATTCCTGACTAACTACTTACAATTAGTAGAAACTTATCAAATAGAAAATGAGTGCATTGCGAGGATTGTAGAAGCGTACGATGACAAATTTAGTCTGCTTGCTTATGAAGACCACATCAATCTCAAAACTCCTACCGCACATCTACTAGTCAATTTAAAGCAAGATTTGTCTTACCTGCGCCACTTAGACCGTCAAGATTTCTACTTAATACAATCCAAAGGTATCAAAGGCGTTAGAACCTTTTTAGACAGCATTTACAGAACTCGAGGTTTTAACGGAAAGGCTAAAACTCTTATAGCATTAACCGATTCCCAAGACTTAAACGAAGTTTTCGCCTTAGTTCTCAAGCACAATCTAATCAACGTTCTAATCTTGCTTAGCAACTCAATATATACCTACTATCCAGTAACAGAAGGTAAATGTAGCTTGGCCAAACCTAGATTTCTGTTTACTTGTGCAGGTTTTTCCAAGACTAACTCAATATATAATGAGAGTAAGTCGTTGCGTTTCGAGGGTTGTCCGTTCCGGATTTTGGCTGTTCCTGTTCCTCCCTACGTCTACAACGCCAGTATAGAAGAGAACAAAGGTAGCCTGATAATCATGTTGAGAGAAATGATGAAGAAGATGGGATTAGTCGCTGGTGTAGTTCGGCACAATATAACCGATGATGATATGTTCCAAAGGCCGACGCAAACATTAGAGAAGTTTATGTCTATGTTGAAAAGCAAGAAAGTGGATTTGCTATTGTCCGTCTCAATTATATTCGAAGTGGCAGTTGAAAATTTCGATCACACTGACACTGTCAACTTCAATTTTTTCTCCTTTTTTGTGCCGAAAGCTGGACCTATAGACGACTGGTCACCGATCTTTGAATACCTAGACATCAGGCGATTCCTTTTCCTCCTTCTACTAATTCTATTTATCTCAACTATCTATTACTTCCTATCCGGAACAAAACCTAAATACCTAGACGTTTGTTTATTAATCTTCACTATAATCTTAAACTCGCCGCCTAGACTCCCAACTAAAAACAAGCTAAGACTAATCTTAGCTTCCTGGATGTTGTTCTGCCTAGTAGGAGTTTGTATGTTCCAAAGCCAACTCTTCATGTATCTAACCTCCCCAGCTTATGAGCATCAAATTAAGACCGTCAAGGAATTGTTAAATTCTAAGTTGGATTACGGAGGATCTGAATTCCTCCTTAAAAAAATCAGTAGGTTGGACCAGGAACTTTACTCAACAATTAACGCCAACTACAAAGCAACCTCGTTAGTCGATCGGGAATTCCTCAAGCGACTAATCTCCACTAGACAATTTTCCCTCTTTGTGGATTCCAAAGTGATCCAAGTGATCTTGGGCGAAGACATCAAACTAGTCTATCAACTTCCTCCCAGTGTGGTACAATTTTCCTTTATCTATTTGGAAAAGGGTTCCGTTTACAAGGACCGATTGAATTCGTTGTTGCGTACTTTGGTGGAGAACGGATTGAAGAAGAAGTGGGATGACTTTCAGGACCGGCGTACGGAGGAGATGGAGGTTAGGGAGCTAGCGGCTTTGGAGATTGGGAAGTTGTGGCCAATCGTGATCATCTACTGTGCGGGGATTGGACTCGCCTCGTTGGTTTTCGTCGGCGAAATCTTGCACAAGAAAATCTGTCAAAAATGTTAGACGAGGAAAATGGCGAAAAGTAGAGCAGATTTAGTAATATTTGAAAATTAATAAATAGTAGCAATAAATTGACTATTTGCTTCCTGTGCTTTTCCTAGATTTCTAAACAAAGTTCCTACCAGTTTCCAAAACTTATCTGTTTTAGGTCTAATCTTGTTTGGTCTTGTCTAGTCTTATTTGGTTCGCGCTGGTATTGCAGGTCTTGTATAGTATTTTCTGGCTTGTGTCATATTATCTGATCTTGTCTGGTTAAACCACTAAGTTCAGAGGCAAAATCAAAGAAATGCAGACAAGACCTGATAAGTCGAGGCAAGTCGTGTCTTGTCTTGGATATCTGCTCTCCTATGATCTTGTCTAGTCGTGTCTTACCTGGTATTGTCTGATCTTGCCTTGCCTGGCCTGGTCCGGTCTTGTATGGTCTTGCCTGCTCTTGTGTGGTCTTGTCTGGCCTTGTCTGGTTCTAGTCTTGTATTGTATTTTCGTTAATAAAGTTGCAAATAATCAACAGATTTTTCGAAAACGGATTTTACTGAAAAATGTTTCTGACAATCCACACTATAAAACCGTATACATGATGTAACCCCTACCTAATTGGACCAGTATTAGGCGTCAAACTTTCGCTAGTTGTTCAAAGATTCAGATTCTTATACGTCTAGGTGGTATAATGACGCTCTATCATACTCTTTACCGAATGAGACTCGTACATTGAGAGCCAGCTATACTGAGGCAAACTTCGGAGGGAACCAGCTACTAGATGGTTCGATTGGTTCGTACTATATGGTTCGACAATGACTCACGCACATGCTAGACACCTTATTCCGTGAGATATTTAGTATTAGTAGAAGGAGGAGGATTGGTCTGATATGTAAGTATTCAAAGATTGATAACAGCTAAGAGTGGGCTGGACTAGACTTTCTTTTTTTTTTCGGGAGAAGGGGTAAAATACATTTACGTACGGCCCTCAGTGCTTCAAATTGCTCTGGGGAGTGTGGGACTACTCGCCTTAGTGGCTTGACTACCCACAAAAAAACCCACTCCTCAATTCTGACCCCTTGCGGGACTGCCTTCTCAGCATTACTTCGCTCGGGGTTTGCCTTCTGTTTGTCTTATTCCTCTATTTTTGCGATCCGTTTCGTCCTTCTCTTTTGCTATTATGACAGATGTCGCTAGCTTCTCCACTGCGTCCCAGCATTCTCTGCTTTGTAGCATTGTTTCCTGTAGGTTTTCTGGCGTCAGCTTTCCTCCCACCGTTATTTCCATTTCCATCCGTTGTTTCGCCCATCTGGGGCAGTTGAAAAATGTATGGAGGCAATCATCCACCAGGTCCGGGCAGTACACACAATTTTCGGTGTCCCTCAGATGTCTGCGATAGTGGTATGCCATGAAGCTACCATGTCCGAGCAGCAGCTGCGAGAGAATGTAATTTGTTTCTCCGTATCCTCGTGTCACCCATGGTTCTATGAGTGGGATGATTCGTTTTGTCCAGATCGCACATCCGGTTTCCTGGTTCCATCTTGTCTGCCATTCGTGCATAGTGTCTTCTCATTTTCGACCACTGCTCTCCTCCCCTTCAAGGTACCTTCTTAGCCTTTCTTTTGCCATCAGGTCTATTGGCATCAGCCCGGCAACTACCGACAGCGCTTCCGCCGAGGCCGTCCTGTAGGAACTACATATCCGTATTGCTGTCTCTGTATTCTTTCATACATTCTTCTATATTTTTTAGTTCTTATCAACGATTCATACCACGTAGGAGCACCGTACAACATTTTTGACAGTGCCACTGTGCAGAGTGTGCGTCTGCAGCTCGCCCTTGATCCCTTAACAATTGTCATTAGCCGTCTCAGCTGTTCTACCGTATGGCTTACCTTTTTTCCTGTTTCCTGCAAGTGCGTATACATTTTTAGGTCTTTATCCTGTCGTATGCACAAATATTTTATACTTTTTTTTGTTTTAATTGTCGTATTTTTAAAACCTATGCTCATCTCAGATAGGGTCCTTCTCCCCACCAGTACCAATGTTTCGGATTTTTCTGGCGCAATTTCAAGACCCATTTCTTCCAGCTCCTGGTCTATGATATTAAGCGACCATTCCACTTTCCGTTTCAAGTATTCTGCCATGCCATCTATCACCACCACTGCCAAATCGTCCGCGTATGCCAGGAGGTGAGTTCCCTCCGGTAGGACCAGCCTGAGTATCCTGTCGTAATATGCAATCCATAATGTGGGACCCAAGACAGAGCCTTGTTGTACACCCCGCACCCCGCTGCTAACGTCGATTTTTTTGCTATTCCCTATTTCTATTTTCCTGTCTCTAAAATAGTTTCCAATCAGACAAAAGATATCGGCATACCGTACTAGGTATTATCTTTTGTTCTTCCATATCTTTTGTTCTTCCAGCGTTTTCAAAATCTCAGACCCGGGTGCACTGTTAAAAGCATTTCGTATGTCTAGCGCCACCATTATCGCTAATTTCTTATGTCGGTAGTAAGGGGCGGAGTCAACCCTTGCTAGCTCTTGTATTTTCCTGACAGCATCGACAGTTGATCTGCCTTTTCGGAAGCCATATTGTTGTCATTACCTGTTCTGACAGGGCGCCTTTTTCTTCAAACTCTTGTTGCAGTCCGTTTCTTATGATGCTCTTCCATAATTTCCCTGGTACATTTAGTAAGCATAGAGTTCGATAGCTGTCCTCCGAGTCTTCGTGTTTTTTCACTTTTTCTATAATTCTATATTTGCGGGAATCTCTCCTCTCTCAGTAGTCTATCCAGGCATGCTCTGCAGGTCTCTTCGTGATTTTCTAGCACTATTCTAAATATTTCCGGAGTTATCCCGTCCGGCCCAGGTGCTTTTCCATGTTCCATTTGGGTAACCGCAGTCCTTAATTCCTCTGATGATATTTCCTGTACTATCTCGTCGGTTTCTTTCTTCTCTTGTGGGGTCCAGCTTAACGGCGGGTGGGTTGGGAACAGTTTATCCGCCCATTTCAGTTGTTTTTCTTCCTCTAGTGTATTATTGCCTCTTAGCATTTTGGTTTTCTTCATGACGATCTGGTACGCTAGTCCCCAGACGTCATCTTCCAGCTCCTTTATCAGCTCGTTCCACTTGCGCTGTTTGGATTCTTTTATTACCTTCTTTAGGGAATCCCGGCACTTTCTATAGTTTACCCATAGCTGCTTGTCTGCATTCTCTCGATATGTGCTTCTTCCTCTTGTGGCAAGGCGCCTTGCCCGTATACACTGTCGTCTGCTCTCTGCTATCTCCTCATGCCACCAGTAAACAGCTGGCTTACTTCCCATCTTTCCCCCTACTTGGTAAGTACTTCATTACAGGTTGTTTCTACAGCATTTATCAGGAAGTTTTCGTCTTCTGGGAGCCATGCATTATTATTTAATTGCCTTTTTAGTGTCTCTCTGAACTTGTCTAGATCTCCCGCTTTTATTTTCCATTTTCTTGTGGTGCATTCCTCTTGCTGATTTTCTTTTCCGAGTTTTGTGCTACTTATCAGTGTAAACTCTATATATTTGTGATCTCACAGGGTCTCTGTTTCTTTTAGTACTGCCCAGTCCATAATGTTGTCATATGTTTCTTTCCCTGCCATCGTTATATCGATAATTGAGCTTTGATTTCTCCGTTCGAAGTGGCCTCATTTCCCGCGTTTCAGATTATCAGATCGTGTTGTGCCAGAAAGTCCAATAGAAGATTTCCTCTCTCATCATGTGTATCCGAACACCACGCATAAGCCTTTGAGTTCAAGTCCCCGCCTACCAGGATCCGTTTTTGACGTTTGCCAATGTCCTCGCCTAATTCGCTTAGGAAATTTTCAAATTCGCACCTCTGGCAGTTAGGCGATATGTAGCAGCTGTAGTGTATACCGTATGCCGTTTCGATCCAAACAAATCCTTTGCCCGCGCCTTGGTCAGTTATTCTTATTTTGCCCAGTACTCTAATTCCTACGTCTTTGTTTGCATCGGTATACCATCCTCTTGTCCCGTTTTTATTTGGCTCGCTACCCATTATTACGTCTGCTTTTCTTTCAGCTGCTGTTTTAAATGCTAGATCCATTGCACCTTGGCTCCTGTTTAGGTTTATTTGTACAAATGTTATTTTTTTGTCTCTGTCCTCAGTGTGCCGTGTAGTCTTCCGATAAGTATTTTGGGTGTTCATTCAGGGTCTCAGTTTTCTTATTTCTCTTCTGTTGGTTTGCTAGGGCTTCCCTAAATTTCTTGCACCTGCCCAATCCTGCTCCGTGGCCAGTTTCCTCACAAAGGAGGCATTCTGGTTGGTTTTCGCATTCCCTTGAGTTATGTCCTTGTTTGCCACAATTATAGCAAGCTTCGGACCTATCTACCTCACTCTGGCATTCCCTCGCCCGGTGGGTATAGCTCCAGCACTTATAGCATCGGAGGACGTCGGCCCTCTCTTGTACTTTGCATCTGCTCAGCCCTACCCTTAATGTCTCTTTTGTCATAAGCGTGTCGTGGTCATCTTTCCCTACCGTGACAGTCACCGCTTGTGTGTTTCCGTAGCTTGGTCTTAAGTTCCCCACTTTCCATCTCATCGGGTCTATCGTACCGGTTAGGCCAAGCTCTGTGGCTAATGCCTCGGCCACATCATTTTTTGTTGCCATCGCGTCCAGTCCCTTTATGTGTACTGCTTGTTTGTTTTCGTTGGAGATATTTCTTACTTTGACATTTTTTACCTCCTCCGTGATTGTGTTTATTACCTTTTGAAGACCCTCCGCGTCCCTGTCCGTGACTATAAGCAGGCTTCCGTTTTTGGAGTTTCTAAAACTCCTGATTATTTTAGCCTCTGCCGTGCTATTCATGAATGTCTTCAGTTCATCTAGTAGCGTCATATATTCTTCCTTTTGTCTAGTAATAGTTATGGCGTACGAATCCCTTTCCTTCTTGTTTTGTCCGGTTCGCCCTGCTTCGTTTTCTCCTTGTCTCGTTTCTTTGGGCGTGTAGATTTCTACTTCAACCTCCCGACCGAGAACACAGTTTGGGTCATTTTCCTCATTTTATATGTGTCTTTAAACCTGGTCCTGTGTAGGACAACTTTTCACACGTTGTCGCTTGCTGCTTCCATCCTCAAGTTCATTAAGTGATCCCACACGTTTTTGTCTTTCCCGTCTGTTTTAATTTTTGCCATCCTTCTTGTTCTTTGGGTTTGTTCGTTTCCTTGCCCAATTCTTATCGTATTCTCAAAGATTTCAAAATCTTTTGTTGGATTACAGAGTTCTGGAAATCTGTCGCAGTATATTCTTTGTATGCTTCTCTCAATTTTTTTATCATCTGGCTCTACGAGTACGCATTTCATTGTCCCTTCATCATCCGTGGTTATGGAATTTCCCACAACCACCTTTACGTTCTCGAATACCTCTTTCTCCCATGGTAGACTTTCTGCTTCCTTAAATTCCTTTCTCGTGATATTTTTGGTGCAATTTCCCCACTCAATCTGTTTTTTTTCGAGCTTTGCAATCCGTTCTTGGGCATCCTTCAGAAGCTCACCGAGCCTCTTATTTTCTGACCTCAGCTCTGCTTCTACGTTATTGACCTCTTTTGTCGCACTTATAGGTTCCTTATCTTTTATTTCTATTTCTTTTGCGTTTATTTGCGCAGTCTCCCTGCTCCCAATGCTATACTCTTCGTCCTCACTGTTATCTTCCTCTTTTGTTAAAAAGTTCCGTACCCTGCCCGAGGTCATTTTGTTCGCGCTGTCTCTTAGTTTATTTACCGCTTCTTTAATCTCCCTCTTAGTATTTATGTTTACCTTAGTCAATTTTTGTAGATCTATTATATTCTTTGCCACTGTGTCGAGAAGCTCCTGCAGTGCACGCGCATCCCCTTTCTTCCGTTTTTTTCCCTCATTTTCCTTTATTTTGCTTCTTTTTCTTTTTTTGGCCTCCATCGTGAGCTCAGGGGAACTATCGGTGCTTGTGGCATTTTCCTCTCTTTCCTGTTCAGATTCCTTTCCTTGTTCGCTGTCAAGGGCCGTTGCTTTCCAGAGCTGGAATACGTTCTTTGTTGCTCTGTGCGTTCTCGCTCTCTCTTTTTTATTTACCCGTTCCGTACTTTGCTGCCTGTTTTTTGTTGGCGGTGTCCTTTTAATACAGCTGCTTTTCCCGAAGATTTGCCACTCTTGTGGTATGCTGTCCTCCGGGTTTTCCGTAACTGTCTGTCGCTGGGCCCATCTTTCGGCCCCGTCCACTCGTAGCCATCTCCATATCCATGTTCATTGCCTTGTTGTCACCATTAGATCCTCCGTCGATAATAGCGGTAAGCGCTCCCCCCGTATTTCGTGGAGCAGCACCTGACAAGAGTTTGTCAGGTGACGGGATTCCCTCTGTATGGGTACCCGCCCGGGGATTTTGATTCTTGTCCGCCATTTCATATTTTTTTGTCATTTTTTTTGTTCTGAGTGAGTCCCCCGCCCTCAGTACACCCGTAACCCGGGTCACGGTGCTTTTCCAGAATCGTCATCTCCTGTTTCGAGAACCTTCCATTCCTTTACCAGATCGTGTCCGTGTCAGTCAGCCAGATTCGTCATCGATGTTTTTTATTCCTGGAGGTTTTCTCCTCCGTTGGGCTATTTGGTCCGCGGTGGCTGTTTTATTTGACCACTACTCGCCGGCAAGCCGGTGAAGGCGTTCCCTAACTATCCGCCACCTGTGGGACGCGCCCAGTAGGAGTTTGGCTTCTCCTCTGGGAGTCTTGTCTTACCTGGTATCGTGCTGATCTTGCCTTGCCTGGCCTGGTTCGGTCTTGTATGGTCTTGCCTGCTCTTGTATGGTCTTGTCTGGCCTTGTCTGGTTTCGTCTGGTCTTGTATTGTATTTTCGTTCATAAAGTTACAAATAATCAACGGATTCTTCGAAAACGGATTTTACTGAAAAATGTTCCTGACAATCTACACTATAAAACAGTATACTAGATGTAGCTCCTACCTAATTGGAGTAGTATTAGGCTCAAACATTCGCTAATTGTTCCAAGATTCAGATCTTATACATCTAGGCGGTATAATGACACTCTAACTTTCGCTTTAATGAATGAGACTCGTACATTGAGCGCCAGCCATCCTGAGGTAAACTTCGGAGGGAACCAGCTACTAGATGGTTCGATTAGTCTTTCGCTCCTATACCCATTTTCGATGATCGATTTTCTCGTCAGAATCGTAATGAACCTCCATCAGGGTTACCACTGACTTCGTACTGACCAGGCATAGTTCACCATCTTTCGGGTCCCAGCATTTGCGCTCTCGGTGCGCTTCAGCCCGCAATGGGCCACGATACGCTTGAGTAGTGCTGAGTGCGACCCATCTTCCCTAGGCGTACGCGAGGCGACCTTTACTATCATTTCGGCATTAGATTTACAAGTCCCAATGACTCACGCACATGCTAGACACCTTAGTCCGTGGGATATTTAGTATTAGTAGAGTATTAGTGGAGGAGGATTAGCCTGATATGTAAGTATTCAAAGATTAATAACAGCTAAGACTGGACTGGACTGGACTAGAATGGACCACACTCTACTGGCCCTAAATGGACAGGCAAGTATAATCCGACAACGCTAGGAGATTGACAATTCTTCACAGATAAGACCGTACAAACAATACTAGACCGACAAGACTAGATAAAAAAGGTTGTACCAACCAAACTGAATGCAAGTAAGACAAATTAGACTAGACTAGGGTTAAAAACGACTAGCCTATTTGAAGCACCTTTAACTCATGTTACTCAGTTGTATTTAGACATCTACCTATTACCCTCCTCGCGGAAATCTAATCCTACATAGCTAGTTCCGATTCAGCCGAACTAGTTTATATAAATAATAGTTTTTAACGTGTCAAATAAAGCTTATTTTATTCACATTTAATGAACAGTTTAATCTAGATAAAATAAAATAACAATTTCAATCCTAGAATTATATAGCAATAAATAACGTCGGCGTGGAGCCAACGCGAGTCCGTACATAATCTACAGTATCTCATAAATATTCTGGAATATTTTGAAATGCCTTCGATATTTATTTGAATCGCAGTATGTCCGCCGTGGTTAACGCTACCGTTTTACTAGCTCCTTTGTTCCTGACTAACTACTTACAATTAGTAGAAACTAATCAAATAGAAAATGAGTGCATTGGAAGGATTGTAGAAGTGTACGGTGATAAATTTAGTCTGCTAGCTTATGAAGACCACATCAATCTCAAAACTGCTAACGCACATCTACTAGTTAATTTAAAGCAAGATTTATCTTACCTGCGCTACTTAGACCGTCAAGATTTCTACTTAATACAATCCAAAGGCATCAACGGCGTTAAAACCTTTTTAGAGAGCATTTATAGAACTCGAGGTTTTAATGGAAAGGCCAAAACTCTCATAGCATTAACCGATTCCGAAGACTTAAACGAAGTTTTCGGGTTAGCTCTGAAGCACAATCTACTCAACGTTCTACTCTTGCTTAAGAACTCAATATATACCTACTATCCAGTAACAGAAGGTAAATGTATCTTGGCCAAGCCTAGATTGCTGTTTAGTTGTGCAGGTTTTGCCAAGACTAACTCGATATATAATGAGAGTGAGTCGTTGCGTTTCGACGGTTGTCCGTTCCGAATTTTGGCTGTTCCTGTTCCTCCTTACGTCTACAACGCCAGCATAGAAGAGAACAAAGGTTGCCAGATAATCATGTTGAGAGAAATGATGAAGAAGATGGGATTAGTTGCTGGTGTAGTTCGGCACAATATATACGATGATATGTCCCAAAGGCCGAAGCAAACATTAAAGAAGTTGATGTCTATGTTGAAGAGCAAGGAAGTGGATTTGTTATTGTGCTTCTCGATTATATTCGAAGTGATGGTTGAAGATTTCGATTACACCGACACTGTCAACTTCAGTTTTTTCTCCTTTTTTGTGCCGAAAGCCAGACCAATAGACGACTGGTCACCGATCTTTGAATACCTAGACATCAGGCGATTCCTCTGCCTCCTCCTACTAATCCTATTTATCTCAACTATCTATTACTTCCTACCCGGAACAAAGCCTAAATACCTAAACGTTTATTTACTAATTTACACTATAATCTTAAACTCGCCGCCTAGACTCCCAACTGACAACAAGCTAAGAGTAATGTTAGGTTCCTGGATGTTGTTCTGTCTAGTAGGAGTTTGTATGTTCCAAAGCCAACTCTTTATGTATCTAACCTCCCCAGCTTACGAGCATCAAATTAAAACCGTCAAGGAATTGTTAAATTCTAAGTTGGAGTACGGAGGATCTGAACTCCTCCTTGATAAAATCAGCAGGTTGGACCAGGAACTTTACTCAACAATTAACGCCAACTATAAACCCACCTTGATAATCGATCGGGAACTCCTCAAGCGACTAATCTCCACTAGAGAATTTGCCTACTTTGCGGATTCCAAAGTGTTCCAAGCTATCTTGGGCGAAGACATCAAATTAGTCTATCAACTTCCTCCCAGTCTGGTAATATTTTCCGCTATCTATTTGGACAAGGGTTCCGTTTACAAGGAGCGATTAAATTCGTTGTTGCGTACTTTGGTGGAGACCGGATTGAAGAAGAAGTGGGATGAGTTTCAGGACCGGCGTACGGAGGAGATGGAGGTTAGGGAGCTTGCGGCTCTGGAGATTGGGAAGTTGTGGCCAATCGTGGTCATCTACTGTGCGGGGATTGGACTTGCCACGTTGGTTTTCATCGGCGAAATCTTGCACAAGAAAATCTGCTAGACGAGGAAAATGGCGAAAAGTAGAGCAGATTTATTAATATTTGAAAATTAATAAATTGTAGCAATAAATTGACCTTTTGCTTCCTATGCTTTTCCTACATTCTTAAGCAAACTTCCTACCAGTTTCCAAAACTTATCTGGTCTAGGTCTAAACATGTTTGGCCTTGTCTAGTCTTATTTGCTCTAGGCTGGTATTGCAGCTCTTGTCTAGTATTGTCTGGCTTGTCTCTTATTGTCTGATCTTGTCTGGTTAAACCACTAAGTTCAGAAACAAAATCAGAGAAATCCAGACAAGACCAGATAAGGCAGGTCTTGTCTTATTTTGGAAATCTCTAATTTTGTATCATCTTGTCTGATCTTCTCTGCTCTCTTCTGGTCTTGTCTGGTCTTGTTTTGACTGGTCTTGTGTGGTCTTGTCTTGCTCTTGTCTGGGTTTGTCTGGCCTTGTCTGGTTTTGTCTGGTCTTGTTTTGACTGGTCTTGTGTAGTCTTGCCTTGCTCTTGTCTGTTTTTGTCTGGCCTTGTCTGGTTTTGTCTGGTCTTGTTTTGACTGGTCTTGTGTAGTCTTGCCTTGCTCTTGTCTGTTTTTGTCCGGTCTTGGCTGGTTTTGTCTGGTTTTGTCTGGTCTTGTCTGGTCTTGGTTTGACTGGTCTTGTGTGGTCTTGCCTTGCTCTTGTCTGGTTTTGTCGGGCCATGTATGGCCTTGTCTGGTTTTGTCTGGCATTGTCTGTTCTTGTCTGGATTTGTCTGGTCTTGTCTGGTTTTGTCTGGTCTTGTCTGGTTTTGTCCGGCCTTGTCTGGTCTTAATTGGTCTTGTCTGATCTTGTCTGGTTTTGTTTGGCCTTGTCTGGTTTGTCTGGTTTTGTCTGGTCTTATCTGTTCTTTTTGGGTTTTGTCTGGCCGTGTCTGGTCTTTTCTGGTTTTGTCTGGTCTTATCTGTTTTTGTCTGGCCTTGTCTGATCTAGTCTGGTTTTGTCTGGTCTTGTCTGGTCTTGCCGGTTCTTGTGTGGTTTTGTCTGGTTTTGTCTGGCCTTGTCTGGTCTTGTCTGGTATTGTCTGTTCTTCTCGTTTTGTCTGGCCTTGTCTGGTCTTGTCTGGTATTGTCTGTTCTTCTCGTTTTGTCTGGCCTTGTATGGTCTTGTCTGGTCTTGTTGGTTTTGTCCAGTCTTGTCTGTTCTTGTCTCGTTTTGTCTGATCTTGTCTGGTCTTGTATGGTTTTATCTGGTCTTGTGTGGTCTTGTCTGTTCTTGTCTGGTTTTGTCCGGTCTTGGCTGGTTTTGTCTGGTCTTGTCTGGTCTTGTTTTGACTGGTCTTGTGTGGTCTTGCCTTGCTCTTGTCTGGTTTTGTCTGGCCTTGTCTGGTTTTGTCTGGTCTTGTTATGACTGGTCTTGTGTAGTCTTGCCTTGCTCTTGTCTGTTTTTGTCCGGTCTTGGCTGGTTTTGTCTGGTTTTGTCTGGTCTTGTCTGGTCTTGTTTTGACTGGTCTTGTGTGGTCTTGCCTTGCTCTTGTCTGGTTTTGTCGGGCCATGTATGGCCTTGTCTGGTTTTGTCTGGTATTGTCTGTTCTTGTCTGGATTTGTTTGGTCTTGTCTGGTTTTGTCTGGTCTTGTCTGGTTTTGTCCGGCCTTGTCTGGTCTTAATTGGTCTTGTCTGATCTTGTCTGGTTTTGTTTGGCCTTGTCTGGTTTGTCTGGTTTTGTCTGGTCTTATCTGTTCTTTTTGGGTTTTGTCTGGCCTTGTCTGGTCTTTTCTGGTTTTGTCTGGTCTTATCTGTTTTTGTCTGGCCTTGTCTGATCTTGTCTGGTTTTGTCTGGTCTTGTCTGGTCTTGCCGGTTCTTGTGTGGTTTTGTCTGGTTTTGTCTGGCCTTGTCTGGTCTTGTCTGGTATTGTCTGTTCTTCTCGTTTTGTCTGGCCTTGTCTGGTCTTGTCTGGTATTGTCTGTTCTTCTCGTTTTGTCTGGCCTTGTCTAGTCTTGTCTGGTCTTGTTTGGTTTTGTCCAGTCTTGTCTGTTCTTGTCTCGTTTTGTCTGATCTTGTCTGGTCTTGTATGGTTTTATCTGGTCTTGTGTGGTCTTGTCTGTTCTTGTCTGGTTTTGTCTGGCCTTGTCTGGTCTTGTCTGGTTTAGTCTGGTCTTGTCTGTTCTTGTGTGGTTTTATCTGGCCTTGTCTGATCTTATCTGGTCTTGTCTGGTTTTGTCTGGTCTTGTCTGTTCTTGTCTGATTTTGTTTGGTTTTGTCTGGCCTTGTCTGGTCTTGTCTGGTTTTGTCTGGTCTTGTCTGTTCTTGTCTGGTTTTGTCTGGTCTTGTCTGGTTTTGTCTATTCTTGTCTGAATTTGTCTGATCTTGTCTGGTCTTGTATGGTTTTGTCTCGTCTTGTGTGGTCTTGTCTGTTCTTGTATGGTTTTGTCTGGCCTTGTCTGGTTTTGTCTGGTTTAGTCTGGTCTTGTCTGTTCTTGTCTTGTTTTGTCTGATCTTATTTGATCTTGTCTGGTCTTGTCTGGTTTTGTGTGATCTTGCCTGGTCTTGTCTGTTCTTGTCTGGTTTTGTCTGGCCTTGTCTGGTATTGTCTGGTCTTGTCTGGTTTTGTCTGGTCTTGTCTGTTCTAGTCTGGTTTTGTCTGATCTTGTCTGGTCTTGTATGGTTTTGTCTGGTCTTGTATGGTCTTGTCTATTTTTGCCTCGTCTTCTCTGGTATAGTCAGGACTTACCTATAGTTATGTCTGGTATAGTCTGGTCTGGTCAGGATTAACTTAAGTTAATCCTGATTTTCCCAAACTCCTCCCGCCTGTATTTAGCAATTGAGACACTTAACACCATCTCAATTTGTTGCATTAAATCTGTTTGTCTTAATTAACCCAGTCTAGTCAAATCTAAACTACTTATGTCTACGTAAACTTATCTAGACTGTCTGTCGCAGTCTGATATTCTTTTTCATCCGGCCTAGACTAAATAGAGAGTTAAAATCTAGTCCGTGTCGTTTTTGTATTGAAAATAGTTTCATGAATTGGGGATTTTCTCGTTTTCGGTGTGTTAATCCAATTCGGTGAACAATAATGGACAAAAAGGCTAGCGTCATAGTTGGAGACGCAAAGCTGCAGTGTTGCATGACGCCCGCTTCCTGTATCGGTAAACCTTGAGCGCCGGTGGAGCGCGCGTGCGCCGTCGTCATGTGCACTGTTTGCTACATTTGAATGTGTGTAATCTACGTGAAAAGTTTCCACCGAGCCAGCTAGTTTTCACGTGAATTTCAGTGCTTTCAGTTCAGTGCAAGGCGAAGAGGAAAGCGAAATCATGTGATCAAACTGTGCACAGACTTATTTGTAACACACTAATTTATTTAATCCCACAAAGAAACAACTTATCTAATTGTAAAACTGAATACGTTTTTTCTTTGTCGGTGTTAATCTAGTTCGCATTAAACTCAGTTTCGAAAGCTGCGCGAAAATTAGAGTTTAATGCGAGACCTAGTTAGACTAAATCCAATATGTATTTGAGAAAACACTTATCTAAAACTAAATAAGTTTTTTCTTTGTCTGAATTAGTCTAGTTGGCATTAAACTCGTTTTCAATAGCTCAAAGAAAGTTAGTTTAATGCGAGACATAGTTAGGCTACATCATATATGTATTTTAGACACAATTTATCTAAAACTAAATGAGTTTGTTCTCTGTCTTAATTGGTCTAGTGTACATTAAACTCATTTCAAAATCTAAATGAAATTAGTTTCATGCGAGACATAGTTAGACTACATAATATATGTATTTTAGAAACAATTTATCTAAAACTTAATGAGTTTGTGCTATGTTTTAATTAGTCTAGTTTGCATTGAACTCATTTCGAAATAACTAAATGCAAGTTAGTTTAATGTGAGAGCTAGTTTAGACTAAATCGAATATGTATTTTAGCTTTTAATTTACAACATCCCAGTGTTTAGCTAGTGTTTAGTTTAAACTAATTTCACATTAATCTAATTCTCAAAACTAATCCGAACCACAAACATATGAGTTTTTGTGGTAAAAAAACATAGTAATTTCGTCGTTTTATTATTTATTACAAACATATGAAGTTTAGTTTAATGCGATCTAAAATTGGCACTAAACTAATCTGTATATGTTTATGGTTCGGATTTTCTAAAGCAATTAGAAATGTTTGTTATCCTGTGATACCTAGTTAGACTAATGCAATATGTGATACCTAGTTAGACCAACTCAATATGTGATACCTAGTTAGACTAATGGTACTAGTAATGTCTTATATCCACTTAGCTGTATTACTAACTAATAGACTGGTTTATTCTAGTCCAAACAATTAATCTAAGCGACTCAAAGCTAAGCATGATTTAATGTGAGAACTAATTAGACTAATCTAGTACCAATTTCCCACATAACAAACCTAATACGACTAATATAACACTAATTTTAAATCTAATCAAACCTAGTTAGACTAATACTTAGACTAATACTAGTACCAATTTTCCACCTAACCTAACCCAACCTAACCTAATAAGACTAATACCAGTTGTCTACTTAAGCAAACCTAGTTAGACTAATATAATAGCAATTTTCCACCTAGTAAATCCTAGTTAGACTAATACGTACTACCAATTTTCCAATTAATCTAACCCAACCTAATAAGACTAATACCAAGTGTCTACCTTAACAAACCTAGTTAGACTAATATAATAGCAATTTTCCTCCTTATAAAACCTAGTTAGACTAATACGTATTAGCAATTTTTCCAGAAACCTAACCCAACCTAACCTAATAAGACTAATACTTCTGCCTACCTAATCAAACCTAGTTAGACTAATATAATAGCTATTCTCCTGCTAATAAAACCTAGTTAGACTAACATGTAGTAGCAATTTTTCCAGTAACCTAACCCAATCCTAACCTAATAAGACTAATACCATCTGTCTACCTAATCAAACTTAGACTAATATAATAACAATTTTCAACCTAATAATACCAAGTTAGACTAGTACGTAGTATCAATTTTCCAACTAACCTACCCCAACCTAACCTAATAATACTAATATAATACCAATTATCTACCTAATCAAACATAGACTAATATAGTACCAAATTTTCCAGCAAGGTTTACTACATATTCTGGTCTTGTCTGGTCTTATTTTGACTGGTCTGCATATCTTACTGCATATCTGCATATCTTAATATTTCACTTAATCAATTTTACGTAAACCGAATCTTTAAATCAAAACAAAACCGCAATCAAAGTTCAGTTGTGTTACTAGTTAAACTAATTTAAAGTCTGAACTTATTCCACAAACAAACTTGTTTAATACGCGATAGTTTAAACTAATTCCGCTTACAAACTAATTGTTTATACGAGGATTAGTCGCGAAATAATGTCGATTGGCACCTATGTATTCTAACTACTTATTCATTCCAGTGTTTCGTGTGGCAGGTAAATATGTTTCAAGCGAAACGCACAAACTGAATGCAATTACTTAACGCGAGGTCGGAGGTAATGTGATGAGTAATTGCCAGCAATTATGTTCCAAGTTTTCGACCTTACCGTGCACGCTAAAGGTCTAAATCTACGTGAATTTGCGCCAATTCGCCTTGGTTCCGCTTAACGGGAAACGCATTTAGTCGATAAGTGCAGATGGCTTGTCTACCCCAACTCGCTACACCCCTTCCTGTCTGCACTACACGGACTAATTACACACACTAAGTATTCATATTCATTATTAAAACTACATACGGGCTTATTGCAACACAAATGAATAATATACGAGGTGGAGTAGACAGACAAGACTAGACAGATAGGTTTAAACAAACAAGACTAGGCTGACCAGACAGAACAGACAGACCAGACAGCGCAGACAGACCAGACAGACCAGACAGACCAGACAGACCAGACAGACCAGACAGACCAGACAGCAGACCAGACAGACCAGACAGACCAGACAGACCAGACAGACCAGACAGACCAGACAGACCAGACAGACCAGACAGACCAGACAGACCAGACAGACCAGACAGACCAGACAGACCAGACAGACCAGACAGACCAGACAGACCAGACAGACCAGACAGACCAGACAGACCAGACAGAC